>VZTX01020281.1:77539-404153 GCA_013400915.1 Pardalotus punctatus
AATGAAGAAGGAAAAAGAAAAAGAGGGAGGAAAGAAGGAAGGAAGGAAGTAAGGAAGGAAGGAAGGAAGGAAGGAAGTGTATGCTCTTAGGTGATTCTGATGTGATTTATTATGGTCACTTAGATATCTTAATCTTATGTGCCATTGGTATCCATACTAGAGTATTACATAACTAGAAACAAAATGAGTGGTCGGAGATGTTTTCTTTAGAGCAAAAATTGAAATATTTAAGCAGAAGATAATCATCAACCTTTTGAAAATTTTTGAATGTGTGATTATGAATACATTTTGAGGATACTAGGAAAATTCCAGGCACTTTCATATTTTCCTGATTTTTTCACTAGTTGTAAGTTTCAGATGTATTGGCCTGCTGCAGGTACACGTGTAACCTCCGCCTGTGCAAGCACAGCCTAATGGAAGCACTCTTGCCACAGAATTACTCTGAAAGATATGCTTTGCACACATTAGCCTATTTTAATGCCAAGCATATTGCAAACCTTTATTAGAGATCACGGGTCAGATTGGTAACGAAACAGTCAAGGCAGAAAGTAGGAACAGTTGTTCACCTTGAATTTATTTAAGGTTTATTCATTTTTCCCATGTTTGAGCCTGTCTCTCATTCATCTTGCAAACTCATGAATGAAACCTAGAATTAGTGCATGTGAATAATTTGGTGAAACCACATACAGTCTGTGAAAGTAAAGCTCAGGAAAAAATAATTACTTGACATGAATACACCTATTTTTCTGGCCTCATAAAATGTTATATTTGTATATTTGCAATGCAATGTTCCAGTAGCATGTGCTCCTATATAATTCCATCCAGTTTCTCAAAGAATAAACGTGATGCATTATTTCTCATATTTTACATGAGATATTTTATTTGCTTTTAGTTCTTTTCAATGCTTTTAAAGATTAAAATGTGAGATATCAAAAAAGTGGTACCATAATTTAGGACAATTTGTGTTTTTACTATCTTCTGTGACACTCCTTTGCTCTCAGGTTTAAGACAGCTGGTGAAAGGCAGAAAAGCTACATTGCTGGGGAAGGAAGAAATGCAAATCTCCATTCCCCCTGGTGCCTTGTAGCATTTCAAACTCTTTATATCATTAGGAATAACCTCCCATCACCAAGTGCTTTGGCTTGGGACCGTGGCAGTGGGAAGTTAGTTCAGTTTCTGTCTATTCAATTTTAAAACATATAATTGTGTCTGTTTAATAATGGCCTCTGCTGAGACATGATCTTATGATCCTATAATTTTTTTATAGCTAGACAGTAATTTTATAAATCATTTGAAACATTAAGAAAATACACTTCCTAAAGTCTCCAGATTAAAGAAACCCTTAAACAGGTCGAAATCTAGAAGCAATCTGGAAAAATCCTCCCCTACTCCTCAGACTAGAATTTGGTAAACTCCACCGACTTCTATTTATTTTATATTGAAATATTGATAAACTGTGCTGAGCATGTTGTTCAAGCATTTGCATTTCAAAAAGGATGCTGTAAACCAGTGTAAACCATGTGAAAGAGAGATACTACAATGATTTGCCTGCCTTCCAGTGAGTTCAGCAATTAGAAACTTAAATCTGAAATTCAGACTAACAAAAGGTAAAGCTTTTAAACTTACACAATAACGAACAATTTTATTGATTTACTTGGCAAGGTGATAGATGTCAAAGTATCCAAAGCCCATAAATCCATATTTGCTTTCTTGCTAAAAGATCTCTAAGAGGTTAAACGGAACTTATTGCACCAGTGAATGAGATTTAATAAATGGCACTCAAAATGTAGCACTGTGTTGTCCCTCTGGGTGTGAATTTATATAATCCTTTATGTGGCCGAAAGTTGTGTCCATCAAATATCTATTCCATTACTCATACAAGAAGCCACAAATTCTTTGTGTATCATCAAGCAGGTGCCCAGCAGAACTGGTTCCCAACAGCCAGGCACAACTGTAGTACAAAACAAGCAACAGATCCTGATGACTACTCCTGGGAATTCTTTTTCACCAGAAAATCGAGCAGTTCTAGAGGAATGCCAGTAACTAATATTATATGAAAAACAACATTCAGTGCAGAAAAACAGAACTTTCATTTAATAGGGTACAGTCATATTTTTATTTTGAATGTTCAGCTGCAGCATCTCAAGCAAGAGCATTTCTTGTACTTTCCGCCAGACTTCCAGGCAATAAAAATCCCAGAGGATTCAGTGCATCTCACAATGCTCACTTGATTTCAATGTTTGAAAATTTACCATTCAAGAAGTCACTACCCTGGGCTATGATAACAAATTACATGAGTGTTCCAAGTCCATCTCAGCATAGGATTGCTTAAATTTACCTCTTCACAACAGGTCAAAGTAGAATCACTTTTTTAATAGCTACAGCTGTTACAGGGTAAATATGTGAATAAAAACCATAGTGTTTTACTTTGGGACTTTCAAAGACACATGTAAGAATTCAGCATCTTGATTTTATATCAGTTCTACAGGCCCTGAAAACTTCAGTCCTTATGCTGAAAAACTCGTACTGCATCCTTTGAGATACTCACAGTGATAAGAATGGTTTGTATTTTAGACAACCCTTTTATGATCCCACTTAGTGATAGGTATGAGGAAGTATCTTAAAGAGAAACCACATCATGATGGGTGCATGCAGCCCTCCATAATGTCAGTGTTACAGGCTCGAATATTGGATTTTTATCACAACTTATTTGCTGTTTTCCAGGGAGACAAAGCTCACTTACAATACTCCAACAAATGTTTATCTCAAGGAATATTGTTCCTTAAGGAATAAAAATTAATATGAAGCACCAGTAATCTGGAGGTTATTTGTGAAACCCAGTCACATTTGCATTTATTCTTCTGTCTATTGATACAGGGATGTTATGTCACATTTCAAATTTGCAGATAATTGAAGGGAAATAACCACAATAATGAAATCACTGCTGGATTACATTCTGATAGGTGACAAATCAATTCATTTATGATACTTCCTTTGTCATACTGAGGTATTTTATTGTGCAGAGGAAAACTCTCAAATTAATAAAACCGTTAAATCCATAAAGTCCTATGTACCAAACAGCACATCATAGAAAAAGTATCAATCATTAAAAGAATAAAAGTGATAGATTCTAGCAGGAGATCATTTGGGAAAAGAATCTTGCTTTTAAGAGGATTATGCTGTAACAGTAATACACCATGGCATGGATGTATGCTCATAACATCAGTGTGCATACATCTGTAGATATGTACACAGAGCTGTGCACACACACTGCTGTTGTGAGCCTCTGTTATCTCTTTTGTATTCAATTAATTCTGCTGGCAGGTACCAATTGCATGCTACACAGAAAGAGCCCAGTGAGACCCAAACTGTTGCATCACAATGTTATTTAATAATGTTTTTGTGGTGCTTTTGATTTTTAAATGAAATATGATTTAATAACAAGAAACAAAGCTGTTATTAGGCTCTTTCTAACATGATTTAGCTCAAATGGGATTTTGAAAAATTGCTAAACTTGCGTAAAAAGGAAAGAGATTAGAGAGACTTAAAAATTATATAATAATGTATTTATTCACCACCCCCCCACACCACAGCCTGTGTATGTTTGCAAAAGACTCATTCATATTGCACAATACACTTTAAGAGGTCATAATGAAGCTGTGACACCAACCACCTTGCCAAAGATACTGCACAGACGACCCTGGCAAATACAGGGTACAAAAAGCTCTACAGCAGTGACCTTTATATTCATGGTCTCTCTTTAGTGATCCCACCACTAACAGCCCTTTATTTGATAACAGAAAGAAACATTTTCCTTCTTTAAGACAGTGAAAAGCAACATGGCACAAAGCAGGCTAGGTTCAAAAGTTTAGGGAATTGACATATCCTGAGGAAACAGAATTATGAATTATTGGAAGACTGAAACTGCCTAGGCAATGGGTCAAGACTATATTTTAATTAACTATTTAGTGCATGCTAATGTATTTTGAAGGCTTTCAAAGTGCACAAGACAATAGTGCTAGCTAATATATTTCAAAGAACAGCTTGAGCGCTTGGAACAACTATAAACAAACAAACAAACAAACAAAAGAACAAAAAGAAAAAAAAGAAAAAAGAAAAGAAAAAAAGAAAAAAGAAAAAGGCTTTAAGTTCTTCCTTTCAGATTCTGGATTTTCAAATTTTCCAATACTCTATGGTGGGGTTGCAGTTTACTACTTCTTTTTTAACGAAGGAGTGGGTGAATGGATGGACGAAGAGGAGTGTAAGGAATCCCAAAGCTCACTCAGTCCTGACTGCACTTCACCATTGCATAAATGACAAAACCGACTGAAACTTTCTCAGCTTCCAAAAATTGAAATAAAAATGGCAATTGGGATAGAAATTTCTAAGATTTCCTGGAAAATCCTCACAGCTGTGTTCTCCATTGTCCGAGTAACCCCGCTCAGATTACCTGTGTGATCAGTCCCCTGAGCCCCAGGCTCAGCAGCAGAGTGAGCCCTGCTGGCACAGCCCCTGTGCTGGCTCCAAGAAGAAGCATGGCGTGAGGGAAGGGCCAGGCTCAGCCAGCTCTCCTGCCCCCTTCCCTTCGCTCAGCAAAGCGTGCTGAGCACACTCAGAGGAGGAGAGGCTGTGCATGCAGAGCCTGAGTCTCCTTTGAGGCTGGAGGAGCTCCTCACCACAGCCGTAGC
The DNA here is from genome assembly GCA_013400915.1 of Pardalotus punctatus. Classification (NCBI taxonomy): domain Eukaryota; kingdom Metazoa; phylum Chordata; class Aves; order Passeriformes; family Pardalotidae; genus Pardalotus; species Pardalotus punctatus. The sequence continues at coordinate 82,228 of VZTX01020281.1, forward strand.
AGGCTGTGTTGGAGCCGCACCTGTGAACCTTCAAACAGGGCTGGGATTTCTCCTGTTGGTTGCCTGCCAGCTGGTGTGCACCCTCCTGTTGTGCAGAAATCTGGATGAGGATTCCGACACTTGTTAGACGCTTTTCCTGATCCCTCCTGGATCAGGCATTCTTACTCTACTTGTCACATCACAGGTTTACCTTTTAGGAGCTCTCTGAAACTGTCGTGTCCTATTTGACACTGACACCCCCGAGTCAGTGTGCATAAGATGAGTAGATAACAAGAGCAGTACTTTTTCCCATATGCATAAAAATTCCCAGCACTGGCAAAAAGAGAAAAGACAACACATGTGTTAACAGCCTGAATAGGCCATTAATTTTTTCCCCCCAAACTGGAAACTCTTGCTAGAGAATCAGTAGTTTCATAATAAATAAACAACCTGCAGTTTCACAGCAATCAAATGATTACATTATTCACCCAGCAGCCCTAGAAAAGCCTTTTAGTATATCATGGGCCACCAAGACCAAATCTTAATCAAACACAATATATGTTCACTAAATAATGGAACAGCTGAAAGATGAGAAATTTCTATGATAATTTTTTATTAAATTGATGCTCGGTGAATATGTTTAATGACTTGCCAAAAGAATCTCAGCCTAGCTTAAGAACAGTAGAGGAAAGCATAAACTGCCCTGTGGCACATCTGTTGGTGCTGCTGGTATGGGAGGCTTGGCTCACCGGGATTCCAGGCACCAGTGCCAGCCTGATTTGCACAGATATAACTCTGTTGAATTTTGAAACATCAGAAGCACATATAATTCACAATGAAATATGATTCTGTTTCCAAGTGGCACAATAACAATGGAAATATCTTTATTTAGGCATTAAAAAAATTTTTTATTTTAAATAGAAGCATAATTTTGTTCCCACGTGTTTACTCCTAATGAGGCAGTAGTGGCAATTGATCTGATTTACTGGAAACTATAAGCACATCTTTTGTAAATTCTTCTTGCAAAACCAGCGAGTTAAAAGAATTTAGAGTAGGGAGGTTTTACCTGCCTCACTTGTGTCAGCGATCTGAAGGGAGGTGACAAATAGGCATATAATGAGACACATGGCTTTATACCTGGCAATCTCACACATAAAAAGGATGTCAAGTGTATTTGACAGAATGAAATGAAACTAAAATGTTAGCATTAATTGCTACTCAGTGCTGTATTACCAGCCCCACAATCCAAATCAATTATGAAGATTTGTATCAGTTGTGAGACCAAAAAGATTTTGGAAGCCTGTCAACTCTAGGGTGTCATTACCTAATGATGATATGACTGCTCTGGGTTCTGCTCAGAACAAGGAGAGTCACAACCACCCACTTCCAGGACTGCAACCAAAATGGTACAAATGGAGTGTTTTAAAGGAAAGTTGACAGGCGTATGGTTAAACATCAGAGGTTTGAACAAAAAGATGTACTTCCCACATGGAAATACAAACCTCAGATTGCTTAGGGGAGTACACCCCACCCTGCCCCATCTAAGTTAAATGAGAATTATTTCTGTATGTTGCTCCAGAAGCCATCACATTTATTTGATTATCAAAATTAAAACACTGATACACAGAAAAAATTATATACCTATTTTTTTCTTAATAGTAGACATATTTTGGTACCTTAAAGAAACATTTGTGTGCTGACTTATCAACATTTGCTGCCACGGCAAATTAGTCAAGGGAGTAACTCCTCAGTGGTACAACAGAGATGATAAAACCTTACAGCAGAGTGCTGTTAGATGAACTTCAAACTGCCTTTGTCACCGAGAAAAAAAGCTCCATCTTAGGAGCCATGACATGGGATTTTTGTCACTTCATTCCATCAGTGAGATCAAACAGATGGTGATTTAGGTAACAGGAAGAAATTTTACGTTAAGGAACAGTAAAGTAGATGTGGCTCTTTCCACGTGCCTTCCCACTGTTCTTGCAGAAAGACAGACAGGACTACACTCAAAGGACTGCTTTTATTCAAAACAAAAAGCTTCCTCCATTTTCAAGGGAATAAATTGCTCTCCCTTGGAAGTACAAAATGCACAAGACTGTCTAGCAAGTGTTGACTCCACATTTGTGGTGGTCAGCATTTCATCTCTGTGTACAGTGCATAATTCCTCTGCACCCCATTGAATTGTTTCATTTGAGAGAAGGCTTTCGCGTATCCTGAGGACAAGATATTAAGTAAAGCAGAATATTTCTGCAAAGCAAATCTGCAGCATGGAAGAAAGATAAAAGCCGAGTTACCCAGAGGCCCAGCAGCCTCTGTCTCTCAGGGTTTCTTTTCCGACTGAGCTGAGCTGTGATGGAACAGAGGCACGGACAGTTGTCATTCTTGTGTTGGGTATTGGCCTGATGCATCAAACATCTACTTTGAAACTGCAGCCTTCTGCCCAGCGTTAAATGCAAATAAATGGTTAAATCACATAACCCTGAGTCCTGCTAAGAATAACACACCTGCATCCACAGGAGAAGGGAAAGGAGAAGAACCTGTCAACGAAGCATGACTTCCTGAGTTCCAGTGGGTTTTGCTTCTTGGTTTGTTGTTGGTTTTTGGTTTTTGTTTTTTTTTTCTTTTTAATGCAGATTGTAGTATCTGAGCCTAAATATGTCCCATCTTGTGAACACAGTTAAACTATCCCTATCTGTCCCTGATCTAAACCCTACATAAAAAAGAAACAAGCAGTGCCAAATGAATAAAGTCTACAACTGGGTGAAAATATCCATTAGAAAAGAATTCTAATTTTAGAAATAAATAACTTAAGAAAAAAGTATATTTAGCTTTTTCTCAAGATCATCAAAGCATATATTATTCTTTAATGAAAAAACGACAATTACTTTGTGTTAGCCAGAGTTTACCAAATAAGGGTGCTGTTTGGATGGTGCTGGAAATGAAAGTATTAACGTCAAAGCTGAATGAAGCACTGTTTTACCATATTTGATTCTTGCTATAGGGAACTGGCTCTTGATTTTCATCTTGGGACTGCCTCATCAGCATTTGTCCCACCCACCAATTATCAGCTTGCAATATTTTACAGATGTTGACACTACATGCTGGAAGACAGCAACAGCTCAGGAAAGATCACTGAGTGAAGGAACAGTATCCTTCATCTTCCTTAACACAGAAGTCCACTGTCTGCTTCATCTCCCTTCTACAGTGTATACAGCGAGGTCCAGAAGATTTAGCACTTGGGAGTCTTGGGAGCCAAAGAAACATCAGAAAAGTTCGATAGAAAATGAAATCAAGAGCCATATAACTTATGCTTGGACCATGTTCAGTGGAAAGAAGGACATGAGACCATCACATGGAAAATCCAGGTTAATGTTTATGCATTTTCAGTGGTTTTCCCTCCATATGTAGGTAGTATAAAGATTAGTCACATAAGACTTGATTTTTGTCCTTCAAAGCCTTTAAACAGACTAGCAGTACAAAATGTTGACTGTGGAGCCCTTGTGATGCCTGGGCTCTGAGTCTCCTACAAACCTTGAGACTTGCTGAAAATTGCTTTTTATTGAGCTACATCAAATCTTGTTTTAGCAAAGTTTTCTAGTTCTCCTGACTCCTTTTCTTCTAAACTGCAAATTCACCATTCAAAACCAGAGACAGTTTAAACAGGACATATATAGTAAAACTGATAATAAAAATCATGGGGGGGAAAAAAGTAATTGCTTTTTCAATAGCATGAAAACAAGCTATAGATGTGCAAAAGTGGGAGACTTACAGTCACGTCTTCCAAACTGTATGCTACTCAGTGTATTAGAGACCAAGTGTGAAACCCCGACCTTATTAATTCTAGACATCAGGAACATAAAATTAGGTATCAACTAAAAAGACTTCCAAATATACTAAATCTTTGTAACATCTGTTTTCACTTGCATTTCAGAATACCATCACCAAGATGATCAATGCCAACTAGTACTGGTTACCTTTGAAATTTGCCTCGTGATCAAGACATCAACATGTTTTGGACATGCTAAACAACCCAACACAGCTGGCTTTCTAGTATAATTTTCTACCTATTCCCTTCTTCTCCCTTCCTCCACCCCCAAATTATAATCACCTTTCTGAAATCAATATAAAAGTTAGCAGTGTTCCTGTGAAATATTTTTAATGGTTGCCATGTAATTTTTTGATTGTATCTTATTTTGCACGCTTTCAGAGAATAGATCAGGTGCTTAAAAAGAGATTCTAGGAGAAAGGCTAAACCCATGCGTCCCACTAACTTTCCTGTGATTATGGGGTATTTTGCTAATCAAGAACACATTCATTCACAAGTAATATCTTGTTATAGACTTCCTAAAACAAACTTGTTACACGTAGTTAATTTTCCAGCTAATAAGCAACTGTTCTGGTTTCTTCAGTAATTCCTAAAGTCCTTGGGGCTTCTTTTTGATTACATCTTTGAGTTAAAACCAAACCAAACAAAGCAAGTACACAGGAGCAGTCCCTCAGATTTGGTTACTTCTGCCTGCACTACAAGAGCAGACTCTGAGGCATGTTGAACTCTGCCAGCTATCCTGAAGTTTATGGCTTCTCGAGGATGAATGGTGCACTTCAAGGAATAAGATTCAGAAATGCACCCAGTTCTGAGGAACTGAGCATCATCACACTGTGAAACAACAGACTAGAAGAAAGATGAATAAGAATCTTTTTTCTGGTCTTTATTAAGTCACAAGGGCTTAGTAAAGTATTGTTGGGAGAGCAACGATATTTATCTTTTCCATTATAGTATTTGAGCCCAGTGCATCCAAGAATTCCTATTCTTCCTTGATATCTGCTTGAAAACAACAACTGTTACTGGTGTTAGTATCAATATCATTGAGAGACAGCATTCATATGTGTAAAGAAATAAGAATTTTACCTTCCTTCACACACAAATCCTTTACTGTAGTTTTTGATTCTGTAATTTGGAGTTGTGATTTGTGGTTGAATCTGGTGCTCACAGTCTGCTACTGAAGTGTTTTCCATGGTATTTTTGGGCATCACTCATACACAGCAGGTGACAAAACTTGGTTTGAGCCTATTCCAGGGAGACGCCAACCACTCCGGATCCCAGTGCTCCGACATCCAGCCAAAGCTGGGCAGGGCTGGGAGCAGTGCTGGAGTGGCACATGTCAGGGGGTGGCTGCCCTGTTCCAGAGCGCTGCTCTGCCTGGCTGCCTCAGATCACCAGCAAGCATTTCATTCCTTCAAGCACCCGGCTGCTTAAGATATATTCCCTCTGAATTTCATGTCTTGTTTGAAAAGATTACTTAAAATCAATGAGGAAGACAGGCTAGGAAAACAAGTGTAGCCAAGTAATTTCTTAAGCACGGTTATCTTTACACTGAAGAGAACACCAGGGAGTTACTAATCTTTACAAAACAAAAAGGATCCCTGAGACGTGCTGCTTTCTTTGCAGCCCTTCAGCTGATATATGAGCCCAAAGCCTGGTCAACACTTAAATCCAGACAGGCTCCCTCTTGAATTCCCTGCACTGGCTTGCTGATTTTCTGGCAAGTTGCAGCGGATCTGTATTCAGCCCAGACAGCATCTTGCCTTAAAAACATTTTTAATCCTGTTTTGCCACATATTCAACCTACATAATTTGATCCTGAGCCTGGGGAAGCAACCCAATAGAATAATTACTGAGTCTTTCCTAAGCGATGTGTTGGGCCAGGCTGTTACAGCAAAATCAATGTTTAGCATCAGCTCCCAGTCTCCACCCCTCTTTCTCCCAACCTCCAAATCAAGCTAGTTTTTCAATAAAAAAGAGGCCCACACAGCTTTTCACAGACAACCAACCAGAGGACTAGAAAACAGAATTTACAAACCAGACCTGGTTTGATACTACAGATACTGGCTAGGATGTACGAGCTTTGCTCAGTGTCCTCACTGACCGCTTCTGTCATTGAAAACACCAGCTCCCAGGAGCACTGGTGCCTTTCCTGCTTTGCCATATTTCAGTGCAGCTCCTGAAATTCTCCCTTCCAAATCTGTCTGTTCTCATTTCAGCAGGATACAGTATTTATTTACTTCAGGAAGGAAAATTCCTGCTCAAATTGGCTGTTGGATTGCCTGTCAACAGCAACTCCATTTGATTCCAAGGGGAAGAAATATGTACAAAGAAATTGTATGTATTCTTTCTGTTTGTTCCAGAAAAAGAGAGTCTTTAAATTCTTTAGAAAGAGAAATGCTGAAATAAATAATTTCCGTTAAAATACCCATTGCAAAGAGTTTGATCACAACACAGGCAGATACAAGAGAATTTTACCTTTAGGTCAACTAAGTGGCAAAATATATTGCAAAGTATTTAGTGATGACATGGAAAAGGGACTGAAGAATGGATAATGTTGATGTACAATTTATTCAGCAATCTTATATTTTTAACTTTGAAATAATGGGTTTGTGCATAAACAGGACTTTACTGCTTCAGACAATATTTCTTTGTGGATTAAAGTACCTACTACATGGCCTATAATTTGAGATACTGCTCAAATGCATGCAACAACACAATCACAATCTCAAAGAGCCTACAAATAACATTTTTTCCTTCTTTTTTCCCTTCCCAAATGAGCATACAGCTTTTTTATCAGTTCTATTCTTGGTATTTAACCAGTTCTTAGTTGAATACTTTGGCAATTCCCATAAATAAGAAGAAAAAAGGTGCAACTCAAGATTGCTGCCATATTGCTGCTTTTAACATCTTTCTATGTTTCAGAACAGTGATGGCTAGAATAGGCACATAGCGCAGCATTATTTTTACTCAACCCACTAATTATATCCTTTAAAGAAATTAGAAATTGTGTTTTCTTGTAACAACAGCACTGTCTAGCACAAATGCTATAATAATAAAAAATAACTTCTAGATTAATAAAAAACAGCTTCTAGATTATCATAATAAAAAAAAAGAAATTTAAAATCCATTGGAAAATGCAAGTAATTTAAAGGCCCTTTTGAAAAACAAGAGCTACTCTGGGCAGATCAGCATTGTATTTATTATTGTAACCATGGAAACAATATAAATTCCCTTCTGTTAAGGTATTAATTTGCTGCCTGCAAATGATGAGTATACTGTACTCAATAGGTGAATGAAATAGTTATAATTTCAATGAGTAGCAAGATATGCAATTTTTCTTCTCTGTAAAACTCAGAAGAGAGCTCCTGGATCTGATTTAAAGCTCTATGAAATATTTGGAATGAAAGCGCAAACCCTGGGAAATTTGCCTGGCTCCAGTGCTTTGTGACAAACCAGAAACTCGGACTCTGCCTTTCTGAAGGTTCATACTAAGTTTGGACAATCTGGGGCTGGAGGGAAGGGGGAAAAAAGGGGTAAAAAAAGAAAAAAAATAAAAGCAGGGGGAAGCAATAACTTTTGTACCATCACAAGTTATGTTCAATCTGGTCTGCTTGATTGAGTCCTGCTTCAAGGTTTGGGTTCATGCAGTGTGTGACTACAGCAGAAGTGTCTGCTCCAAACTCTTTGAACTTTCCACATGCTGAGATCCAGATCGGAGTTTGGGATTTGACTCCATTACAGACAGAGCTCGATCTGTCTGTGACAGGCTGCAATGAAACAGTTAAACTCAGCACTACAGAAGCACAGTTGATTGTGGAATTCAGGCCTATTTCTGGTTCAACATCGCAGTGAGAAATTCAGTTATGCACTTTTTATTGCTCCTTCGTGGGTACTCTTTGAAATATGTGGCACCTTCCAGACATTCAGAAAGTTGTAGACTTTGTCTACCTGACAAAGATAGACTGCGTTCATCTGACTCCTCTGTCCTAAGGGAGCCGGAAGCTAAAAGATAAGGAAGCTGACAAAACTAAAGGAAGAGCAGAGAAAAAATAGTTTATGAAAGTTACTAAATTCTATGTAAGTCTAAATGTTTCTTTGACAGAGATTCCTGGCAACCTTTGGGATTTTGCAAATAAACTCATTAGAATACAGGTGCACTACGGGAAAAAGGAAGGAATGCAGAAAGAAGCCCAGATTTGCTGCATAACAATCTTTCTGACTCTGTGTACATCATTATTTTTTATAGTATGAAATAGCAATACAGTAAGGAGGTTTTTACTGGGCAGGACTTTTTTTCTTGAATGTTTAAAAAGGTTGCTATTAAAGTGATCAACAGACTCAGCTTTGAAATACAGTGCTTTTTACTTCAGGGGGAAATCAATGCTGCCAGCAATGACTCTGGAATTGTCAAAAGATGAAAATATTGGGAATGTCTGAAGAACATATTGACCAGTAACTGTTTTCCTTTTCATAATGTCACCAACTAGAATTAGTATTAAAAAACTCCTTTAAATATACCCGAGATGTTATGCACTGTTGTCTTACAGAGTTTTTTCTGTTAAGGAAAATATATTGAATGTCATCAAACGTGAAATTAAAAAATAGTTGAAAAGTTACAATGCAAAATTATACGTTTGTTACGTGTAAAGTCTCTTTCTAGGTTGTTTTTCAGTCAAACAGCCTGAGCATGAAGTCTTAGGATGACAGCAGGTAGTCCCATGTAAAAATCACAAGTATAGATTTGTAAACTGGAATGGGTTCTGCTTTTCAGATCAAAGGAGTTATCAATGGACATCGGAAGTGACAAATATTTTTGGTAAAAATTTCCAACATGGAAAGAAAAAGGATTGGTGGTCAGCTACTACGAAGAGCCTGCACAGCCAGAATCTGTGGAAAAAAACCACAATAATTGGATTTTGGGATAGTGTGTGGGATCTGAAAAGCCATTTGAATATAAGCATGTGTTAAAAATTTAAGGATTATTAATCTAATTTTTTAATGTAAGGATTGTTTGAAAAATCTTCCAGCTTGCTCTTACTGTGGTTTTAATCCCTGTATATATACAGATTTTGAGAGTCTAAAAACAGTTGGAGTGAAAGGAATTTAAAAAAAAAAAAGCCACAGGAGTGCTGAAATACACACCCTTATTTAAAGTTAAGAGTGAGATTTAGATTTAGAGGGTCCTCTCTGAGAGGTAACTGTGAGAGTCATCTACATCATAACAAGCCAGCGAGTACACCAAGATCCTGTTGGATTTGGTCACACACATAAGCTATTAGGTTAGAAAACATTTGCCTTAAATAATTGTCAAAATTTTCACAGAACATCTTTTCAGAATTTGTTGAGCATCTATTTGAACATTCTCTGCGAATGCAAATGGTACTCATGTGTTAATGTGCAGTATAATGTAAAAAGATGCATTTGGGGAGCAGCAGCAGATTTTGTGGGCATATTTAAGAATGTTAATTTGAAAATGTGTGCTATAAACTTTGATAATTTTGGAATGGACCCTAGAGAACTCTCAAGTGGCAAACATACAACACCTACTCAAAAGAGAAAGAAAAATAAAGAGCGTATAAGCTCCATTATAGGCAAGCAAGCAGAGCAGAACAGGAAAATTACTGGGAGCAATTTTACAGGAGTGAATATCAGAATGCCCTGAACGCCATCACCGGCCTTCCAGACATGACTGATTTATTGTCTGTGGAAGGACATGCTTAAATAATATAGAGAGAGGTTTTCTTTCCAGTGATAACTGCAGTAACTACAGTAAACATGGACCCCATACACTGTGCATTTTGATTTTCAAGAAACATCTGATATTCGGTTTCAGATCAGAGGTTTCTGGCTTTGGCTCTTGGACGTTAAGAAAGGTACAAAGGCACCTGCTAGGCAGGGAGCTGTTTTTAGCATCATCTTTCTTGATGGAAATACAAAGAAAGAGGATCCAAGAATGGCTCCCCTCTCTTTGGAATAAATGCTAAGGATTCAGTCAAAGAATTAGCTCATAACAAACTATGAGCTAGTGACAATTTTAATGTTACAAAGAAAACAATATGTGTCCCAGAATAATCTCACCATAGTGCTAATTTTACCGGGAGGTCAAACATAGGAGACTCAATATTTTATATACTCCCTTCATTGAAAAATACTCATGCATTTTAAAAGATGAACAAGCAGAAAACTTACTGAGTTGTCAAGACAAAAACAGACAGTCCAAGTAAATAATAAAGGTAGAATTAAAATTCATAAAGGCTTTTCTGAGTAGTCTTATCTATTCTTAGAATCAATTTACCATCACCATTTCCCTCTAACTGCAAACTAGAGAGCAGATCCAGGTTCACTTGTCACATTAGCAATGTAGACTTGGTAGCACTTTCAAACTGAATCCAAGACCTCCAAACCCTTTCTTTCACCACCTCTTTAGAAACCTTTAAGAATATGACTGCTAGGTATGAGTAATAACATCTTTCTTCAAAGTAACTAGAGAGAGAAAATCCCTTCTCAGATTGTGAAAGAAAGAATTATACTACATGAAAGGCTTTTGTCTTGACTGCTCTGATTATGTGTTCTAATATTTTTTTAGATTTTATAAAACACAGAAGTTGTGTCTTAAATATTTTTTACTAGTAAAATAAACTACTTAATTTTATAATACAAGGTCTGGCTAAAACTAATACCTGCCTTAAACCCAAAATATATTTATAAATCACTAGTGTGAAATATCTCTCACTGCTTTGTAACTTGTAGGAATTCTCCCAAGGATTCTTGCTCTTAGAGTAACTGTTTCCTGTGCATAGCTAGATTATTGTTTTAATAAGCCGTTTTCTCCTTTTGGCTCCATCAGGTGTTACAGGCTGTTCTCATCTTTCAGGGGATTGAACAAAGATAGTATTTGAACTCAGAGATTTTCATTCTTCATTTTGTTTACATTACAATAATTTATCTTCTGCTTCTTTCTTTCAGAGAATCAGATTTGATTTTCTCTCTCCCAAAACCCATAGAAGAAGGCAAAGGTCAAGGTCTTACACTGCAATACAGAAGAGTTTGTTAGAGGTGAAGCATGCTCTCTCATGCCTCTAGAAGCCTCTCATTTTTGCATTCTAATGTAAAAATAAAGTCCTCTATCAAATCCAAATCTGAGGCACAGAGACTCTAAGCAGACTAAAAGGAAAGAGAAACAAAAATTTGCTTGGGTTCTCTATGAACTGAGGCCAGGAGAACTGGCGGAGCCTGTGCAGCCTTGATGATATTTCTCTGCTGGGCCTGGCTCCCTGATAAAGGTGATAGGCAGGTGATCACCTCTCCTTTCAGCCTTCCCAAGGATCTCTTGCATGCTCCCTTTAGCTCACCAGGTGGCAGAGAAATTAGAAGTTTTGGTGATCGTGTCTGCAATCTCAATTCAGCTTGCACAATAATAAGGATGTGCAGGCTAACATACCTTCACAGCACAATAAAGCACCGCAGCCCCCCGCAAATATTACCTTGCTATCAAAATCAATACCTAAGCTGTTTCTGATTTCACAGCTAGCATAGCTTCTGTTGGAGTCTTTGTGTTGTTCACCACTGCAAGATGGCTACGTGTCCTTCTAATAGGTCTGTGAAATGCTTGGAAAAAGCATTTGCTATTGGTCATGACCACTGAAGAGGCTTTTGCTAAAAGCGGAGGGTAGCAGTCACCTGAGGCCCCCGGCACCTGTACTCTGACAAGGTGCTGAAGCTGCAAGGTAAGACTACAGTCTTTCAAAAGACAGATACACACCTCCAAGCAGCCACTCCTCTGTGTACATGAAATTGCATATGCCTCATATCTGCCATGTCTTCCCCCCCTGCCCCTTGACCACAGCAAAAGTCAAATTGCCTCTTCATGGAGGCCAGAGAGCCGAATGTTTATTTGGACCCTGAAGGGCAGAATCAATAGGCTCCATTTAGCAACTGAAGAATTTCAGCTCTTCACTGTTCCAGTTTATGTGGGGTAGCTCAAAACAACACTGACTCGCTTTATTTAACATGGTGGTAACACAGATTAGAGACTACAGGGAAAGGTGTCAGGGAGGTATTTCTGGATAAACCCAAATGTTCTGACAATCAGCGTGTTCCTCTGAGTTGCTACAGAAGAAATAAGACAAGCCCGGGCAAAGCTGAGACGATACAAACTGTATTAACATTTTTAAAAGCCCAGTAAGAATAAATTGCCATGATGAGATCACTCAGACAGATTTGTGTGGCATGATGCCCAAAAGCAAAATGCAGGCAGAATGGAAGCAACTGATGTGATACCCCCATCCTAAAAGAAGGGGTCTGTCAAGGGTGCTCTGTAGTGGATCCTGAACTCTACCAAGTTCCTAGCTGAGGAACAAGAGTCAGGAAAAATGGAGATCTAGTGCTGGTTTTACTTATCCCATCTGGTATATGGCAGTGGGTCATTACCAGAGTAAAGCTAGAATCCCAGATTTGCTTTGGGTCACACAGTTAGGAGAGAGTGCCAGATGTCTCACTGTAAAGAGAAAGCTAAAAGGCTGAAAAAATCAGATGGATTTTTGCAGATGCACAATTAATTATGAAGGCCAGCAAATATGAGAAATATAGCTTCTGGAAGGAGGAAGACTCCAAAATATAAATGCCAAAAGCAGACCTACATGCATTGTGTTAGGCTCAAATCAAGAGATTTACCTGCCACAATCTCGTGCTTAAACACTGACATCCCCAGTGGATAACCACTCGTAGCTTCATTAGTCTGACATGCCAATTCACCTTGAAAGTTCATATGGATGAGAAAGAATCACCACAGGAAGGAAACTGGAGAGATCTAACACTAGGCAGCAAATCAAACTTGGGTTATGAGCACAACAGAAAATGGTTTCTGATATCTTCTAGCCTGTGAATGGCACTAATCATCTTCTATTTCAGCTGTGAGATATTGATGCTAGACAGAGGTGCCATTGAGGCTGACATCTGTACTGTATTTGTTAGTCAGTGTAGAGTCAAAGAAAAAATACTTACCAAAAAACCTAAAGCCCAATCCCCCCAAAATCTAGTAGTTTTTACCCATGCCAAGGTTCTGGTACAATTAATTCACCAACTTGACTAAGTGCCCCAGCAATAGGTAAGGTATTGTTTAGAAAAACACCACAGTAATATAGATAGTGTATATGGTACACATAGCGCCCTAGCCTAGGCAGCAGTGGGAGCAGCAGGAGGCCAACAAGCAGAGAGCAGCAGCAGATCCTGTATTGTCCTTCATGAGTGCTGAAAGAAAATACTGTCAGGCCTTTCAGAAAAGACCAGGACAGTATCAAGTTGCAACAGAGAAGCCTGAGGGCCCATGTTACACCTCCTGCAAGAGATGCATTTGCCATGCAAGGGCAGTACAGGGACTTATTATTCTGCTTATGTTCCTGAGAGAATCATACCCAGAATTTTGAAGGCACTACAAAGCAGGAAGGCAGGAGGTGAAGATGTTCAGCTTCTGAAAGGACCTAAGCATTCATACAATGGGGACTCTTTCCCTTTAGATAAGGCCTGAGTAAAATCTCTCATGCACACATTATCTATGTTCCATTATAACTGCCCAGACAAACATGCATGTAGTTACTCCTTTCTGGGACACTTCTGGGACCACTGCTTGTCACTAACAGGGGTAATTCCTACCCCTATAGGAGAGATCCTGTTGCAGCACTCTAAAAAGATGAGCTAATGCATCCTCTTCCTGACATACAAGAAAGAAGGAATGAACTAATAATTACTTGGAGTTAGAAATGACTAAAAGTAGTCTCTACAACAACTACCTCTTGCTACATTTTGAAGCATTGAACTTCACTTCTCTGCTGCCCAGCTATATCATCAAAAATTATAATGTGCCTTCCTTTGAGAGAAAAATGAAAGAGCATGACCTCATGTTATTTCAGAAACAAGATGGGGTTTTTTTGCATGTGTTTCATGGTGAAAATCCCTTGTATTACTCCCACACTGTAAACAATACATCTACTCTTGTATTGCCCAATAGGTTCTGTATCAGTGTGAATAGCAACAATTTTATATAATTAAAACAGGGAGTAATACTCCTCAGGCTCTTGCTTTCCAATAAAACAAAATTTTTTAGTAGCTCAAATGTTTAAACAGAGGTAAGGAAAACACAGGTGATTAACATGTAAGACACAGAAGAATATGGGATCAAATCCCTTGGAGTTGTTGAGTGGTGCAGCTCCCTCGGTACTCCTGAGTTAGATACTGGAGAGGCAGCTGCAGCAGTTTGCTCCTTCTGTTTTGTTCTGTTAATACAGACAAGAGTTACCACACTATGAGAAATGTGGTCCATTGCCAGGTCCTTCTTCAGGCCAAGGATATTCAGGAGTCAGTGTAATTGCTTTGCATACGCTACCTAAAAAACTCTGCTCTAATCAATCACTGATTGTTGGAAATGCTGTGGAGTTTAAGGACTGTAAGTGCCCATCCATCTCATTTAGGTGCAGCTCAAAACTTACTTTTGTTGTGGAATGTTCCATATAAAAACCAGATTAATTTCTTAAGCGTGGATGGAATTTTTAGCATAAAGATTATTATCTAGATTATTCTGCTACTCTGCCTGCATGGTGGTATGATTTAATAAAAACTAGAGCTATGGCGCTTTTTTTAATGAATATTCAATTAATTATGAAAAAATAGTTAAGATTGCAATAGTGATGCTTATTTGAACCAAGAAATTGAAAATTCTGTGGCCTATCCAAGTTAGACAGAAAGACACTATTGTTTTGCCCACAAGATATGATGAAAGCTGATGATGATTTTTAATAAGAAAAAAATGCAGACAGGGTATTGCACAGTCTCCCAGAGATGCTTTTTACACAGCAGAATTTACAGAAATATTTCCCTCCCAATTTACACTGTATCCTGGAATTCGAACATGAAACATTTGTTATTAGAAAATTATTATTAGTGAATAAAATATTGTGGGTTATGTTTTGTTCCCTTTTTTTTAAAAAAACTGGACACATCCAAGCCTCATAATTTATACGGATAACTTTTCTAGATGTGCTTGTGGCTTTTTAACATCCTTCTTGTTAAATAAGGCTAGAGAGACACAAAAAATATTTAAAGAAAGAAAAAATAATTTTCAATAGGTTTTCTATGAGCATTCTCTAAGTTTTATGGTATAAGGGTACTACAGTGTCTGTTGAACAAACAGTGCGGTCCAATTAATTTCTGCTCCAGTCTTTTGAATTTCCTCAAATTAAAATTTACCATCAATAACTAAAATCCTATTATTGTCCTATAAATGCTTCATTAATACAACATGAATCTAATTTTAAGTCTATGCTTACTCCTTTTATTGGCCCAAGGAAGGCATTTAGCAAGGTTTGGGAACACAAAGAAAAGGCGTATTACTAATAAAATTTATTACCAACTTTTCTCAAAAACAATTTCTTAGACCATTTATTTTGGCTCCCAAGTTATTTTTGAGGGTAACTCTGTCTGTGGAATTTAAAATACATTTCTTAGACTGAAACAACAAGACTGCTGATTGTCTCAAGTGGAGCTTCCCATTCTGTGCAGTTATCCAGAGCTTTAAATCCAGTCCATTCTGAATGCCCTCACATGTTAAGCCTCTCAATACAGCATTATTATTTCACTGGTCTAATCCAGTTTGAAGGATGTTTTTTTTTTGTTAACAAAAGAAATCTAATTTGACCATATTTCAGGAAGGTTTCCAGAATGTTTTTTTCTTTTTTTACATCAAATGCCCCAGGATTATATCAGAATGGTCTAAAATCAGTGAGAAGGTAGACTGAACACTGTTGATCTATCACAGCAAGCATGATGTCGAAAGGATGTTCGTCCAACATTTGAATTCAATGCATAAACTAGGAATTGCATAAACTGGGAATTCCATTGTAATTCCAGATTTAACTGACATTGAGCATTAAGTATTTAAACATAGTTCTCAAACACAGTAAATTTGTACCTATTCAGCAGACATCTTAGTGGCTGCTTTGTACCTTCCTTACTAGACCTTCACCAGGAGTTTGAGAAGCATTTTACGAGTCCAGAGGTGGGCTATTCTTGTATCCTTTCTTTTTTGCCCTCTTCTCCTTGGAATCCTTAGCATGAAAGAGAAGAGACCTCTTGCTCCCTCAATGCTTTTGGCTTTGGGTTTGAAAACTAGCTTAACTAGAGAAGAATTTCTCTTTGAGACAGATGTATGGTATCATCAGCTCTGGGATCAGAATTCCTTAGGGATTAAGTCTACAGCAGCAATTTGCATCTTTGGTGAAGGACCTGGATTCTCTTGGCTACCTCTGCTCAGTCTTTACTTTTGATTTTTTCAGGGACTAACAGAAGTCTCCCAAAGGTGTTGCTAAAGCTTCTTTTTAAACAATTGCCCAACTCTTTCCTCCTGCCCACACAGGACCACCTCCATATCAGTTGCTGTATCCCTGTGCTACACTGCTATAACCCCTCTGATTTCATACCCAGCAGGCAATAACAAAATGGATACAGCTGACAGAGTATTTCTCTTTTGCTTCCCCCATCTCATGAGGACTTTCCATGAATAGCATTCACTGCCAAAGACACAACCACACTACGCCTTGTACTGGGAAATGAACAGCAAGTGCTGCTACAGATGGCCTTGGAGTGGTTAGCTCCTTAGCAATCGCTGGTGCACGTGCTGACAAGTGTTATGATTCATTTTGAGTGCCTGGTTAAGGCAGGTCACTTATTAACAGGGGACAGAAAAGCAATCTCTTAGCGTTCTGCCACATGGAAATGATAAAGAATTAAACAAGAAAGGCAACCACATTTCTCTACCAAAAATTCTTGAGCAAACGTGCAGATGATCCCTTGCAAAAGGTCAGAGAAAGCTATTGGAGTGATATATTTCCAAAGCGGATGGTTCATTTAAAAGACTCAGTCTAATTTCTGTTAACAAATCCTCTTACATAATCAATATATTTAAAAAAAAGTGCTTGAGGATTTAGGTATTACTAGGTTTCAGGACTCCCATTTTAGTGAGCTTTTGAAGAAACCACAATTTTTTAGAAGAACCATTTTTTCAGCACTTTCTGTAAAAAACCAATGACTGTCTCTCTGTCAGTCTGGGAGCACCAACACAGAGCTTGGAACTCCCTAGGCCAGGCAGTTCTGCAAATGATGTCATTCCCTACAAGCAAGGTGTGATCACATTGCAGGTCTTTGGGTATAGTACAGGAGAGGTGTGGAGCCCCCAGACCTCACATCCACAGCCGTGACATGACAGACTTGGGGCCCAGCAGGATGGGAGCTATGGGTTGGGTCAAAGCTATGGTGGGGGAGGACCAAACTGGTACCTACGTAGAACTTGTCTTCTCCAAAACGTTAGGAACCACTGACTGAGGGACTCACACCTCTCCTTGAAGCTGCTGTAAATTTTACCATTCATAAGAGGTGCTAGATGTGTAGTTCAGTTACTTAACTTTGAATGTGTAGTATCATTTCTTTACCCCTGCAGCAAAAAGAATTAGCTCCACTACTACATTTTACCATTTGACAGCACTCTGGTAAACAGTGCTCAAAAGTAAAAATAGGAACACTTTTAACCAGAATGCTGATTTACAACTCCAGAGTGATAAGTAACCTAATGCAAATAAAAAGAAATAGAAATTCTACATATTGCCTTTTTTTTTTAAATTAACAATCTCCATAGCTGTAAGCGAGAGAAATTAATTACGCCTGGCCTTACATCATGCTCAATGTGTACTGATGCAAATGTGCCCTATTTTAATTCCTCTGAATGTTAATAATAGAGTAAATGAGCACTAGATTATGTTATACAAAAGCAATGGAAGTAATTAAACTTCATTTAATAAAATCATCAGGGATACAGAAGCATTAATGACTTATACTCCTCCTCTGCAGGGAGTGGAAGACATGTTGGTATACAGGAGCCTGAGAACCACTGAGATGAGAGCAATGTAAATACATAAACAGGAACGCTAAGGTAAGTAGTGTATCATATATGAAAAGTCTTAGAGTGAAAGCCCCAGGCTACAATAAATTATTTACTTTAAAGCACCAGGAAATAGTACCATCTCAGGCGAATGACAGCAAAAATATCTTCCATCCTCTGAGAGGCAAAGCATAAGCACTGAATTACTTTTAAGTGCAAAGCTGGTTAAATGTTGTACTGACGGTGTTAGAAAAAAACAAAACTGCTTGAAATGTGAATGGTTGTTCACTTTGTACAGACTTCTGCCCCTCTAAATTTATATTCACGAAGAGCACTGTACAACTCCTGTCTGGAATTGCTGTTAGCCCTATGAATGCTCTCACTTGGACACAAACCCATACATTCATTTTTTATGACCATGAACACTGGCTGATCACCATTTATTCCTCGTTTTCATCCATCCCTAGTCATCATCATTTTTCTGTTAGAAAAAGTACAATAACTGTCTCCTAGTTAGGAAGAGGGAAAACTACCATACAAATTCATTGATGTGTACTACAACCGATTAGCTGTAAAAACTGCTTATCAGCAAGAAAATTTAAAACCAAAAGGAGCTAGATTTGAAAAACAATGAGAAAAAAGGTCACATCAAGAACAGGCCCTATTATGCCCTCTTTGCAAATGGAATGGAATCCACTTCTTTGCCAAAATAGCGCTCCCCCAAAAATCTTTCTATGAATATTAAACCTCCAATGACTGCAAGAATCTGTAGAAAACAGAATTAAGTAATAATAAGTCTTTATTTTTGCCCGGATCATGTGGTTTTATTATAAGTTTCTTGACTGCTTACAAAGGATTAATGACAACTGATGGTAGCGATGATCATATTTCTGTAGTTTTTCTATAGAGAAAAATCTTCATGTAAGTATGAACTATTTCTGGGAGAAAGAATCTAACTGGACAGCAGACATTAGCAAAATGCTTCAGATGTTTAAAGGTTTGACCTAAGTCTGGTTACAAGTTTTACAATTCTATTCGAGCCTTTTTCAGAAAGGGTACTCATAGTCTAATTCATGCAGTGGCACTTAGCTGTGGTGGCATTTCACCAAGAGCTGCACTTCCTAATTTTTTGTAACTAACACAGCCACTAGTGATTGTATGAGAAGTCTCACATTTTATTTGAATTCCAGAGAAAATATCCACTAATGTTTTGTACAACATTGTCTGTAGATCATTATATTAATTGGTAAGATTTTCTTAAGTCCCTCTATTTCTCGAGTCTTTCCTTAAATGCACAAACTTTTTGATGTTTATCTCAGCTCAAGCTTCATCCACCTTTTTACCTTGGGTACATTATACAAGCCAAACAAAGACTTACCAGAATAGCAGAAGGGATTTGCCCTGAGTTTAGCTATGTCCATATCCGACACTTTCTAAAGAGAGTTGAAGTGACATAAACTGAGCATAAAATATCTGTTGCACAGTAAGTGATAGCTGTGTTATGTGATGAGGCTTTATGGGATTTTCTTGAAAAAAACAAAAGCTTTTATGAAAATTAAATGTTGGTATTACTGCTCATAAACTCTTGCAGAAATATAAATACATTTGGCATAGATGTGACCATTTAAAAAATGTATTGAGACTGTGACATACATCATTGTTTTGTATTATAAGCATCAATAATAAACAATATTAAATTTTCACTTCTGCCAAGTGACTCAGGGCTGTCTGCAGCATGGGTATATTAGAAATACTGCTTCTCATTAGGTAAAAAAATAAAACTTGAAGGCCAGGGCTGGAGCCTGACCCCAGCTTCACAGGCCAGTGTTTGGGGCAATGCCTTCAGCTCCCAAGGAGTTACTTTTGGCTTGCATCACTGTGTCCGAGATCAATATCTGTCCCCACAAGAACAGCAAAGGGTGATTTTCCTTCACTTGACGTGCAAAGAAAAAGGGGTCATGCTAGGAACACTGTTCTCTTGAGGAAAGACAACAGCAAAAAAAGAGAAAGTAACAGCAGGGAAATGTTCAATCAATCCTGTAGCATTAAGGTGGCACATCAATTCGTGCAGCACTAGCTGTCACTGTGTGGAAGCTGGCACTGGTGCCATTGTTTATCCAAAAAGATTTGACTTATTTTGTGTGCAACAAAAAACTCTCACAGTACCTAGGACCCCCTTCTCCACCATGAGAAAGCTTTATTATTATTTCTGTGACAAGAGAAATCTATTTCAAGCTTAAGGCAGGCTGGATAAAAGCAAAGAGTTCAATCAATAGTGGGATCCCTTTCCCACTTATATTAAAGAATGATTGAGGAGGAGTTAAAGACAGGTGGGTAAAGACAATTTCAGCAGTATCACTGAACTGCTGAGACACAAAGCTTGGCTCTTTTACCTCCCTCTGACCAAGAATTAAATATCTTTTATTCTGTCAGATATGCAGTGCAGGAAACAAGATTGTGGAGGTGTCCTCAGATTTACATCAGTGTGATTGTGATTTGTATTATTATTATCAGGATAGTGCTTTTATATCACTGGGCTTCTGTAATTCCCATTGAAGGGCATCTGTTTGAGTGGGTACAGAAAACAGTACATGTTTTGAGAAGCTCTTTACATTTCTTCACTTGAAATATTGATGACTGTTTTAAGCTGCTATAATAGCATATCGTATTTCATAAAAGTATTGCAAAACTACTCATGCACAAAACTACCTAAAGTGATACTCAAGGTAAAGGCTGCAGAGGCTTTTAATAATAGCAAGAAATTGCAGGAGTTGGTGCCACTGGTATGACTCATTTCAGAGCCTCCTTGCTGAGGTTTTCCTCCAACAAAACACATATTGTCCCTGACTCTGCCCTGCTGGTGCAGCACTCCTGGCACATGGAGCACCCACTGCCTGGGGAACCTTCCCAGTTCAGCCCAGCAGAGAAACAAAGGCTGCAACACTGGAACAAAGGAACACATATTTAGCCTGAACCAGATAATTCTGTGTTTCTGTAGGTTTAACACTAACATCCATTCTTCTACCTCGTTTCTAACTTGTGATGCTACATGTAATACTCTATATTTCAGACATATTGAAATGGTGGGTGGTTTTACAGACCATATGTGCTGTAATCTCTAGACACATCGCAGCATGTTAAAGATGGAGAATCAGATGCACTCCTCAGATTGAATTTTTGGTTTCCGTGTTTTGTGGGTTTTTAACAGATTCGCCATAAAGTTAATTGAATTCTGCTTTCATTCGGCTTAAAGCAGATGTGTAAGTAAGAACTTTTCACAGAATTTGTTGTGACTTGAAGTAAAAGGTGAGATAGCCAGCAAAGAATCGTTCATAGTTCAGTGAGAATCAGGATTAAGCAAGTGACTAGTTCTTAATTCACTTTGAAAGTTTCAAAGTCACTGTCCTGTTCCATGTTGTGCAGTATCAGAGTACAGGATGCTTAGTAGATACTATTAATTTCTAGTTTTGTGCACTCTGGCATGCATGATTGGCTCCTGAAGTAATGACTGTTTTAGACTATGATGTAGAAAGAAACAAGTATTACTGTGAAGCCTTAGCCAATTTTAGAAGTAGTCTGTAGCCAAATCTTTCTTGATTTTTTTCATGAGAATCTCAGCTTGATTTTAAAGCATTAACAACGTTAAGAACTTCATATATGTTTTAGAGAACCAGCTGAAGTGTGCAGGATTCTCTGCATGGATCCTAGCTCACTTATTTTCAAATTTGGCTGCATGTAGTTATAGAGGATGGTCTTTTGCATATTTTTTTACAGTGCTTATTAAAAAAAATAAATTGACAATTAGTCAAATAATTTTAAATACCTTTTAGTTATCTCCTAGGCTAGAAAGATGGTATCTCTGAAGATTTAAAAAGAGCCATGCAGAAACCCTCTGTTGGAAACAGAAGCTCATCTGATAACAATTTTGCATGACCGTTCCCTGTCACCATTTTATTCTATTAAGCATGTCAATACCATGCAAATACAGCCCCAGTCTCTGCCCCAGACTGACCCAGATGTAAATGGTGTGTTTTGCCTTGTCTTATTGGTCCATTTTGATAGTCTTTACTCAATCTAAGTAGTTTTTTTCTTCCTTTCCAAAGAACTGTTTCCAGAAGGACACTTTCAGTGTGGTTAAACAAGGCTTAGAAGGACACATTTAACTCTTAATTTAACCAAGGGCTATAAATATTAAATGGAAGGGAATTTTGGATTAAGTAAGACAAAACCAGAAAGCTTCAAGGATATTATAAAATTATAACCTGGGCAGATTACAGAAACCAGATGGTTCTGATCTAAATGGGAATTTAGAAATGCAGTCACTACCTGTTTGTACCAGACCATAACCACTGAAGATCTGAAACAAAAGTGAAACAATTTCAAGTAATACAAACTCTGCAAGAAAAATTTGCAAGCACAGTTTTAAAATGTGCATATTGAATATTAGTCATTTAATGTTTTATATCCAATGGCGCCATGGTAGTGTTAAAATTTAAGACTCAGCTGGATTGGGGTGGTCCCCCAAAACCTTCACTTATACCTGCCTCTCAATAAAATTATAAATTACACCATTTTTTTTAGGCTAGAAGCCTGTCAAATTATTGAGACTATTTATAGTGTCTTTAAATGATTATCAGTGCAGTCTTTTGAATGAAGAAATGACACCACGGGGGTGTAACAAATCTGGGGGTCCTGACTTATGGAAGATGACTAAAATGCATGTTTGAACAAGACTGACAGTGAGCACACAATTCTCTGTAGAAAAGATTTGGCTTTAGTTTCAAGAGGTTTCATACCCCACATCCCAAAATATCTACACTGTAAGGCAGAAGATATTATTCGTACACTGCTGAGACATGACATGCTATCATATTATGCATCAAGTGTAGCTTATTAAACATGACCTCTGGTAAGAGCTCTGGTGCAGAGTTTATGTGTTTATTACGAAAACCCAGCCCAAGCAATCAGAACCCCAAGCCACCCACACCTTCATGATCAATACCATTAATTTCATTAATTGCCCTGGATGCATATAATCACAGTAAAAACATGAAACAGAGCATACCACAGCTGCTCAGTGTTGCATGGCCACCACTGGAGCACCATCAGTGGTGTTTCTATAGGTGTGCCTGGAGTAGGAGCCAAACTTGGATCCTTTAATTAAGGTATCAGAGTACTGTCAGCTGAGCTGGTGTTGTACACCGAACCAGACCCCCTATTTCCTGCCAGGTGACAACCATTATGCAGGTATTCATAGACAGAGATTTGATGCTGCTGCTCCAATCTCCAAAAAGTGCTACTAAATAAAATCCTTAATTGAATCTTACCAGTAAAGACTCTGTGCTCTGATGCTTCAGCTCACCAAAACACACATACATGGAGACAGCATCCACCTAGTTAGCACTGAGCACTGTGAAAGAGGTGCAAAAATGCTTATCAAATCTGCATATGCAAGGCAGCAATCCAGCCCATGCCATTTCTCTCCAGTTTAAGTATTTGTAAGGCATCTACCAACTCTGTGTGCAAGCAGTGCTCAGCCCTTTGTGAGCCAGTGAGACGTTTGTGGACCAGTGTTATTTACAGAAGCTACAGGAGCATTTTTGCTGAATGCATACATTTGGGAAAGACACTTCACAGATATTCTGTATAGGAGATAATTTTCCTGATCAAAGAAACGCTTACAGGAAAATGCACATTTATATCCAGCGAGATGAACTGGCAGTGCTCCCTCCCTGTGCTGCACCCCAAGAGAGGTGGGAAGCCGTATAACCAGAGAGGAACATCCCTGCCCCCAGCGACACAGCCATCCATCTTTGGAAGTTACAGGGTGCCTGCCAGCTTTAACCTGGCCCAAGTTACCAAAAGTTAATCTGATATTGCTATCATCAGAAGATTCTCTCTTTCCACCGTTATCCGCCCTAAACAGGTCAGTCCCCCTCATACTGTTACAACATTATAACAATATAAACTAGAAAGTATAGCTGGTTAAGGCAATGGTCTTGAAATGCTATTTCACTTTAATATAAGACACAACTTTGGGGTAGAAATAGTTCTCCTTCCTTTTCCCCCCTTCATTAGACAGACTCTTAAACTAGATGCTAGGTCTTAAATTAGTACAATTTGTTTCTCTAGAGATGTAAGTAAAACTACTTTTTGAGTCCAGAAGAGTTAAATCAGCAAAACCCCATATGGATACTTTTATTTTAAGCCAAATACTTTAGGAATTGTTTTTGGCTGAGGCAAAATATGCTTCTTTTACAGCACAATCTAGGGGATTTACATCTGTTGAAACAATTCCACAGAAAAACGTAAAATGCAGATGATGAAGCAATAGATGAGTCCTTAGTGAAGTTATTTTCATGACTCCCAATGTTGGTTCAGGTGGTTTCTCACAGTGTAACCCTTGTCCCAGAGTACATAAGCATGTAGAAATTTTTATTCTGGTGATGGGAAACCAAAGGAAAGAAGCCAGCTAAAGAAGATTCACGAGGAAAGAAAAGAATTTCAGGAAAAAACTTAGGTTGAAGATTGTGTGGTTGCCCCCAATATGTTTAAACATCTGTCTGTCATGTGGGAATTTGGGAAAAAGGAAGTTTCACTTAAAGAATGAAAGAAAAAAACAAACATTAATTGTAAACTGTGCCCATTGTAAAGTGGACCCACTCATTACTCTTGTGATTATTAACTTTGTAAGTGCCAGCAGCACACTGAGAAAATGCATTGGGAAAAAGACCATTGCCTACAGAGCTGTGTCTCATGGCTCAGCTGGGAGCTTCTGAGCCCCACAGAGCCGATGCTTGGACAGAAACTGTCGTGGGTGGGACTGAGGACTTGCCCTTGCCAACTGGTGCTGGAACTCAGAAATAACACGTCAAAAATACGGCTGGAAAAACTGGACAACAAGGAGAAAAAGCAAGGAAAATCCTACCAATACCCTATACTTCTTGCTCATACGTACCGCATAGTAATTACATTAAATGCTGTAAATTAAGAAGAGTACATATAAATACATATGTTCACAGAGAGATCTATTTAATCTAAATTGAAGATATGTTTTAGCAGGGCTCAGAAGCCCACAGTCAGGAAAGCACTGGAGCTTTTAAGTTTAAATATGTGTTCTAATGATCAATATTTAGCAAAGCTTGCTGCAACACATGGGGAGTCCCACTGGTGTTAACATAGACTTTGTAAGCTGCTTCTGATCTAAGCATGTGTTTAGCTGACCTGGATGCACAGAAAGATGAAGCTTGCAAACAGGCTTAGGGAACACACCTTCTACTGGTTTAGCATGAAAGAACACATAAAGATGGAATTAAATTTTTGTTCAGTTTAATATTCCTTACCATAAACCTAAATGCAAGTTATGTCCATATTAACAAAAAAAAAAAAAAAAAGGTAACATGAATTTGAATTAGAACATTTCCTCCAGACTTCCCTCCTTAGAGGCAGGTTCTTTGCTGGTGAAAATTTCCATAATTTAAATGAGTTACAACTGCTTACACCAGCTAGACTTGGTCCCATCTATCACCTCTATTATCTAGATAATGTGGAAAATAATCTGTTCAGAGCTTTCATTTTGAAAACAATGTCATGTTACAATTCTCAGCAGAGTCAAAAGGCTCCCCAAAGCCATGCATGAAAAATAAACTGTACCCTTTTAAGATTTCCAAGCTGTATGATAAATAATACTGAACTAATAATAACTCAGAGAGAAAGAGAAGCGCTGTTTATCTTATTTTTCTGCTTTAGGGGAAAGAATCTAGGTAGCAGATTTTGTCATGATTTTATTGCTCATTTTCTGTTCTGCAGGTTTCTTTCTTTGTGCTCATAGATTGTAATGACTTCTGCAAGAGAAATAAATTGTATTTCCATGGGAGCTGGGGCGTTAGGCAAATTGCAAAAGATGATGATGAAATTTGGACTAAGCTCACAACACGCTCTAGGTCTTGATGA
Source organism: Pardalotus punctatus (assembly GCA_013400915.1). Taxonomy (NCBI): domain Eukaryota; kingdom Metazoa; phylum Chordata; class Aves; order Passeriformes; family Pardalotidae; genus Pardalotus; species Pardalotus punctatus. The sequence continues at coordinate 107,910 of VZTX01020281.1, forward strand.
TTTAAAAACATTCCTTTAGCAATAAAAATCAAGTCCTTAAGTGCAATCCTAGCAGCCTGCATGAAAACAAAAACATACACAGGATTATTCTGGTTTGATTTATAGAGCTTTTGCCTACTGGAAAACTTAGTGCAAGAGGCTTGCCAAGGTCAGTGCTTCTGCTTTCAGATTTCTTTATGAAAAAGGAGAAAGCAAGCTGCATTTTCAATTTTTTTTAAAGGCTCTGGCACAATGCCAGCCACTAGGCATTCAAGAGGTATTCTGTAATCCATTCAACTGTAACATAAAGTTTTGTAAAAGGTATGCTAGCATATTCTGCACTGGCTGTGCTAATCAGTAATGTTCCATTAAATTGTCCACTGTCATATTAAAGAAAGATCTACACAGTTTGTGCCCTCTTGTAACAATAATATTTGACAATAATTATAGTGATACCAAGGTGTAGGTGGTCCAGTTGGCAAGAATAGCACAATATTTCTCTTTAATAGCGACTTGATCAAACATGTACGGGTGCTTTGTTGAGGCTTGAAGAGGATCATAATAGCTGAAATAAGATGAGATAATTTGCTGACAAAGTTGTTTCTTCCTTAGGAGTACACATCCTTCTGTGCATGTGTGTGTGTAAACGAACATCCCCCCACACAGCCACCTCCCAGAGAAAATAACCCTTAAGCAGCTGTGCGCTGAGAATGCTGGTGGGGTGGAGCGCTGTGCCAGAGGGAAAAGGGAAAGCGTGCCAGGCTTTGTCTGTTTGGGAAGAGCCTTTAACAAACAAAAGCACAGCATTGAGGTTTCTGCCCTCAAATGAAGAAATGGTGACTGTGACATGGCAGACATTGTTCAAGGATAAGTTTTGTTTAAAACCACAGGGCCACCTCGGCCACCTCTGGACAGTCATGTCTGCCACATGCTCCAATTTGCCATGCATTACTCACAGCAGCACAATAAATAACACAACCCAGAGCACTGAAATGACTACCATTTCAGACGACAAACCTCTCTGTCCTCACTGCCTACAGAACACGGCAGTGAGCCCCCCGCAGCAGGAGCTCCCAAGCACCCACATTGTCCCCTCCTGTGCTGAACTCCCAATTGCAGAGCCACTTGTCACTGGGCCAGACAGCTCTACAGAGCAGCCCCACCTGGGGCTTGGGGACAATTCTTACCAACAGTGTAGCTCAGAGTTCTCAATGGTGTTCTTGACAGACCGTAATGTGTCAACTGACACTGTGAATTCTGGATTCATGGAAGCCTGCACAGACATAGCAATCAGCCTAATGAAGAAACCTGTGCAGTTACAATCTGTCTGAAGGGAACTGTGTTTTTTCCTGCCTTTCTCTCTACTCCTTTCCAGTATCCTCTCCAGTTTATCAGGAAAGCCTAGTGTGGACATCTGCAAAGATGACAATTTGAATATCATGAAGTGCATAGAAGAAGTGAACAGGGGCTGTGGGGTGGGGGGGTTATCTGTGGAAGTGTCAGATTTTCTTCAGCTGTACATGAAAGGTGAATATAACCAATACTTAAAATTTCAACTTGCTTAGCCAGTTCGCCACCTAGAATTGAATTTGTACCATGATGATTTAAGTAATTTGGTAATCTCTTCTTTTGTAAGAAGAATAAAAATTAGTATTCTGTCACTTTCCAGATGTTTTAGCCCCTTCTTAAAACAATAACATAACTAAAACTGACTGCCCAATTTCAATGAAGCCCTGTATTCAATCCCTGGTAGTGTGTACCCACTGCCTCCAGCATTTTACAACACAAACCAGTTGTCAGCAAGCAGAAAAGAAGCCAGAGCCTGGACTAGTGTTGCCCATTGCACTTACTGGTGGAACCTTATGAGGTTATTAAGAGATAATGCACAAATTCCCTGAGATTTCCCCTCTTCCCCAGTGTCTGTCTCGTGTACCCTCCGTGGTGTTCAGAGGACAGCAGGCTAGCCGAGTGCACACAGCCCCACAAGTGTTCACACAACAGGAAAGCTGCCCTGCACACACCGAGTGCCACATGATGACGTTGATTCAACACAGATGCAGGGAAGGACGACTGCTCCGTGCTCCAGCACAGCCACCAGCTCCTGGGCAACCCCAGTGCAGCTGCTGATGTCCCGACCTGATGCAGCACACGGGGCTGCACAAGATCACAGCCTGAGGTAATATGGCCATAGGCATATTTTCTGTGACTGTTCTGCTCCTCACCCCCACCTTCACTTCATGCTGTGAATACTTTCATTTGAGACAGTGACAAAGACTGGCAGACCCCAGAAATCACCTGTTGCCAGTTCTGCTCTGATTTTTCACAGGGAGGACAAGGAATCCCTTATGGGGTGTAGCTCATTGTTCCCGCTTGTACCCCCCTCAAATCTGGAAGACTTCCCTGGATAACTTCCAGTCACTATCCCATATGTCAGAGTAGGCTTTTCTCTCTTTGTCCTAGAATATGTTGAAAGGAACTGAGAATAGCAAATAAAAAAATTAATTAACCGGCAAAGAAACTAGAAACAGACAGCAGTTGCTAGTGAAGGATACTGCAAGATGGTCACTGGTTAAAACAAACAGGCCAAGTTTTAGTTAGTCTTCAAAGATTTAAAAGAAGCACTTTACAATACTAATACTATATAGTCAGTAAAATTATTTCTGGAAAGTTCTAGATAATTTGGAGATACAAGTTATTATCCTGTCCTTGATTTGTTAATTCTCAATAACCAGGAGGTGTGAACAGGAATGCTATTAAAGGCATCTGAAAGCACATAACTGAATTTTAATTAGATGATGTTGTAATTGTGTGCTAATTCTGACAAATGCTTTGTTGACTTGTTTCTGAAACAGCAATAGAAAAAGAATATTTTGTTTCTTTTAAGTTCTAGTGTTTTGATATAGTTTGTCAGCTCAGTAACTCCAGCCCATGTTCCTGCTCTGTGTATTATCTAGAGATGAGCACAAAAAATAAGGGGACATTCATTTCCATAGGTATAACTATAAAATACTGTGAGAGAGATTTTAGTCACATTAAATTTGTCTTCTTGCAAGACAAAACACATCAACAAACAGTCCAATATTTGTAATTTGGAAGAAGTATTTGGAGAGGAACCTGATTCAGAATAAAAAGCAGTTCTAAATTCTTTCTTCCTTAAAGGTCATACCTGCTTTAGCAGGCTAATTTTAAACACATCTGAGACACTATTCAAAGTAATGAGATCAGAGCTAACGGGTTCATTCACCCATCATGAAAATCTCATTTTTTCTGTCCTTAATGGGTACTTGAAAATAAAAAAAATTTGGATTTTTGTCATCCAAAGAGGAAGTAATAGTGAGCACGAAAGAATAAGCAGTTTTCACAGAGGAGCAGATCGTTAGGTTTGGCCTATCTGACTGCTCGAGGCATGAGACACCCTGCTCAGCTAAAGGATGCTGCAGCCTCCACTCTTCGCACCACTGGGTATCTTCTTCGCATAGCTGGTTAAGTTTCATGTGAGCATTGAGCAGCCAGCAGCCAAGCACCCGGCAGGTGTGAAGCCTCAGCACAAGCAGGGGAGCACCCTTTGTGTGCCAGCAGAGCCTGCCTTTGCTGGAAAGCAAGAGCTGCTCAGCAAGTGTAAGGCAAAGCTTCTCGGGAAGTTTACACTGGTTATCTCAAAAAGAGCCAGCTGGCCACCATCACTGGAAGCCGAAGCCAACACGCAATTTAAATCAGACCACAGGCAGAGATTTATCTGTGCTCCATCTGTAATGTGGGGATGAGATCGAACTGTGCAACTTTGTGTTTGCGAGGTACCTTGAGACTGGGTGGAAGGCCAAAAGGGAGTGCCAAAGATTCTGTTATTATGAAAAGCCATTCAAAGATAAGCAAATGTTGATGTTAGCAAAAGCATCAACTTCCAAAGCCTTTTTAAATTCTTCTATGAAGTAAATTAATTTACATATGAAATACCCCAAATGTATTTTCTTTGGTAACGGCAAATTATCTTCCTATCAAGTAAGTACAGATTGCAGAAACCTAATTGGACTTTAACAACTTGTGAAAAATTATGGATGTTATATTTTATACATGTAAATGTTTGATTTTGTTTAAAAAACAGTCCCCTAGCAAAGAAAAAATCAATACATTTTATGTAAATGAAGCTAAACATAAAGGTCCCTATTGTAGCCTCAATTTGTTTATGTAACTTCCATCGGCAGCAATGGATGCTGTGTACATATCCAACTGAGCGACGTATTGTGTTAGCAAGAATCTCACAATTACAGACAATTACCTTGGTTTTCTTGCACCTGGCGCTTACAAGCATTCTTTGTTAGCTGGATTTCTTGAAGAAGAAAAGATTTTCTGTATGTAAATCTCTAATGTCCTGAAGTTAAATAATCCCAAAACCAAACCACCACCACCACTCCCAACAAAAACCCCTCAACTTTTTTGTAGAACTACAAAAAATCATAAGCAACTCTTAAAGTACCACCATGTCATGGTCGTGTTTTAAATTGCACAAAAGTAAAGAAGCTGTAAGTATAAACAGCTTCTCTATTCAGAAAGAAAAAAAGAAGAATACTGCAATAATTATCAATGGTCTGAGTCTCTGGGTTATGCAAATATGTACCGCAGGGACCTGGTTCCAGCAATGCTTTTCCACCCAGTTTTCTGTACATGTGCGCCCCTCAGCAGTTTATAACAAGTCAAGTTTGAGTGCTCAGGTAACACAGGAATTACCCTTGTTCTTCAGAGCATGAAAGAGAAAGGTCTGTCAAGAGATAGAGACCCTTATTCCCTAGATGATGTTACATGGAAATGGCAGCAGTCCCAACATCCAGGCTGAATAATAATTTCTGTTGTTAAAGAAACTTGTGGTATTTTTTGAAAGGCTGCAACACTTCCACCACTTAAGGTAAAACACTAAAAGCTGACAGTGACAAAATACCTATGATTAGAAACATGCTCTTTACTCAGCCTATATATTCCTCTTTCAGTTTGGAGAAGTTATTAACTTCTGAACTTTGTGACTTCCTTTAAAGCATCTACAATATTCTAGAAATTCTATGTATTCAGCCAAAACCCTAACAAATATTGTAATGTTAGGCTCATGCCTCTGCCAAAGTATCAGCAGTGCCACATGTTAAACTGGGAACACATGGACACTGATGCAGCAGAGAGAAATAGAGTGAGAAATACAGAATGTCTCCTCATTCCCAGAGCTTCTGCTCACCTCTGTCCACTCTGACACAGCTGGTCCTGTGGGCTTTACTCCTGCTATGATACAATTCTCTCTCCCAGCCCTCCAACAAAATGAGAAATTTCCTTTGGATTTCCTCAGTGAGTATCCAACACTAGACCTCAAGATCAGAAACTAATGGGTGTCTTCAGAATCACAGTTTCTTGTACTGCAAACCAATTTCAGTTTAATTGAACTAATTGCAACTCAATAGAATACTCTCTCTTTGGAAAAGTACAGAATTGCATACTCAAAAGTATATTTAAAATAACCTTTCTAAAGTAAGTTTAGGTACTTGAAATGCACAAAGTGGCAGATCAGTCTGGCACTTGACCTCAACTTAGCCCTCTTGCATGTACCGGGTATGATGCAGTCTTTAATTATATGGTTACATAATTATATTTCCACAGAAACCCAGATTTCTTCAGTGGAGTGGGATATAGAATGAAAGCATATGGCTTTAAAAATGTATTTATGGTAATTTAAAGAGATTAAAAAACAACCAGTACTGAAAAGATCATTTATCTCAGCAGTAGCAGATGGAGCTCCTGCTGAGATCAGGACTTCATTGTGCTCTGCTCCGTACATGCACATTAGATCAGACAGCAGTTGTTCCAAAGACTTTAGAGTCTAAGTAGGGCAGTCAGGCAAAACTATAGGAAAAGGAATTATTTCCTTCATGTTACTAAGGGGGAAGTGGACGTACTGAAGCACAAATAAGTTAAAGCAAGGTCAAGTGACTGAATTCAGCTTTGCTAAGGTGAAACAAATTTTAACCCATGACTGCTGGCCTCCTAGCCTCCTGGTTAGAGCTACTGGTCTGTAAGAGGAATATAGTTCTAGGCTTTCACAGATTTAGAGGTTGGGAGGTGTTATTACCATGAGCTAGGTTAGTCTTAGTAGTTTCCCATTATTCCAGATGTCTCTAAGTATCTGAAGGGAGGTGTCAGAGGATGGAGCTGGGCTCTGCTTGGTGGTGACAATCAATAGCAGAAGAGGAAATGGGCAGAAACGGATGCACAGGAAATTCCACCTGAGCATGAGGAAGAATTTCTTTGCTGTGCAGTGGCCACACACGGGGTGGAGTCTCCCTCAGTGGATATACTCAAGAACTGTCTGGACACAATCCTGTGCTGCGTGCTCTGGGATGGCCCTGCCTGAGCAGGGAGGTGGGACCAGATTCGCCCTCTGTGGTCCCTTCCAACCAGACCCACTCTGTGATACATTGCTGTACTTGCTTATCAACGTTACAACTGTAACAGTTTTCCTTTTCCCTTCATGGCCAAATCAAGCCAAGCTGCTCATTAACATTGCCCTAGTAGATAATTTTGTTACATAAAATTAAAAATTATCAACTCTATTTCCTCCTACAAGAGAGAAGTTCAGAAATGGCTTCACAAAATAAACGAAGTTTAGAAGCCTTAAAATTAGTAGCTAGTTGGGTAAGCATGTTACACAAGTAAGACACATTTTAATTGAATTAACAAGTTCTTTGCAAAAGAGAGGCAAAGCACTACTAACAAACGGAGTGCTGAAGGTCAGGGCTAGGGATAATTTGTCTCTTCAAGAATCAATAGTGCCTAATAAAAAACTTGCAGTGGTCTAGACCTAGTACAGTGGATTCAAGAATTTAAAAATTGAAAAAATCTGATAAGAAAGGACCACTGAAGTTTTGCTTATGCAGAAAAAGATTTGTCTAAGAACAGAGATTTCCTTTAGGCCAGTAAACCCCTTCAGCTGACAAATTCTAGATAGCCTGGCAAAAGATTTCTTAGTTCTCCTTTGTCTGCTTTCACTCACCCAAATATGCTGCAGAATAGTTAGTTAAAGGGAGTTCTTTGGAAAGGTGTGTGCAGGTTAAAGGAGATTTTGAACACAGAATCAGTTAATAATGTAATGTTGCTTCAAAAGAACATTATGCTTGGTTGTTTATGTGGTCATCTGACCTGAAAAATCAAGTGTATTTCTTCTTCTTTGGGAAAGCCGGAGCAAGTGTATTTTTATTATGTGCATGGGTGTGTTCCAGGTAAAGTACTAAGATACAATACATTATTCTATTCAATTAATATGATTTAAAAAAAAGTTTTGTAACACAGATCTCACATTTCCTTTACAGATATGAATTTCCAAACAAAATTTTCATCTATATACCAATATAAACAACTACTTTTCAGGTCTCAATGATACAGATAATACAGAAATTATAGCTAAACTAATTTGCTCAAGCAGAATAATCACTCTCTCATATTCTGCATGCTTTTAACCATCTGTATGACAAACCTGAAGAAATCTTGCCATTGTCATATTCTACAATTTGTAAACATTACTACACATTTCAAAAGAGAAAACCTGGTTCAGTGCATAAGGAAAACCTCTAGTCAGAATAGATTTATTCAGACTTTTTCTAATCATCTCTATCAGACCTTGACTCAGAAAGAGCATTCCTAATGTGAATATTTTAATGAAACTGTTACAAGATTCAGGGTCAAGCCTTTGAATCTACAAGGGAATCTTGAAGTCCAACTCTGCTTCTTTCTCACAGCTCTTTGTTATAGTTTATGGCAATCTAAGTGGCAATCTTCTTTTACACTTATCCTGAACAGCTCTGAAAATGAGACTAGCTGGTTTAAATAAATAGGAAAGGGTGTGGGGAATGTAGAAATTCCCAGTGTTGGCAAGATCCCAGCATTTATAGGATGGACATTAAAAACTGTTACTTCTGGTGCAAAGTGTTGCAATCAAAAGCAGATTTCAGAAGACAAGAAAGTGACAAAACAATATCTGATGTCTTGCAGTTGATACACAAAGTAAAATTAATACAGAAGAACCAGAAAAGGCAGAGGCAATTATGATTCACACTATTTCAAAAGACTTACAAAACTGAGTCATCTTGAAGCAGGATTAAAACAAATAAACAAAAAAGAAAACCTCCCACCACCAATTTAAGTCCCTTATCTGTCTTTTTCTATGTTTAAAAAAACTGAGCCTGAAACACTTGTAATAAGAGGCCTCTGTTGTTACGACAGCAGTTGTAACAGTTTCATTTCTTTGCAGAATTCTGGGCTGGAAATGTTTATAAACTATAAGAAAATACTGTTCAATTGCTAAAAGTCGCAGAGAATTACAGCATAGTAATGTAATGCACAATGAAGTTATGTTCTACAAGATATTCCTGAACAAGAGTGTTTCAGCCTGTCCCTCAAAGCTAAGTCAAGCTTGAGTCTTCAATGCAAGCTTGCACAATTTAGAAAGAAAAACATGAACAAAGCCTTCAAGAGAAAAGAGATATGCCACTGTCTGAAAAAGTTAGTCACATTATTTTACACAGGTGGTTGATTTCCCATCACATAAACAGAAAAGATAAGACATTCTACTTGCAGAGCAGCACAGTCGTTGTCTTGAAGTAATTTGGGACTAATTTAGTTACATGTATATTTACCTATCACAGTGAAGACAACATCATCATGGTACTACTTCGGTTTTTACTCTGAAATTTCTGCTGATTTAAAAACTTGAAAGACAATATTTGTTTTCTCATAAGCTTCTGTCTTTCAGATGAAAAAAACCCCAAACAATTGCCTATGATTCATATGCATTTGATTCAGAACTATGTGACTCTTCAGGTAATTAGACGTAAAACAACGAAGGCTGCTCATCTGGCTGAAGTGAGGAAAATATTTTCCTGAAAAATGTGTGATGACCTCCTTGAGTAGCAGTCCTGGGTATGAGCAGAGAACGACAGTTTGGCAAAGAGTAGCAGAGACACAGTATCATCATGATGTATAGTTAAATCTTTAACATAAAGAAATAAACATACATAATCTATTAGACTCAATATGAATTAAAAGAATTGTTCTCTTTTATCCTCAGTATAACTTTTGCTTACTAGATAACCCCCAGCACAGTCTCCTTCACAGTGTATTTAGTCCATATCTGTACCATAAGCCTACGTTGCTTGATCAGCCTCTCTACCAGCCAAATGTTTCAGATGGTTTTCAAAGGAACACATCTGCTCACGGAGACAAAGTCACATCTCATGCTCCGATGAGGACAGTGGTGTTGTCAGAGCCTGCAAGCCAATGGCAATCTACAGCTGCAGCCAGCAGCTCTCCTTTGGGGTGAGCACACCAGCTCTCTGAATTAGAGATTTGCTTGGTTTGAGGGAAGCCAGGGAGTTGGGGGGCTGATGCAGCAAACCAGAGAGAAGATGATGGGGGTTCATTTCTGATGCCTCAATCCACATTAGCTCTGCCAAGAGCATAACGCTAAATAGAGTGAGCCTTACTTTTAGGGCATTTTTTTGAGTCATTTTTACATCCTGCTCTCTTTGTACTATGGGATTTTATTCACTTGGTAATGTTTTGATAGTTGTGCTGGTTTATATAATTGCTGCCCTTAGCTGTTCATTTCTGCCCCTGTGTTACCCCTCTCTCATGCCAGCACAATCATTTCTGCAGCTGATTTTCTCAGTTCACTTTACTGTGCAATCTGGCTTGTAGTTAGCAGGAGAAAATGTATTTTTTTTCATGAACCAGTTTCCTGAACTTGTTCACTCTGAATATGCAAAGAAGGAAAATGCTTCTGAATACCTAAATTCCTCATGACTGCAAAGGGAAAGAAAAGCTTTTCTAGTCTTATCCCATAGGAAATATTCCATATTCAAAGTAATAGCCAGACTGCAGAACTGACTCCTGAAGCACTGCTACCTTCAAAAGACACACAAAGATTTCCCCAGAGCAGGCCCATCTAAAGGGGTAATGGTTATCACACCAGGTACAAGCAGAGCAGTGACAGTGCCCACACTGTGGAGGAGTAGAGCAGAGCTTCAGTGGAGTTGGGTGCCGTGCCACACGGAATGTGATGGGACATCTTGATTTGTACCAGTTCTGGATCCCAGTCCATATAAGGGAAGTGAAAGGTTTATCCTAGGCTAGTTCTAACTTCTATTTGCGTGAGATTTCTCAAGTCTAAGAAGAGCCAGCTAAGCAGAGAAAGATGACAAAACACCTAATTCCAAGGCTAGCTCTGCTAACCCACCAGCAGAGCACTAGTGAAAGCAATCTGCTACACTTGGCTATGTATTCATCCTGATATTTGGAAGACAGCACGCAGAGGGACTTCAACAGGAATAAGCCCTTTCTGCTCCTTGCCTTTGTATTTCATCCCCTGCCTCAACTCTGAAAGATCTTATTTCTCCTGCTAATATACCTTAAAAACATGACTGCAATAAGGCAATGTTTTCCTTAAACTAAAATTAATTTTAAAAACAATTCTCTGTATATAAAGTCCAGGTAGATTTATTTTCCTACTGGATATTAAAGTTTACTTTTGGCAGATGATGAGGGAGAAATGGGTTAGTGGAAAGCAAAGACATATTCTACCCTTGACTTCTTTTGTCCGGTCATCTTTCCTCCATTTGCCAGAAATTACAAAGCAATTGAGTTCAAAGGCACCACACGGTGTGAGTCAGAGACTGGATTTGCAGCGTGTTTATGCTGGATGTGTTTGCATACTGGTTGTAGTGAGCGCTGTGGCCCCGCACCAGAGACAGACATGCCTGCACTGCCACCAGCAGCCTTCCAGCACCTGATGAAACAGGAATTCATTGCTGGGTGGGACTCCCTTAAACCCTGCATTCGGAAGAAAACGCTTTCATATTGGCGTTAGAGATCCCTCATTAGTATTGTTTCTTGTTTAAACACAAGGCCTGGGCCAGACTCTGGGCTGCTGTGTGCAGGATCCTGCGCTGTCTCAGGCGGTGCAGCATGGCCGGTGCAGGTGGGCACAGAGCTGCGGGGCTCCTGCCCCCCATTCCTACCCCCACTCCTGTCCCATCTGTGCCGGGACAGGCTGGCTGACAGCCTCGGCTCCGAGGATCGGCACAGCTGCTGCCAGGGCCCGGGGGAGAGGCGAGGCAGCGCAGTGTGCCAGCGTGCAATTAAACCAGACTAACAGGGAGCCTCGCCCCGCTCCCCGCCCTGGCACGAACTGCTGAGCCAAAGCTTGCACTTCTCTAACCCCACAGTGAACCTGCTCAGAGCACTACACTGGCAAAGAACTTGCGCTACCAAATGAACAAACAAAAACTTCACTATGTTTCTGCCAGATTTCCTCCCTCCACCGCTTCAGCCAAGTGCTGGTGCTGCAATAGGCAGCCAAGAGGCAAGGATACAATATACTAACCATTAGCTGAGTCCCATTTTGACATCACTGGATCATCTTGGTTAAGGTGTCAGACCACATCCTGACGAGACACAGACATTCTTCATAGCCTGCTTCAGGCCTTAACAAGGGGATGGACAAACATAGCCTTGAAAAACTGCTCTGACAAGACCTGAGCATAATAGAGGATGTTAAATCTGGCAGATAAGCTCTGCACCCGCTTTCTAAGGAGGAGGGAAACCCAAGATCTTTTAATAAATAAGAGGGTTAGAAATAGAGGAGGCGCTCATGCACAACGACAGATGCTATGGCAAGGCCATTTAAAAAAGCTTTCAAATTTCGAATTTTTACAATTGTATTTGTGCCCCAAGGATGCTTGAGAGAAACAAGAAAAAACACAGATGCAAAGAAAGCAATAGTCAGAAGTGCGACCCCAGGGAAGGGCAGGGAGGGAGGGCTCTGTAGGCATGAAAGTAGCTGAGAAAGTGAACATGGAAGCTGAGAGCACAAGAGTACCCATTTGGGGCACAAGACACTGTCTTTAGTTTTGGTCGATGAACAGATCCACACGGGAGAGACACACACGGTGTGCACACAGAACACTTCCCCCCTCCATTTAAAAGGCACGCTAAGGTCAGGAGCTCTCTCTGGGCTAATTGCTTGAGCCTGAAATGGTACTGCTGGTGCCTGGGAAACTGTTTCTATTTATTGTAAACCTGTCCATTCCCCAGGCTGTATCCAGCACAGACTCCACAGGCAGGAGCAGACCTTTCAGGAAGGGGATGGCACACTGCAGTGCTGGGCAACCGACGTCAGTGCCTCCTCCACTTGCCATCCAAGCAAAGTAAGGGCTCTTGTTGAAATTTTTTTTTAATGCAAGCTGCTTGTGCTAACAGGCTGCCATAATTCCAAATAGAAAATGTGGTTGGTGGGATAGGTTAGCAACTTGCTTTGCCCTGTTTCTAACTAGTATCCTGTTATCATGTGCTAGTGCCTGCAAACAATGTGGATGCAAATGCATCTTATGCCAAAACACTGTATTAATCTTTGAATTCTTGCATGGTAACAGTACTAAAACACAAAGCTTCTCTTTCTTTCTATAAAAGGAAGAAGGGAAAAAAAAAAAAATCAGTGTGGGGCAAAATCCCCAACCTGTAAGGTCATTCTTTTCTACCCTGACAATTTTTGTGTGTGAACTACAGTAGATTTTTGTATTGACAACTGGTGACTCCTAACTGATGAGCTCACTGCTGTTTGCATCTTGAAGAGACATTAGGGCAGAAACTCAGCAACAGCAAATCAGTTGCTTCACTGAAGAAAAGTGAACAGCAATGATTTATGTCAGCTAAGAGTCTGGATTCATCCTGCTTAAAGACACAGCTTGTTCCAGTAAAGAAACTCAGCTTACGGGGGAGGGATGAAGCAGCACTTAACCAGGTCAAACGGCAAGCAGGGAAACACAGATATTTCCAAATCTACAGAGAAAAAAATCTCCACCACTGGACTTGAAAGATGTGTTGTAAAGAAATCACTGATTATGCCAGTACACTAGTCTTATGAATTTTTCAGGAGGAGAGTCACACAGGCCAGGGGACATTTTTTGATTACTTCATGGTGGGAGTGTAAAAACACATGCCCAGGAGCAGCAGCAAAAGCATAGCTCCTCAGACAGCAAAATGCCTTCTGGAGTTCCTTTGCACGGGTAGAGTGAGCAGGGCAGGGTGGAGCGACTGCAGATTGCTACATTGACTGAAGAGGTGCAGTGCTTTTTCCCCTGCAGGGGGAAAGGAATATGTGGAAGTAGACCCTTCTCTCATCAGCTGTCTGCTACCCCTTCTCTTTGGAAATCACACCTTGCTATCATCTCCATCTCCCCCCTCCCAAAATGCATATGCTGCAGTTTGTACAGATGCCATGTGGCACAGGGCCTAAGATCTTGGGGAAACAATATACTCACCTCTGTTGTTTAATGATATAACTCTGTGTGCTCATTGCACTCTAAGAATCCTCTCTTGAATCAGTGATGCCATTACTGCAAATACCAGTAGAACCACAATATACTCTATCATTCTTTCCTGCATTTGAATTTCATCTTGTTGTTCGTGCAACTTTTTCCAGGAGGCCACAGTTAGTTCCCATTGTTTTACTCAATAGTTATACTGGTATTTCTAACTGTTTCAGAACAGCAAAAACTTGTTTGCTTTTATTCCCCGCCCCCCTTACTTATGGATGCAGTCATAGCTTTAAATGTGCTATGGCTCACAGTTGACAGCTGTGTAGGTTTCTTTTCCAGTATTCTAGAAATTACAGTTTGCCTTTCACAATTCCTACTACATGCCACTCCTACTGCTCAGTTGTTAGGCAGCAAAGCACATAAAAAACCAGAGAATTAGAGGGTGTCAATTCAGTTTAAAAGCAAAAAAGCCACTGAAAAGCCACATCACTTAATTCTTATTCAGAAAAGATCACTGGGCAACAGTGCATTTAGTATTGCTACACTGTGCAAGGACTCTGTGAGCCTACACCACACGGCAACATTCCCCTGCCATGCTGTTGTAGGGAAATGCCAAGACATACTGTCAGGCAGTCATGGTAAATGTATCTCTCTGAAAAGTCAGTTTCTTCAGCAAGTACTTTGCCACTAAGCAGTATTACATTTAGCTGGATTTTAAAAATTTGTTTTGGCATTTGTTTAGTTAGTAGGACTGGCTGAAATATTCTGTGGCAGAAAGAGTTAACTATGTGGTACTGCTCTTTAACTGAAATGGAAAGGGTCTTTTAGTCAGGGAGAGTAAATATTTACTCAAAGTGGGGGGTGGAAATAAAAAAAAAATCAAAGAATTTTGCATTTCTCCCCACATTCTAGGAATGTTTTTTTCTTGATTTGTTTTATTTGACAGCTACTTAGTAATTATTCAAGTCTGACATTATGAAAAGTAATGTTATTCCATAGTATAAACTATCTTTGGAGGTCAGGTGGGAAAAGAGGAAATAATCATGTCTTTGAAATACACAGTTTATCATTCCAAATTAGAACAAAACCACAACAATTAAAAAAATGGGAGCATTCTCAGAGTAACAATTTTGCCTCCTGACTGATAATTTGTTTTTAAGACCTCTGTGTTTTTTGCTTCATGAGTGATCTGGTGAATGGCCTTGTACAAGTCACTTATCCGCTTTATGCCTCAGAGCAGGTTCAGCTGAGAGAGACACACAGGGGCTATAACCATGTGTCATTGTGCCAGGGCAATGCACTGTGTCAGCCTGACTATTATCTTACTCTACCTGCATGAGATGCATCCATGCAGATTTGCTTACCTAGACAAGTCTCCCATTTGCAATTTCTAATAAATGGGGTAAGGAACATATACTGTAACTGCTCAAAGTTTAGAGAAATAACCCCTCTCTCCCTGCCCCAAACAACAACAATCATTTTTCCCTCCGTCTCTTGTCACTCCAGTTCTTGGAAGCAGAGCTGAATACATGATGCAGCTAAAGGCAATGGGTAGTTGTTTTCAAATATCTGAGGTACTGTTTTCAGCTGCAAGAAAATTCAATGCCTGTTTTATGCAGTAGCAGAGAGATGTGATTGAAACGGCAAATACACTCCAAAAAAGAACAGCCACATCCAAGGAGGGCAGGGGGCACAAGTGTGTGGGCAGCCACCCTGGGGCAGGGGTCTGAGTGGCAAGGCCATGTAAATAACATTGTGAGGTGCATTATTTTTAGCTGCTCTGAGATTGTCAAGTTGCTGCACCTCTGTCTGCAGCCAAAATGCACCCTGTAGTTACGATGCTCCCCTTCTGAGGAAGCGGCAGGTTTAGATGAGCTTTCCTGCTTGAGTGCAGACCTCTCCTGCTAACTGTAGATCTATATATGTGTTATCAATTGTGCCACCCTGGAAGCACTTAATCTATTAACAGTGGAATGTTTGAGGATATTACTGTACACAAATGCAAAGTCAGAAAGATTATATTAAGCACACATTATGATACCTGACATTAACTACAGCATGTTTACATGGTATATCTTCCCACAGCTTGTCTGCTTTAAATGCCTTTGCTGAAGTGGCAGGTTTCCATTCCACAGTCACCTGAAAGAGATGTGAGCAGGAGGAAACTCTCGAAGCTGCAGCTCTGTGCTAGCCATATGTTACTTGCAGATGCAGAAGACTTACCTATTAAAATTCAGAGCAGCTGTGTTCAATGATAAAATGATAACTAGTATCAGCTCTTTCTCCAGGGAGCTGAGCCACCATCATCTGTATAAGGGAAAAACACTGAACCCTTTCCAGTGAACTGGATGGAAAGTCACAGACAGGCAGAGGAAGGACACAGAATCCCAGGAACTGGTTTTGTTTGCAGCATTTATTCAGGTCAGTTCATGAGGTGAGGAATCCTTGAAGGACCTGCACACTCCACAGAATCAGACTTATTCTAGTATATCCTTAGCACTTTCTTCACTCTGTGTGCATGGGAAGCTCCCTTTTAAAGTTGCCATTTGTATTAGAAGCACTTTAATAATCTTATCCCTTCTGGCTTCAGCCTCAGCTCAGCACCCACTATTTAACTGGCAGCTGATCCTCTCTAGCTGTGTGAGCAGCCAACAAAGGTCTTCCCACTTTTTATCTGCTGCTCTTTATTACAACTGAAGCTGAAAAATGAGATGACACATCAAAAGGATTTGGTCTGGATTTCAAATTTCATAGTATTCAGGGTTTTGTTGATTCTCTGGTTTTGGATTCAGACCACTTAAAAAAAGTCAGTCACCAATAGCTCATTTCACCTCTGGATATCAAGTTCCCTCACACAAACTCACAGTATATCTGGCTACACAGTCCTAAACCATTTTACTCTGAATTGGCTCTTACATGCTGCCCCTCACCCTGATGACAGGTCTCTGGTAGCATTTGACAGTGACCTCCACTATTTGCCCTTACTTTGCTCTCACAATCGCTGTCGCCCTTTACACCGTGGCAACAAGAGGGTGTTGCTTGGGCCAGCTGACCCCTTTCTGCTGGGCTGCCTGCACTCCACACTCCTGATCCATCTTCTCTTGAGTGATATTGTTCTCATTAAGGATTCAAATCCATTAGCAGAAGGAGGCTACGGACATAATGCATCTTCAATGTTTCTTTTTGTGAACACTTAGTTTTCCTTCTCTCTTGTAATTCTTCAATTTACTTTAATTAAGCCCTGAAACAAAACCACTCAGACTTACTCAGCAAGTGTGCCTGGTGTTCTCAAGCTGAATCCTCTCACCACTAAAGCTACAAGCATTCACCCCAGTGGACCCATGTCAGCCTTCTGCCAGTGGTGTGGACTGTCACGGCTGGAGAAGCAAGAAACAAACTCCTTTTCTTCATGGCACTGCACACAGGCGCACTCTTTGCTCTGAGAATTCCGGTGATTTTCTTATTTCTGCTCCTTTTGGACAGTGAGTCCAGAGAGGGGTGGCAGGAAGGCAGAATGAATCCTCAGACTTCTGCCCTGCTTTGGGCACAGCAGTCTACACTGTCCCCATGTGTAGAACACCTCCATTTAGTTTTCTCCAAGATCTACACTCTCCTGCTGGGGGAGGTCTCTGCTGCTTGCGTCTCACTGGGAGCTCCAGATCCAATGATGCCCTCAAATCAGTTCCTGGGATCATTAAGTCATGATCAACATGCTTTTGATCAGTGCTCAATCAACTGCAAATCTAAAGTCTCGGAAACGAAAGATTTCCCCCACATGCTGTGTTTTTTCAGTTCCACACATAAATGCGAAAGGCTTCAAGGAACACAGCTTGGGATGAATGGCTGCAGTAGGCACAAGTCTGTTCCCACAGATCCATAATATATGCAGGGCTGTTGTTTTTTTAAATTCTCTTCTCGTGTCAGAATAGGAGACTCACAAGGCTTTCTTCATTTGAATATGTGTTGTTGCCACCAGATTTCTATATGATAACCTAGACCTTTGCCAATTGATAGTACCACTCCGACCAAAACACGAATGTGACACAACATCCTCTCCGTCTCTTTAAAGAATGATATTTTCATTCATCAGTTTTAGCTGAAAGCTGGTGTGGTCAGGAACCTTGCTTCACTTGTCAGTCAGTACCTACCATTAACTGAGTAGAAATTTCTGACTGGGAATAATGACAGGTTTTCTCTCCCAGCTGACTCAGGGTCTATGGAGTCAGTGGAATTGCAGCACGGCAGTAGCCAGCAAAGATGTTTCCATCACAAACAGGTGCATGCCAGAAACCCTACCAGAGCCCCAATGCTATTGCAACTACAAGCTCTTAGCAATTCTTATACTTGAAGGCAGTGCAAGCTTTCTCTGCCAGTTTTGTGCCAGCATTTACTAATGTTTTGTGGCTGTAATTATGAAGTTAAAAAACCTTTCCTTCACATAAATATATATAACATTAAGCTGCTGTCCACTCCTAGTATCCTTTTCTCACGACCTAGGTGTCAATTATACTTCCTTTTTTATTTCACCCTAGAGACATCCTGAGTTTTCATTCTTGTAAGTGCTCTCTATAATTTGTTCTGTCCCCTCAGATGTTTCCAACCTACACACTATTTCACTTAACTCCCTCCCCCTCCCTGTAAATCAGGAACATTTTTGGAAGCCTTTCTTCCATGGTCTTGTGCCGACTCAAAACCTGACAATGAACACCACGGCTTTTTGGTTTTTGCAGCAAGCTTCATCACTTCACTCTGCCTTTACCAAACAAGTAAGCAATGCAAGAAAATCTTCCTTTGTGCCTTCTGAGCCAGGGTTCAATACTGTTGTCTGTACAAAGAGTCACTATCTGTACAGAGAAGCCATAAAAAAAAAGAAGAAAAGAGCAAAGCAGAAGGAACCAATGTGCATTTAAAACCAGGAGAGCAATGAAAAGGCCAACTGAATGAATACTTAGGACTAATCAGTATAGAACCTGACTAATTTTTCTATTCAAAACTCATTTCATGTATTCGTTTAAAAAAAGTATTAATTTCTAATCATTTGAGAAAACTCCACTAGCTGTTAAATAATATGTTCACAAGGTCTTTGCCTTGGAAACTCAATGTTCCCTCCTCCTTGCAACACTGAAATATGAAACCTGAGAAAATGCAGATTTTTATATGCTACTGAATCACTTCAGAGGCAGAAGCACAATACATCTCCCTTCTGAACAAAGTTGTAATAACTAGAAAAAACTGAACAGAATTTAAAACTAACATCTGCAAGAGCAGGCCATTTTTATTATGTTAAATGTATGGGAACTGTTGATTTTGGTTTTGCTGTTGTCATTTTTTAAAGCAAGTTTCATGTAGGAGAATTCCTATTTCCTTTTGAGGCACAGCTAATCCAAAAGTTAAACTTAGATGGTGCAGCATAGTAGGGAAGATGGGACAGTAGCCTTGCTAAGACCACAGTTACACAGAAGGAAGAAGAAAAGATGGAGAAACAGGAAACTCACTGGTTATTTCCATTTGCTTTGTCTTTCTCAGGGATGATCATAGACAATGATGGAGGTGGATATATTTTTAAAATTATAAATGTAAGGTGCAATGAGACAGCAATATACAGTTGCAAAACATAATAACACAAACCAAGGAAAATAAAAATATAATATAAATTGCTAAGCAACCACTGAAGATAGAAAATATTAAAACTGTAAATGGAACAAAGAGCGAAAGAACATGGATTACTAAATTGTTAATATGCAGTAAAACTGTAGTTTTTCATATGAATTAAAATGAGAGTTGAATTTCTCCAATTGTCATTATGGTTTTGTGTGTAAATTGATCAGCAGTAGCAGTTGCTGCTTTAAAAAACAAACAAACCTTCCCCCCCAAAAGACAAAAACAAACAAAAAAATGCAAACAAGCAAATCTCAACAACCAAAACAAAAACCCCAAAACCCACCAAACCTCCCCCAAAAAGTGTTTTAGCATGATCACCTAAAATAGAGTCAAATTTTATTATTAGAAATACAGTCCTTACTTTTAATTATAGTTTTTCCTGTTTTGTAAAATGCATAGAAGACACTTAAAATCTTTGGGAAGGAGACAGTAAAAGAAAAAAATCAGCTGTTGGTGTATCAGAGAGCTCTGGATGTAGTCAAAAGATCTCGCAGTTCAGACACAGAAGAGTTTAGAGGTGAATGTTTTATTTGCTCCTGGAGATAGTCTGGATTGTTTAGGAGCAGAAATTTATTACTGGCAGTGAGGATGCAGCTGATTCTCCATTACTTGGTACTACCGGGCAGTGGAAGGGTCACAAGCAAATAAAAGCTTTCAGGTCTGCCACATCTTGGGTGAGTTAAGCCCTACCTGAGCATGTGGAATTTCAGGTTTTGAAGAGGATCAACAGCCTTGTGGCCTCCCCTAGCCCTGCACCTCCACTTTCCTGCTGTGTGACAAGGGTAACGATGAAGCAATCCTTCATTATCACATACGGTGAGGAGCAGAGGCTGAGGCTCAGCTACAGAGCAGGAAGGGAGACCCATTTTATGAAACTGGGAAGCCAAACACAGTGAGCACAGGATGAAGCAGGAATGACCGTTTTCCTTTTAAGAAGGAGTGAAGTTCTTTCATAAAGAACATTTGCATCAGCCAGCAGTAATAACTCCCAGGGTTTAGGCATCACTGACACTGTCCTTACCCCCTTAAACAATCTACCCTGCAGATCCTCTGCGGAAAGCAGAACACATTTGGAGAAAGGCACAGGGGCCTTAAGCCCTATGCCAAGCCTAGACACAGAGCAACAGGCACTAA
This sequence comes from Pardalotus punctatus, assembly GCA_013400915.1. Lineage (NCBI taxonomy): Eukaryota > Metazoa > Chordata > Aves > Passeriformes > Pardalotidae > Pardalotus > Pardalotus punctatus. The sequence continues at coordinate 128,024 of VZTX01020281.1, forward strand.
GGCAGCTGCCAAGTGTCCAGTCAGCACAGGAGCTCTGCTGCCTAAACAGATCTGTTACAAGTCTGATGTTTCACGATTTCCAACCCATAAGAACGTCAGTTGCTAAACACACTACCTTCACGACTTTAGGAAGGAGAATTTAAGTTACAAGGAAGTAAATGGACACTAACATCATGGAAATCCAAAGGCACACAACATCAATGTTAGTCTTGTGTATAACACCAAAGTCTCTGTACATTACAGCTGGCACAGGTGAAATCCATCTTGCAGCACAGCAGAGCTGTTTGAGCTGGTGGGCACAGATGCCAAGCTAACACGAGCACTGATGTGCACAGTTGCAGAACAGATCCATGAACACTGCAGGCAAATATCTGCAAACAGTGAGGCTAATGGAAAGTTTACCAGCACGAGGAAAGAGCTTTTTATCTGAATGCTAGCAATTGTAAGGCTTAAAACCAGCAGAAGATGCAGTAGCAGTGACGCACCATTTGTTCTGTGTGTTCTGCACTTTTTTTTTGCACCATCAGCCCTTGTAGCTCAAGGTCCGGACAGCTGTACCATCCTGGTGCCCACTCTTGCAGACATATCCCAAAGAGGTGACCCAAGTTCACCTCTCCATCAGGGTTGGTACCATATGGTGCTTGTATTAGTATCTATATTTCAATTTATAATATTATTATTAAAAGTGTGAGATCACCAATAAGATAACAGATTTAACTTATTTTTTCACTAAGACTTTAGCCAGTTCTATCTGATTCTATGGTCAACATGGATACTTGCAGTATCGCTCATTTTACTGCTAGAGCACAATGAGCTTCTGCTGATGTCAGTAACAATCAAAACGAAAATGTGTGCAACAAAAATCTGCACATCCAACCTTTGCCTCTAGCAGAAGCAGCTTGCATCTACCCCCACTGAAATGCATCCACCTCACAGGGGTAAACAGCAACAGCTCAACAACTGTTCACAGATAAGCAACAATTTAAGATGAGATTTGTAGAGACTTTGACTCTCTGCCACCTTCCAGTTTACTCAGCTTAATTTCTCTCATGTTTCAAATAAAAAAAGACATATGACAACATAAAGTATTCCACAAGAACTTTCACAGAAAAATGTATCACTGTGCACCAAATAAAACAACAACCAATACAAACAGTTTGGTAAGATAGAGAGAAATTGGATTACTAACAGCCCTAGCAGCTTTCCATCATCTTCTATGGAGAGCTGTTGCCAATTAGAGTTACGTATTTTAGTAAAGTTGGTTGTTTGTGTTAAAAGTGAGCACAATAAAAAAAAGGGGGGCACAGAAATCTGTTTAGGATTAACACCTACCTTTGAGGTTGTGGTAACAAAAGTAATTCAAGTCCCTGCCTCACACTACTGGGTCCTGGAGAGCAAATGAGCTGTGTCATCTTTCGCACATGCAGGGCAAATTCACAACATCTGGCTAAGCAAAAAGCATCCCCCCACCAGAACCTCATCATGCAAAGCTCCTGCAATTAAGCCAATTGGTTTTACCTCACTAATGCTGCAGCTCAGCCCCACTGTTATAACCCTTTCTCGTTTGTACTCTTTGTGTGGCTCTTATTTATACAATGTGAATATGCATTTTAATTTCAATGAATACAGCTATTTTTGAGAAGGGATCGGATCAGTTTTGGAGAGTAACAGAAATGTAAAATGCACACAGTTTGAAAATTTGAAACATGTCAAAGCATATCTTAGAACTGCATCCTCAAGGACATAAAGCCAAGTACTTGAAAAAGTAAAAAAAATACTAAAATTAAATTTGTTTATGCAAGTTTTTTGGGGGTCCTCTTGCAGATATATGGTATCATAAAATCCTTAAATACATCCAATTGATACTTCTGGACTCTCTTTCACTGCGTGAAACAGCCAATGTTCACTTAAAAAGATGTTCAATCTTTTGTGGGCTTTTTAAAATTTTTTATTATTTTACTCAATATCTGGCTCATGCCTTACACCCAGTATAACAGTATACTTCTGCTGTAAGGACAGAATTATTAATTTTTCCTGGTCTATTTTATCAGGTATATTACACTGGCATCCGGCTGCCCCACTGGCAAAGATCATTTTGACACATTCCCGGTATGAAAATGGAACGAGCCAGATTACAAATGCAAAAGAGGGACAAAAATTGGTAAAGTAGAAAATACCCTATACTCTTTGGTGTCTGGCTCAAGATGTGTATATTCTGATTTATTTTTCATTCCCTTCTCTCCATGACTGTTTACACAGGTTAAAACAGAAGGTGGTAAACACAGAAGCCCATTTAACCATCTGAATACTGAAAGTGAAGATCAGTTGCTTGATTCACACAAAGTACTCAAAGTAAGCAATTCCACTTTTGCTTTGATCATTACTGCCTTACTCAAATCTACCTGAGCTTGTAGTTTCTTTATTCTTTTCTTAAAGCCAGTTTCTGATATGAGACCGTAGCCAATATATCAATCACAAATGCCGTTCCAACTTCTTTTGGAATAAATGTCACTGGAAGCTCCAGCCTCCTGTGATCAGCAGCTCAGGTCAGCATTGCATTATACACCTGCAGACTGGTACACTTCAGTTCAGCCAAAGTATTTAAGACTTGTGTTTGACAGAGCCCTTGATAAATGGGTCTCTGCCAGAAGCAGCACAGTGAAAAACAGAATGCCAGCTGAACACAAAAATTGCTGGTAAGGTAGGAGATTGCAGAGGTTTCTGGGGATATTTTCCAAATGAAATATTTTCATGTCCTCTATGAACCTGGCTCACCTCCCTATCACTGAACATGAAGACTGGCTTTAGTCATCAGTGACTTATGTGGTTTTATATTGATCCAAAATCAGTGGCCTGGAGCTTTTCCTGAAAGATCATTTAAGTACCATAACTATGTTTTCATCTCTGCCTTTAGTCTTGGTTCATCTCAGACAGACAGTAACAGCTTTCAGGAAAATGTCTTTTGGGTAATGGGGAAAAGAGGAAATAACCTCCGCTATCAAGGACAGAATCATGGAATCATAGAAACATTTAGATTGAAAAAGACCTTTAAGATGATTGAGTCCAACCATTAACTCAACATTGCCAAGTCCACCACTAACCCATGTCTCTAAGTGCCACATCTATGTGTTTTTTAAATACTTCCAGGGATGGTGCCCCAACAATTTCCCCAAGCAGCATTTCAATGATTGTTAAACTTTTCCATGTAGAAAATTTTCCTAACATCCAATCTAAACCTCCCCTCAAGGGAGGTTTAGATTGGATATTAGGAAAAATATCAAGGCCATTTCCTCTTGTCCTACCACTTTTTACCTGGGAGAAGAGGCTGACCCCTACCTGGCTACAACCTCCTTTCAGGCTGTTGTAGAGAGCTGTAAAGTCCTCCACCTCCATGTATGCCCATAGCAATTAAGGTGATATTAATTTGTGTACCTTAAATTTAATGAGTTATCTGCATAAAATGCAAAGCTAAATTTTGAGTGCACTGGTTTATTAACAGAGACAAGCAAGTCAAAGTCCACTAAAGGTCATAACAGCCTATTGTTTTAAATATCAAGTTACACATCTGCATCCATCGTGAATTCCATGTCTGTGTTCAAGTACATATGGTGCTAAGATACAGCTTTTTCACAGCATTCAAAGAAAACCATTTTAAGCTTTCAGACTATGGGAGCTAAAGCAGCCAAGAAAATTCACTGCCTCTCAATACAACTTGTTATACAATTAATTTGATCTAGGAACAGAGTATTTACAGGGTAATTTGCAATATGTAAACTGTTAAGCACAAAATGGCACTCTTTAAGTCATTAAACACAATTCACCTTCATTACAGGCACGGTTGGGATCCAGGGATTTCTTTTTTTTGTGAGTGTGAGCAGAAAAAAAGGTTGTTGTCAGGAGGATGACTTCTGTAGAATTTAATCAGGCCTAATACCAAGTATAAGTGATCAAAATTATGTTTGATCAACATAACTCACAAAATATTTCTTCTCAACAAGACTCTGATATTAAGCTTATTAATGCACTCAGGAATTCACCTTTAATATGTAACTCTAGGAGCACAAAGCAGTTAATGTGATCACAGTCAAATCGCAATTAGGTCTCATCAAGACTGATATAATGGTATATTCCTTCATGCTAGATAAACTGTTAGTTAAGGGACTATATCATTGTTTCACATGCTTTCTGGTTTTAATAAGCACACAGACTTGAAAAAGCCCAACAGTGGCTGCTTTTTAGCATGTTTTAATCATCCCAAGCAGTAATTCCTAAACTGAAGTCTAGGACTACATACAGATTTAACTGTTTCACTGAGTGGTTTAAAGATTCAAATACGGTTTTTCTTCCTCTGATTTATACATCTGTAAGGGAAAATAACATTTTCCTAATGATCCTGGACCTAATTAAGTATAAATTACCTTTCCTCATGTGAAATTCATGCTCATTTCTACCAGCAGAAAGTTTGGATTCAAGTACTAAATGCTACAGTCTTGTCAATAATTTTGAAAAGAAGGATGGGCCAATGGACAGGCTCATTCTTGTGTGCAGTTTCCAAGAGCTCTCCAAAACTTGATACATACAGCCCTATGCATGTGATTTCCCATCTGTGTTCACAATCTAAAGAATAAATTCGACTACACTGTTGGTTTGTAAAACAGGAACAACTCCAGTGGCAGTACTTATGTAGAAGGCAGTAGGCCTGAGTCTTACTCATGTGGATGACAGGAAGAATCAAATGTTTCTGACTAAAGGAAACCCTCAAAACCAGCTTCCTGTAACAACTCAAGAGACTTCCATGCTGAGTGCAAAAGGAATAATGAGAAAGTAGAATTTTCTTTTCCTGAGAGATATGAAGTTGGAGCCACCCTTGTCCTACCTTCTTATTTAGAGCAGATATGATCTAGTGAACCCACAGCACAAAACTCAGACTCATTCACTGTCATGATTAGACAAAAATTATTTGCAAAAAGAGAGAACTGAGAATTGCAAAGGATTTTGATTAAGAGAAAGAAATAACTTCTTATTTCCCAGCATCTAACTAAAACACAATTCTTAGCACCTGGACTTTAAGAAATAAGAGTAGGTATTTTGATTCTTTCCTTGGTTCTTTTACATTTTAGTTGAACTATATTATGTATCTTGAGATGATATTTCTTGGACTACATTATTATGGCAAGAGAGTTTTTAACAAATATTTGTATCCTAGCTCATAGAGTTATTCACCTCTCTAACATTTTCATTTGACATATAAAAAATTAATAGAATGACCCAGATATTTTTTTTAAGAGTTCCATATAAATTAAAATCATGGAAACATAGGACAGAAGGGATCTCAAGAGAGCACTTAGTCAAACTCCCTGCATGAAAGAAGAATCAAGAACACTTAAATCATCTTTACCATATTTAAACTGTTCTTAAAATTGCTGGTTAAGGAATTTACCAGAATGTTTCTGTGTAAACCACTGCAATTTTTGAACACACAGAATACAGAAATTAAGCACATTTATTTTTGACATCATTGTAGGCCACTGAGCATAATTATTCACAACTTTAAAAGTTCAGTATTTCCTGCAAGTCTTTTATTTTCTGGGATAATTTAGCAGTGTTTATTCAAACTTTGCTCATATGCTACACTTTATGGACCCCTTATCATTGCTGCTGATTCCCTTACAAATTTTTCTATATGTATATATCTTGTGAGTGTGGTGTCCAGAATTATCCACCAGCTAAAGCCTCAGCCATGCTTATCACAGCAATACAGATACGTCTTATTTCTAATGTGACATTTCTGTTAGTAAACCCCAAAACAAGTTTGGGGTTTTTTTGCAACACCATCCCATTCCCTGCTTATAATTTAAGACTGTAACTCCTAGCATGTGTTCTAAACTTTGTAACTGCTCTGTTTCTGACTGCACCTATTGATTTTTACTCTTGCTGACACCAAACCATTTCCTCAATTTATCAAGATGTCTTTGAATTACAGTTTTGTCTCTCAAAGTGCTTGCAGCCAAACCCTTGTGTTTTGATGTCACCCACAAGTGATGTAACTGTATTCTATATTTCACTGTACAAGATACTAGTGAAAATAATATAAGAGTTGAGTGTAGAACTGGTCCCTGTAGATATCCACTTGAAATTTCCTAGTATTTGAGAGAATCTTTTAACAAGCTGTGCATTCCCATTATAGTCATCACATCAGGACTGCCCTTTTCCAACACCCTTTGAGAAGGCAATGTTAGAAAATACCAGATTCTTTATGAAAGATATATCCTCTCTACCATTTTGCTCTGAATCACTATCACAATCTGATAAAAAAGGGAATTGTATTGCTTTGACGTGATTTATTTCCCATGGACGCACCTATTTTTAATTGTACTACTGTCTTCCATGAAGAAAATAGTTCATTCTAAATAGATAATTTTAGAACATTTGGGGAGATTGATTGGTCTATATCACTCATATCTTCATTTTTCTTTTTTTTTTTAATTTTTGAAAGGAAGATTCCATGTTCTTTACCAGTCTTCCACAAACTCTCCAGATTACTCAGAGATTATTTTGGTTAGTTTCCTTAAGTACTCTAAAATGAACATCCTCTGCTCTTGAAGCTATATCCTGCACAAACTAGTGATTACAAGAGTATATTTTTATTTTCAGTTTTAACACACATGTCTGGTTATCTCTGGTCCTGTAGAAATTTACAGTGTAAATAAATATGAAATGGCAAATTGTTCAATACCTATATAATATATTTATTAATCCTAATGCCTTGTGTGATGCACTGTAGGGACTGATGAAGCAAATTACTCTTTGATTCCTATTTTACTGATACAATACCACTTGTCTGGGGGAGAGAGATGGTTCAAAGAATGGTAAACTAGAAGTCAGCATGGCAAATGGTGCAGAATGAAAAATTCTAGACTGTTCTCGCTTTTGCACTGCAGTAATAGCACAGTAGAAAATCTAAAACTTTTCTAGTTTCAAGTGCAGTTAATGATTAACTACTAATAAAAACGGTGTCAGCTGATGCATCTTCCCTAGAATCCCCCGACATGTTTTTACATTGCAACTATATTTTTTTCTTTATTTGAAACCAGTTTTGTCCTCTGTGGTCCTCCCGTCCCCACCTCGAACCACAGGGTATACTCACTGACTGAACATGGAAGATATTTGTCATGCAGCAATTGTAAGGAATCTCTTTTTTAACAGCAAACTAGAAACTTCATTAAAGACTGAAGAACAATGTTTCTGCTTCCATTCCCACTCGCAAAAATTCCCATGGAAATTTCCAGACTTGTAGTTAAAGGAAAATTATTTTAATTCCTCACGCTTTTTCTCCTGGAAATATACCCTTGATAACTGAAAGTTTGGTCTGAATGTTAAAGTATTTCTAAGTGTTACAATGTCCCTTATTAAGAGACAGTTGAAATCCCAGAATTTCTTTGGCCAATGAGTAGAGTACAAGTGTGCACAGGTAAGAAGTGACTGTTTTGTACAAAAAGATTTCTAGATAGTAGAGAGGAAGGGGGAGGAAAGGATAAGAAGATGGACTGACACTCTGCATTGTGCAAATTGAAAAGAAAACTACCCCCTTCTTCCTCTCAAAACCAACCCAAGGTAAAAGCAAAACCAGAGACAAAAGAAACACTGCCAGAAGTGTTTACTAGTGTTTTTTTAGTACTTTTTCCAAAAAATTATCTGTTCACTTTTTACATATCTGATTCAAATCTCTCTTCTTATACTGCAAACAGCATATGCTGAAATGTAGGTCCATATGTAAGGCCTAGTGTTATCAATAAATCTATGCTTCATATGGAATTGCAGTCATACTACACAGACAATAAAATTAGGGATGCTTTTTCAAAGTAACCAGAAATTATTACCATTTGGCATTAATTGTTTGCATTTTCCACAGCTGTAAATAAGTACAGTGACTTTAAAGGTCTAATTCCTCATCTACTCATATAATAATTCCAGTCATGTAGTAATAGCTTCTTGTGCTAGCCCAAATCAAATCTGTGTAAGCATAAAGTATGTCTGGTCACATATTCCATGAAGTTATGAATGGCATGTCCCTGCTTCCAGTCCTGTACTCCTGTGTGATTTGTCATAAAATAGCACATTTCATAAATCTAGAAGTGGATATATTTCAGAGAGAAAAAAAAAAAAAGTTATACAAATATAATTCTCTAAGGAAGGTTAGAATCTTAGGAGTACAGAAAGGGATATCAGTGTTAGGAATTATTTCAAGTGCTAAAGTCACAGTATCACAGATATTGTAGACACTGCAGACTTTATAAATTATTATAATTTCAAAAACCTCTAAATATTTCATGAACTAAATTGTATAATCTGGTCAACATTTACTGTAAACCAAATAAATAACTAAGCTGCCCATTAATTCAGAGAGCAGAGTGTGATAATAAAACTGCTCTTAAAAATGGGAGTCGTTGTGAATGACTGCTTTTAACGTTTTAATAAGCCTCATTAACTTCATATGAAAGGTTTATAAACATTTACTTTGCAAAACTTCTCTACTAGCAATAGGATAGATTTCATTGCTTGTTCTTACAGAGGTTCCTTTCTTAAATCATGAACTGAAAGTAGGCAATGTGCAGCCCAAACTTCACTGCAAACCTTCAGACCGTATGAAATATTATAAACCTCCCATTCCTGAGATCTAGTTCCAGCACATACCATAAGATGGTCACTTGTGTTCCACAGAGCTCACTTTTCTTTGAATATTTTCCTTCTTTGTCTGTTGCACTTCAGGCAAAACCTTCCTTCTCCCCATATTTCATGGAATAAACCTATTAGCAGTCAATCATTAATTCCTAGGGGCTCAATTCAGTAAAGAAAAAATTATCTCCACAGTTGTCTGCTGTGAGATCTCCTAATGGCTGTGCAGATGAAGAGTCTGATCAAAATATCTTATGTGGAAGTAATAAAAGGAATACATTGCAGTTACATGGCACTTTCTTACTTAAGAATCTTCACGTATTAATTAGTGAAACTTCACAACACCCATGTGAAGCAGGTAAAGACTATGAATGCTTCATGAAAGGATAACCAAGGTATACTGAAATTAAAAGTACGTCCAAGGGAAAACTGTAATTTGCTGCCAGAGCAGGGATTAAAGTTGCTCAGGAAATCACTCGGTCTGTCTATGCAGTTTCTCACACAGCACTGCATTTCTGCAGGTAACAGTTTTAACCACACACAATTCTCTTTTTTTTCCCCTCTGCAATGAATCCCAGTTGGTCGCTGCTCTTTCCTCTGCCCCTCTCTCACCCACGTCCGCTCAGGGCGGCTGCACTGCCCCTGATGAGCACAAAAATGTCCCCAAGAATGCTTGGTACAGAAGTCTGTATATCATATACTCAGCATTTCCTGACGAGTGTTATGGAAACAGGAAATTTCAAGGAACACTGAGTGCTTTGTGTGCAGGACTGGGCTGGAAACAACTAACACAAACTAAGTTTACTGTCAGAGAATTTCTAATGAAGTCATTGCTCTTATTTTTTTCCTTACAGCCTAGTCTGTTACTGCTGGGGAGGCATTTTATCTGCTAATCAAAATTAAGCCAGGAGTGCATTTTTGCTGGTAGCGAGGACATGATCCTTTAAGAGATTTAAGAAATACTGGAAAAAGTCTTACTGCAGACAAACAAATATCAAATTAAAGGTACTTTTGTTGGTATCACTTATTTTGCTCAGAACACCCCGTATCAATTATACTGTCAAACCCACTTTTTTTTAGCCTGGTTTCTAAGGAAAAGAATAATGCAATCACACTACCAGCCTGTCTATCACTCCTGACCCTAATGATCTTGAACCTGCCAGCCAATTTCAGCCACATCTGACAATGCCTTCAGGACACAGGTCTCAAAAATCTTCCTCTCCTAGGAGCTTAATGAAAATGGGGCGTTGTTAGAGGAGAGGAAATGGCTGTATTATTCCTTTCTCTGAGGAAAAGACACGGAGAAAGGAGGCTTTCTTTATTCCGTTGGCAGCAGTTAGCTGGGCAGTGGCATGTTGTGTGGACTGCCTGATCAGCACAGCTCAGCAGGCAGCACAAATATCTGTGCTCCAGGTTTGCAGAGCCGACAGCCAGAATGTCTACAGAGGGAGGGCAGGAGAGGGTGGGAGTGGCACAGAACTGCAGGGAGCAAAGCAAAAAAACATGCAATGTTGCAATAAGGGGTGATTTTAGGAACAAGAAATGGAGGAGTGGTATGGATAGGGATTCAGGAAATGGGAGGGGGAGACGGAGGGGCAGATTTTAAGCATCTTTGGGAGAGGAGGAGGAAATGGGGCACTGGGTTTGTGGGGGAGACCTGCAGATATTGTAGGCAGTGCTGCCATGGGCTGGCTTACTGAGTGAAGGAGATGCATGTTAATTAAACCTGCTGCTTCTGGAATCATTTAATAAATTACCTGCAGCTTCTGTACTAGAAAGGTTGCCTGCTATTTGCCTGGACAGCATATTGCTTAGGACAGGCCTTACACAGGATTGGCTTTGAAATACAAGAGGAGCATTAAAAGGACTGTGCTTTTTGCTTTTTTCATGGTGGGCAAATAGGCAATGAGTCAGTTCAGCTAAGGGGAATGATTTAGTGATTGATCTAAGTGTCAGGTTTGAAATCACTGCTGTAGACTCCTTGAAGTTACAAGGTCATCTCAGCCCTTCATCCTTCCAAGGAAGAAAAATTAAGTGCCATGTAGTTACCACATCTGGTCCTGGCCTTTAAAAATGAAAGCCTATTTGTTCTACATGGATTTGAAATAATCTGAGGAACCTGCTCACATTTTCACACCCCTTAGTGCTATGTAGCAACATGCGCAGCACAGATTTGTGTGTTTACCTACATGCAGCTGATAAAGTATATTACAGATAGATAAAATATATACATATATATATTACAAAAATATCTGCAATGTAGATTACAATATGAGTGACTGTACATTTTGCACTGAAAAATGAGAACACTGTTAATGCAAGTGCTAAGCATTACTCTGTGTGAATAGATTTTTAGACCACTGACAATTCACCTGTGCTGTGGTACACACATGAAATTCTCCCCTTCTCTTACTTCTTTACTCAGAGTAACTGCATAATATTCAAGTCAAATATCAAAATTAATTAATTTATGACAAGCTCTGTGCTACAATGACCACCACAGAGATTCAGCTGAAGCTAACATGCTAACAGGGAGTTTTATCTGAATTTCATCCAGACCCACATATTTTGGTGTTCATGAACTACCATATTCAGAGAGAATCTCTTTACTGAAAGCTCCCAAAATTAGCACCTCTTCATCAGCTCTGCACGGACTCTGTGTCAGCATGAGCTGCACACAGGCCAAACAGAGTATAAACTAAAGGACTGAAGTCTCTCACTACTGAAGGTTACCTTGCCACTGTCTGTTCTTGCTTCTTGTTTGCACAGTACACAGGGTACAATGGGGTCCTCCTCCCTGGCTGAGACTACCATGTACTCAGGAACTGTACCTGTACTACAGTACTGATAATAAACATTGGACTCTGGAACTGTCAGTGCATCAACTTTCCATCCCAGCAGTACAGACACTATTGTCAGATTCTCATTTTTAGAGAAAGAAGTCAGATTCAACCATTTCACACTGAAAACTAATAAAAAAGAAATAACCCAAAGTGGAAAAATTAATTTCATGCCACTTTTAAAATAAACTTAACAGAACAGAGAGTAAGCCAAGTAATAGCTACTTGTGTTTTCAGTAAGCTACTTTGACAAGAAATCAAATCAAGTCAGGGAAGCATGTTTCTCCAATATTGAGAATGTAGCTATAATAACTGTTACATTAGCTAACACAAATTGAGAAAGCCTCCAAATCTGTGACTTGTCTCCACATGTCAAAAGGAGCATCTGGTCCTGTGATTTGCTGAGAATGAAAAATACAGCTTAGTGTAGGGGGAGGGCTGTAAGTGACTTCTGAAGAAAAGACACAGCTATCTGAGTGCAGAAGGTGTCTGGTTTAAGTTCAGTTGAATCTGTGCACTTTTGCCTCCTTTGTTTGAATGTATCCCTTCAGATGGGGAAGGCAAAAAAAAAGCCTAAAAGAAAGGAACATCAGGTATTGTCGAAACTCATTTAAAGTGCAATCTGCAATAAGCATGGATTTAGATTGCTGACCGAATTATAGAATTTGAGGGGCCTGGAGAGAGGGGCCTTAGCAAAAATGTGTGTGCTTTCGATCACAGATAAGGCTTGACTTTTTTTCTTACACGGTCTGTGCTCTGTACGAAGGCATTGCTCCTGAAAGAGATAAACTAATAATAATGAGTAGGCACAGAGCAGCCAAGGAATGTGCGAACTACACACACAGAGGCCGGCAGGGAACCCGCTCTGCTCCTGCTCTTCTAAGCCAGAGGCTTTTTGAGCTGGCCTGAGCTTCCCAGCTCTCTCTCCAAGGGGATGGGTGACACCCTGTGAGAACTTTCAGAAGGAGTTTTACTCTTGAATAGAGTAAATATGCTTCAAGGTATTGCCAGTTTATCCACAGTTATTGTCTCTGGATTTCCAAAACTCATCTTGGTCTCTACATATTTGTCACGGTTTTGTATTACTTAAACCCTACATTTTAATATTGACCTATAATTTCTTTGCTTTTATAGGACTCCCATGGATAATGGTTATTGCTCTCATCCTCTTTTTCCCACTTATCTCCAGAACACCTCACCTTCCTATTCCAGACCACTGAGATACTTCTTGTGTAAAACTTTCCTCTTTGCTTTAACCAAGGACTGGCTGACCCTATTCATCTTTCCTCTAGCTTGCAAAAATCTTGCTTGCTTGAATTTTTTGCTCTTTGAAGAGCAAAAACCTAGTTTTCTTTCCTTATCCTTGACTCAAGTTTTCTCTTGAGATGTTTTGCTACTTGTGCAAAGTTGAACTGTGATGGGACCAGGTCTGCAGAAGTGGTTTTATTCACTCATTCACTTTGTGAATAAGAGATCTCTGTCCCTTACAAAGTTGGTCAGATAAAAGGTAAAAAGCAAGGGAAATGTAGAAACAACCCATGTGGAATATGAAGGAGGAATGCATCTTTCAAGGAAAAGGAGAACAGTCTCTGCCAAGAAGTCAGAATATGTGGGAAGCCCCCAAAAGATGAATTCAGTTGGTTTCTTCATTAAAGGACACATTCAGGTTTAAAAACAAGGACTGTTCTCATGCTATTTTCTAAGAGGGGAAAATTAAGAAATATGTATGTACTTACTAATTTTCAAAATCCTCAGCATACCACACAACTCCCTGTCTCTGCATTTTCCAGCATATCCAATCTCCTCTAATTTCACTTGTTTTTGACTCAAAACTAGACTCCAAATAAAATAAATGTATGCATTCTTTTTCTGCTGTCCTCATCTGGTTATCTTGCCTTTTCACAGGATCCTGAGGTCAAACATCAAGACTTCAAAGTTTAGCTGTAACCTAGCTTGTGATAAGTATTTATTCCCTGCAGAAAGTGCAAGGGCTAACACTGAAATGCTTTTAGTCTGAGACTTGGAAGATGCTAGAAACCCTTCAGTGATTTGTATGCATTGTTTCACTCAATTTTGCTCCCAATATCCACACTCTTAAACATGCAATTGTTTCTATTAAAAGTGTGTCTGTATTGTTTATCCATATTGTAATTCCTACTGATTTCAAGTAAGGGATGATCCAAAAAAGGTGAGAGAAGATCTTTACCTGGTGTAAATAGCTATTGATTTACTGAAGTTTTACTGAAGCAAATGAAGCCGGGGTAATTTACTCCACATCAGGATCTAGACCAAAAGTGTGCAGGGCATTCTCCATCTGAATGGCACTGAATTCCAGTGCCATTTCTGGATGTGCTTTGATATAGACAGGAAAATATTTTATGTGCAGTGAAGATATCATGACTTGAGCAAAATGCGCACATAATGCTTTTGAGCTTAGATGTGAAACCACTTTGTAGCCTCATTTAGGTAGATTTATTTCACTGCTGAGTCCATTCCTGCACATTCAGTCTAATACTATAAAAATCCAACCCTGTCTTATGGAAAGAGTTGATGTCTCCAAAAATACCTGAAAAGAAATAAAATTTAAAAGTTCTCCCCTCCTCCTAAAGAAAACAGAAAATGGAGCCTATTTTTTAAAGATTAGTTTTTAGTTAGATCTACTCATTGTTTTTATAGCATCCTGTGTGAATAGTAAATTTTATAACAGATGGTTGTTATCCTGTGTCTGTTTGGAGGAGAAAAGATAGTGCAATCTAACATCCAGTAAGTTAGTAAGCATCTTTATGAAGACAAGTGAAAGTAGAAAAATTCAATGGAGTGATGTTTTTTGGTACATTTTAGATATGCATTACTTTGTCTATACATTGATTGCCTTGAAACAGGGCATGAACAATTGCCTTTTGTCTAAGGCCCTGTGAGTAGCCGGTATTCTTACACCAGCATTTTATTAATCAGTCAACATAAATTAGAAATAAAGCTCTTTGTTTGAATATAGTCCCTTCTTTTTGATACTGCCTGGACAAGCATCTTCTCACCCAAAAAAGTGACCATTGAAAAAGCAGTGTCACCTCTCCAATGAAATGTGCAACAAGCCTAGTTCTTCCAGGATGCCACAGGATGCTACACGTGCTGCACAAAGGGCTCCTCTGGCTGGGGACAACTGGCCAGAGAATGGGAGTCCAGATACTGGAAAGCATCCAAGTGAGACCTGAGATAAAGTATTAGTGCTCAGCCCAGGTACTTCAGCCCTGTGTTGATCACAGCAATTAAGTAGAGAAGTAAGGTGCAGGTGAAATTAAGGTGAAATGTCTCTCATCTCGAAGCCAGTGTCAGTTTTGCCATTCTTTGAGTAAGGACAATGTTTCATCCCAAAGTATGCTAAAAGTTTGGTAGATACTGAAATAATTTTCTAAGTACTTGCCTTTTTAGGCAAATGCAAATCCTGCTTTATTTATTTATTTATTTATTTATTCCAAATAGGAGATCTATTTCTGCAGCCTCAGATTCATGATACTGCTTTTCTCATTTTCTGGAGAGTTCACATTTATCTGGAAAGCAGCTAGCACTGAAACTAATGAGAAACATCTGAGAAATGCTGCTTTCTTATCACAGTAGAGCCAAAAAACCTTTAACAAAACAAACTAGCTCCTTTTTTGGGTATGGAGTGTCCTCTCTTATAGGAACTGTTTCACATTTTATGTGTTGAATGGAGCCAGTCAAAAAATCCAAACAGATAATCCATTTGATAATTTGAGAGAGAGCTAGTAACCACTCCTTAAATATGCAATTGAAAAGCAAATAGATTTCATATGAGTAGTCACTGTGGCCTCCTCATTGCCAGAGCAACAAAACTGATTAAATATCTAAAAGTGTGGAAATTAAACAAAATAAGAAAAATGCTATTTCCTATATTTCCACTTTACTATTTCCAGCCCACATGTTCCTGTTACCTCAGATCAATTCCTTCATCCTTTAATTCAAACAAAGACCATCATTATGCTGCTCCCATACTATTATGCTGCTCGGTCTCTTTTACTCCCGACATGGCCACTACAAAACCAGTGCCTCTCATTGCACCAAGCAGATCTTCTATGGCAGAACTGTAGCCTTGT
The DNA here is from genome assembly GCA_013400915.1 of Pardalotus punctatus. NCBI lineage: Eukaryota > Metazoa > Chordata > Aves > Passeriformes > Pardalotidae > Pardalotus > Pardalotus punctatus. The sequence goes on from VZTX01020281.1 coordinate 143,652, forward strand.
TTACTAATTAGACAATCAGCAGATTCAATATTTTGAGGGGGAAACACTAAATACTTAATGTAGAGGGATATTTAATGATCTGTACTCAGAATAATTTTCAAATAGGTTTTGAGATATTTACTTCTATTATTCAAATTTAAAAGTTTGTATTTCTATATTGCATTCTTTTATGCAAAAAGCTACTTCTGTACTCAAACCAGTCAATGATAAAACCAGATGAATTTGGAATAAATCAGTGAGATGTGCTCTGTAGCTTTTAGTGCAAAACTGACGAAATTCCTACTGAGTTCAGTGGAGATTGTTCTTCCTGGCCTACAAAACTTGTCCCTGCTAACCAGCTGTCTTTACAATATAGCTAAGAATAAAGACTGCTCTTTGAAAAAGTCTTAACTTTGAAAATGCCCAAGATTTTGAAAGAATTTATAGTTTTGTTATACTTATTAGTAAAATGTCATATTTATAACCCCCAACCTTTTCACTGCACAGGTGATTCAAATTGCTCTGTCCCACACTGTACACACACACACACACACACACATATATATATATATATATATATACATATATATGACCCTAAAGGCTTCCTCCTGAGCATGGCCTGAGGCCATTGCTGTCCATACAATTGACTGAAATCAGTCAGAGGTTGTGTGATTCTCATTTTCTCAGCAACTGTATTTAATTTGTCTGGAAAACAACAGATATTTTAATTTTATATCTTCTAGTTTCTGTGGCCATTGATTTGTCAGTAGAATGGAATGAAAAATGCTATCAAGCTCTGGCAGCTGAACTGCAGTGGTGATGAAAGGTTGCCCTGCTTTTACTCTTTATTACACCACTTACTACCTTTCCAATGATTATTTGTCTGCACTGTCATTTTTATCAGCTTTGGTGCAAAACAAAGAATACTCTTCTCAGGCCATAGTTAGAATGGAGAAAAAAAAGTAATCCTTTCATTTCCATCAAGGAGTTTCCATCATAAAAATAGCTGAGAAGGAAAATCCTTCCAGTTTAATCTCTTTCTTGGCTATACAACACTGAAAATATAAATGATAGCCAAGATTATGGACAAATTAACCAGGCTGAAAACAGGAGACAGGGAAAAAAAAGCAACTCTTCACCATGTCCTTATCAAGATGTTCTGTGTGAAAACATTGTGACTATCCCTTAAAACTTAACCAATTTTCAATAAAAAAGCCTCTCATATCCCAAAACACTCCATGGTAGAACATTTGCTTATGTATATTTTTCATAAAACAGTAGCAAGAGAAAGAGTTGGGAAATCATTCATAGTTGCTGCAAGTAGTCCATGTCTGCAGGGATCAGTAATAGTCTCCCTGCCTGGAGCTTGAGCCAAAGTTGTTCTTTATTTCACTCTGCATCTCCTCCAAATCAGTGTCTTACTGAGCAATTGAGGAATGTAACAAAAACATAGGTTTTGGATTGATCTGTAGATTAAATTGCTTCCAACTCTGAAAAGGTCTTTATTTCTTACTATATTTATGGACTTTAGGGGAGTGGGCTCGGTATGAGAAGGAGGAAAGATGGAAAAAACCCACTCCACACAGAGGTATTAACAGCTTGACACTCGGGTCTGTTGGCTGGGTATTTACTGATGCCGTGAAACAAAGATAGAGACATATGGGCTTAAGGTGTACAAGGCTAACATAGATGAAGCACTCAATCGTGTCAGGATGAACTCCTTGGAAATTTTCCTCATGAGAGCAATCCCCGTGAATGCAATGGATCTGCTCAGAGGAGTAAAGCTACCACAATCCTGTTGCTGGGCTCAGACCCAGGCACGATTCCCATGGAGAATAGCTGATAGGACAGAGGCACACGTGCTCAGCAACAACTGATAGTGCTTAATGAACACCATGTGTATTAATAGGCCTGAGCACAGGAAATGAGAGATTTCCCCCTGCTCTTCTAATGATGTCTAAGAGCAAGTTCTGTGTAAAGAAATATTTCTTTAGGAAATAGCTGACTGACTGGAATACTTAAGAAAAAAAGAGATAGATTTCCATTACTTTTTCTCTTGGATTAGAGTTAGTCTTGGTTTATACTGCCTTCCCAGATTCCTTAAAATTGTTTTCCAGACATTCCCATGGTGCTAATGTCAGACCAATATCTAATAACTTTTTCCTGAAGGCTGATATTCTAACACAATATTTTTCAGCTCAAAGTGCATAAGCCAATTACGTTATTCTCCCAGCCAACACTCTGGACACACAGAAAAACCTTCCTGCTTCTGATTAGCAGCAGATATGGTTTTGTAATGGATTGAGACAAAAGTTTCCAAGTGCTAACAAGTTTTCATGACATGTTACCAATATATATGTTTAAGCTACAGAGCCTGATCCGTGCAGATAGTTTATAATGTAAATTCTTGAGCAGGCCAGGTTTAGTAGTACAGAAAATTACATTTGTTGCTATTCATAGTTAATTATTGAACAGAAGCTGGAATGTTTATTCTTGTAAAATTGCCTATTGTCACAAGCGAAACTTCAAGTGTAGTCATAATTTTTTACTGTTATTATTTTATTGCTCTATCAACGTAACCTGATTTTCTTGAGATGTGTCACTGCACTACCAGGAATTAGATATAATTATATGAGGAAAAAACCTCAAGTTATTCCCAACAGCTTGTTTATTAGACAACACATCAAATTTCACTAGCAAATAAGACAACTTATTTTGGTTAAGCAAGGCTGTGCACAATATTTATAACGCTACTACATATGCAATTTTAGCATACCTGCTAGTAAAGAGATCTTGAGGGAATCCAAAAGCCTGTGTAGCACACCCTCACATATCAAGTGCCATCTATCTTGGAATACTATTACCTGTGTTAAGATAGTCTGATACTCTTTGTCTTCCTTTCATACCAGATTAAGCAAGTTTTGTCTCAGAATATTTCTAAGACGCCCAAGAATTTCATATATGATCCTAGCCTAAATCAGGAGTAATATGGCTTTCCTCTTCAGACTGTTTTTATGGCTTTTTATACTTTACATGTTTAATACATTGTGAATAGGGTAAGGCAATTTCTGTGGAAAATGCTATCTTTTCACATGATGTTTCATTGAACCAATTGCTCCTCAAAGAAGACGTTTTATGTTATCTTCAGGAGCTAGAATAGATATAAAATGTATATAGCAGAAAAGATGGAATCAGTTTATTTTAGACTCTGTTAAAAAGCTACTAACTGTCACAAAGAAAAGCTGAATCAACCATGAGGATCTTCAATTTTCTGTTGCCAGCCTTTAGAAAAGCGCTTTTGAAGCTACTCCATTCAAGTATTTGGCCATGCCAGCCTCAGTCTATATTGTTATGCAAAGTTCCTAATAGCACTTGGCTTACGTGATCGTGATGCTACCCCAAATAAGTGGTTGCTCATATATATTACAGTTTTTAATCTGATTTTTCTTCCCTGCATTAAAAGGAATATCCGGCCCTTTCTTGACACCTTATCCTCTACATTAACTCCAGATCTGGGCACTCAAGATACCCAGTTTTCTTTCTAAAACTGAACCTTCAGAAGCGTGCAAATTTGTTCTTTTCTGGACAAATCACAATCACTTACTTACTAGTTTCAAAAGAAAATTTTTAGAATGGTTTTTTCTTATTGTTCCTGTGCAGGACACACTTCTGTGTTTATCTTTTGGATAAACCTCTGTCCTGGTCTATAACTGAGCGAGGAAGTGGGGATCCAAGTCTGAACCACACAGCCCTGCCACTGCTCTGGAATACAGGAGCTGGCTCCCACAGGGTGCAGGCCAACTGGCCCAAGGGGATGCAAAAAGAGCCACCAAAGTTTGGTGTAGGTGTGGCACATTTTTTCAAATATTTCAGGTGCCAGAGATGCATGTGTGTGTACATACACACGGGACACACTAGAGACAATAAGATGGCAGCAGCCCAGAAGCTGAATCTGTGTTGTTCCTTTTGCTCTTGCTCTGGAGACCTGGGCTGTTTCTCAAATCCATCCATGAGTGGAAGGTTAGCCTGAGCAGACAGATTCCCCCCTGGATGCAGTGCATGGAGAGAGAGGTGCACCTCCTTCCATGTGTGGACCCCACTTCCCTCCAGGAGGGACAGTGCCCTCAGACAGAGCTCTGCAGAGTCTGGGGATGACCCCCTCCAAAGCCCTTCATCTCAGTCATTATACCCCAAGAAAGCTCAAATGAACATGATGGCAATTAAAAATGAGCTCACAGCCTCATCTAAAGTACAGATCTGCAGTTAGCAAAGGAAACTTACACTCACTTTTTTGTTTCTAAACGAGAAAATACATGGTATGCCAAAATATTCAGCAGACTGAAATCAATTTGTACTTTTGCAGTGTAAGTGGAAAAAAGCCATCCTCAGATCACCTTCTACATGGGCAATAGAGCTCACGCAAAGCCTGGGGCAGACAAATCCTGCAGTTGCGTGGAAGCAGCAAGGAAGGGCCTCAGGACACTAGGTGCCAGGGAGAATGATTTTCAAATTTAGATTTCAAGAAATCATCCACTCTATTTTAGGTGGATGACACTGTCCAGCCTGAAGAATTAAGAAATGTGTCATTCACTGGAAAAAAGGTAATAGGATATAAAACTAATGAGAAATAATATGAATAATAATACAACTGTGAGCAATTCCATGCACTTGACATGGAACCACTGGGACAAAATGACTTAAAACTGTAGGCAACAGCTTGCTTTCATACCACCAAGTGTCTTGCTGTAGCAGAAAGGAAGAGCAAAGGGCTGACAGGTTAGAGAGGAATCTAACCCCTATGAATGCCCTGGCACAGGACAGTTTTGGTGCTGGCCTTTGGGTTCTGCCTCCTACAGTCTACACCCACTTCCAGCAGAGTGCCTAACTGAAGGAGAGATGCTTTTTGTTGCTTTACACTTCTGAAAGGTGAAGGACCAGATTTGAGTGGACAACATTTTAGTTAATGCTTCATGCTGTGCAGAAGTTTCTCCTGAAATGCCAATTAGCAGGGCTGGCTCCAGGTGCCTGCAGGGGGATGGGCAGAGGAACCTTGCAGCTGGCTCCAGTTGTTTGGAATTGTTGAAAACGCTCAGTGCATTTTCATGACATTTTCCAGGCAGGGCTGCAGCAGGAGGAAGGGAAGCAGACATGTGCCTGCACACGTGCCACTGCAAAGCTCAGCAGCTCCTCAGCGTTAGCCTACCTCAAAAGCCAGTATTTTCAGCTAAGGCCCTGAACTTCCTATTAAAGAGTTAAAGTACAAGCACTAAATTCCTTCTGCTGAAAGTAAAGGGAAGTATCGGGTAGAGAGGCAGACTATAAAACTGAGGTCAATAGACCTTAAAGTTCATTGGCAAGATCTCTGAAAGTGTATTGCCAGAGCTAAGGCTAGTCAGACAACAACAAGTCATGGAGCTACATAAAACTCACCTCTAGCACATTATGTGTACACTCACTGCATTAATTAAAAAGACAACCCTGCCTCTAGTGGGATAAAATACTTGAAATTAAAACAGGAATATATATCATGGTATTTCACCTTGCAGTTTGTTATGGTTCTCAACTAATTAATTGGGCTTCTTACTGCAAAGATAAATATTTTCAATGATGTTTTAGATGGTCTGTTTATAAGTAAGCCCGAAAGACAGCTTGACTTTACATTTTTTGCCAGTAGCTGTTAAAATTATAAACCAGCATCCTAGAGACTTGCCTGCAAGTGACTTTGCCTGTACAGCTAAATGGAAAGTATTATTTGTTCTAACTGCTGCTTGCAGATGCTTTCTTTGTGGTTTCACAGCTTGCTCATAAGACAAACCTTTTTAATTTTTATTTTTTATTTTTACAGCTGTTTAATTGGGATAGTCCCTGCTCTGGTATTTATTTGTGATGTTTATTTACACAGAAGGCTTTTAGGTTTGCAAAGGCTGAGTTTTGCTGGGAAGGGCCAGGTAGAGTGTTTGTGCAGCTGGTCACCAGGTAACCCTCCCAAACACTGCAGGAGACCACTGGGATCAAGCACAAGGATCAAAATGGTGCTCTCCCCAGGACTGTTTTCATTGCAGCACAAGCTCTGATGTTTGCTCAATTTTGTTTGATATCATGTAGACCCATAATTCTACTTTGAAAAGATAAAAACTGTGAAGCAGCAATTAGCTTTCTTCAATAAGCACATTTTAAGCAGAAGAAAATTAACAGTTTTATTGCTGAGTGTGGCTGGGGAAAACCATGATGGTTTATTAATAAAATTTCAGTACATGGTTAAACCGATGCAGTCAAAAATCCCAAATTAGACACCAAGATGCTTAAAGAAAAGAAAAATTTAAAAATCGCAGTCGTTCTCAAATAATGAATTTGAAACTTTGATATGCTATTAGAGAATATAGGCTTACATTACAACATGTTTTTGAGTTTTTCTGTCTCTGGTCGAGGCAGTAAAGAACATGGGCCTGATTCTCAGCACTAGATTTGTCTCCTGTCCCCAGGATTAGGCACAGCACGTGTGCAATTAGCAGCCAGCCCTGTGTGAGAAGTGAGGTCCTACTGTAAAGCAAGGCCTGGGGGTGCTGGCGGAGCTGGAGCCTTTCTGGAGGGCACTGCTCTAGCCTAAGCACCACTGCCTGTTGATAAAGGTCTCTAAAGCTGGCAGCTCTGCAAACCTATGTGGAGCACCAACAATAAAAGATTTGAAGTTTATACCAAAGTGTTACAAAGCATCCAGAAAAAACCCCAAACCCAAAACCCCACAACAAGTTACAGAACACATTGAACACAATCTGGTTATAACTGTTTCCAGCTCTGGACATTCATGGCTCTGGACTGTAGTAAAACTCAAAAGAGAAATATCATACACCTTCATGTGTAAGAATGTAAATATAGATAATCTATAATGTAAATATGAAATTATCTCTTTTCTCCCTCCTTTGAGCCTGTTAGAAGACATTCCACTCCCCAAATTACTTGGGTGGGCTGGCTGTGTGCTGTTGAAGAAAAATTGTTGAGATTTTCAGGTAGGCACATGCTTTCAAAAGCTGCAAGTTTAGAACATTTCTCACCCTGGTCCCCTTGAAGTAGGCTCGAAATTGGTTAAGGAACAGATTCATTTAGAACCCCCGGGAAGCAAAATATATAAAAAATAAATAATATTTTCTTTTGTACCTTGTAACAACGAAGAAGCATCAAGACAGTACAGCGCATATTTATCAGGCCTCTTATTTTTAATTTTGATAATGTCCTGAATTTCACTGTGCTTGACATGTTTACATTTTGTAGTGCATCTGTAACATTTCTAGTCATCCCTCTCTGAAACCGGAATTGTCATAATCACATTGCAATTCTGCATTAAGTGCAAGATAGGCAGTCTGCATATGGAAAACTGACTTAGAACAGAACTTACTCTATTGAACATGTTAGTGGGCATGTGTGGGTTCAACAAAAGAGCAGGAAGGCCTTGTCCTTAAGGAATATGTCAGTCACACCCCTCAGCCTGGATAACCTAGATGCTGAATGTTATTTGGTCTAAATTTCTATTTTCTTTTGCCTGGATCAATCACTGTGAGCCTTTTTTATCTTATAGTCACCTTCTCTCTTTTCATCCAGATATAACTTCAAATAATGGTTTCCCCCAGGGATTTTTTCCTTTGTCCTTTTCAACACAGAGAAAGAAGTTAAACAATGAAAAAAGGTTCTGAGCAAATCAATGAAGCTGAGGTTAGTGGCTTTTAAAAACAAAACCCCTTTAGTACTGATACTAGTGGGTAATGGTAATTTACCAATCTGTTTCCATTCCCATGGTAACTACTCTAAGTACTATGGTAACAGCCCTAAACAAACATAAATATTATCTTTCCTCTGGTGTCAAAATTTTCATATTTGATGCTGTTTGAGAAATAGCTACACTAGCAGCTCCTCAACTATTGTTCACAAAGACATACTACAGTAAACAGACTCTCATTGTGTGTACCAGAATCTGCAAGCAGTTGCAGTGCTTAATAAATAATAGGTGATTATACAGCCAGAATTGGTTTTATTTAGCAATATGGGTGCAGGTAACAGTAAGTAGGCATATGTCAATGAAACAGCATTTTAAGTAAGACAGGCTTCATGAACATACTGGCATGGCTTATCAGTTTGTTTGACAGTCTGAAAAACTAAAGCTATTTTCCATGTTCGTAATACCTGTCATAAATATATTACGTAATTAACTTAGAATTGTAAGGAAAATAGATGCATATAAAAATTATTATTCTAGTGGAAATTCATCTCAGAGTTCATGTAGGCACTTGGCTCTTTCCTTCTTGATCTGTTTCTCAATTTTATATACATTATTATTTACCCACAGTTCAACTGTTGTTTGGTAGCTTGATCACATCAAATCTTAACTTTCTCATACAAACATACCCTGCTCCTCTCTGCCAGGTGAGCTTTCCATAGACATCCCAGAGACTTTGCAAGCAGCTGCCTGGGGAAGCCCTGCCTGTGCCCCACAGGGACCAGCTGAGCCCTGGCCACGCTGCTGTGCCCAGCCTGGGGCTGCTGGCCGCAGGTGAAAGGGCTCCCAGCAGCGCCTCAGCCGGGTGTGCTGCGCTGCCCTTCTCCACAGACTTGGGTCAGCAATGCCCGCTTCACACAGCTGTCAGCACGCCACACACACACCTCATCTGGCATGCAAGTTTTGCACAGGATTCTGATCTGACAACTTGGGTTCTAAGAAAAGGGGAAAGGAGCCCAAAATAATGACTCTTTAGAAAAGCAGTTGAAATGCAATCATTCTCTCACTTATCTTTCCCTTAGAAATCTAGAAAGTTTGACTGTGCTCAAGAAGACAGGGATGCACCCTGTTATATGAGGGAATATCTCCATCATAAAATAGTAAAATTGGTTTCCAAAGCTGGGAGGCTCTTGCCCTTTTGTCGTGTTCCAGGCTGCCATCACATGGGCCTGCTCAGCACCTCAGAGCAAGCACAGACCGGACCTTAATGCTCAACCTTGTTGATAAGTGATGTCTTCCCACACCAATCTGTTTTCCAAGGCAAGACCTTGTCTATAACTTGATTTGATTTCAGGGATAGCAATCAACTCAACACTATGAATTTTCTGTCTCTGGCCTTCTGCATTCCATCACAGAATTCCAACCAGAGTATGAAGAGCTCAATATTCACAGGGACTTGGTGTGTGGGACTTGATTAAAACACATGCAGAGACCTCATAGGCTCAGAAAGATTTACATTGCCTGAAGAAAATAGTTCCTAACCCGGGCAAAGGTAAAAGGCAGAAAACACTAGCTCAGGTACATAAGTGCAGGCTCATGTCTGCAGTGTTTCCACTAGCATTGCTGAAACTATACCAGCCCTTGATCCTAAGCTTGTTTGGGTTGGAGGTCTAATGCAAAATCTGTTCTCAGCTCTAGTCAGCTGCTCCTTGACTTTGGGCATGACCACAGTTTTGCATTACCTCATTTTATCTGGAAAACATTTTGGGTTCTACACAAACACAGTTAGCCTTAAAATGACAGATTTCCTGCTTCAGATTTATATATTTTTCTTCAATGTCTGGTTCACCAAATGTCAGCAGGGAAAACTGATCACCAGGAAAACTGATCTTGTTGCCTGTCTTTCTTGAGCCAGTTCATAGCTATTGGAGTTGCAATGGGAAATATATTTCCAGTGAGGCAAACTGTAATTTTTGCATAATGTGAGCTGATAGTCAGTGGTGGTACTCACAGACACAAGAAGAGGCAATGGGTACAACTTGAAACACATGAATTTCCATCTCAATAAAAAACCCAAAATCACAACTTGAGTATAAAACACATTGTCTAGAGAGGTTGCAGAGTCTCATCCCCAGAGATTCTCAAAGTCACAGTCACAGGCAAGCTGCTGTAATTAGGTGACTCTCCTTGAACTGGGGGGCTGGACCACAAACCGGATCTCAGAAGGTCCCTGCCAACCTCAACCACTCTGTGATCTCTGTTTCTTTGCCCAATACTGTGCAAAGGCAAACCAGGAAAGGAGTCATCAACCCTCAGTCAGGCTTTATCTCTTCCATTTTCTGTAGTCAAAAGTCATATGCATCACACTTCTCTATGCATCAGCACTTCTCAATCCTATCATTAATTTGTTGATAGAGAACTCAAAAGCCACTGGGACTTTCGAGACAGATGCTTGCACTGAAGACCATATTAGTGTCTCAAGATGATTATTTTCTTTCAAAAAGTTCCTAAATTCCCTGACCTATAAGACAGGTATAGTCACCTAAGGACATCTGTTCTCTGCAGATGTTTCCAGACTTAGACCCAGAAGTATGTCTGGAATGTAAAAATTTCTCAACAGTGGATTGCACCTCAGAGACTCTGCACAAGTGGAGACTATTTGCTTTTCTTTGAAGCAGGAAGCTGTTACTTCAACAACACAACTTAGATTGAGAAACTTTCCCTTAGTTTGCCAGCTTTTGTTTTTATTACCATTTATCTTTGCTGCTCTTTGTCAGCTAACACCTTAAGAAAGTTTCAACATCCAAACATAAGATTTAGCCTTTTCTCAAGTTCAAGTTAATAGATGCAAAGATAAAATCCTAGGCAGAGTAATACACAGTTGATGACCAATCCATATAAGGTAATTTGATAGTTTGCTATGCTTTTTTCCCTTTAGTTTGGAAATTTAAAAAAATATATATTTTTAGGTGGCCTAGCTAATGTCTCCAGATATTTGGTAGAAAAATGCATATGTTTGATTTGTCTCTAACGCAAGCTTTGTCTCTAACGCAAGCTGTCCTGTTTGTCTGGATTCTGGACTGTACATGCACAAGAGTGTGCTCTGATGAGCTCAAAGACAGGAAGGGATGTATTTGCTTACCAAAATGCCTTAAAATAAACCAGAAAACTGGACACACATGTGCAGAAGTTTGTACTCCAAGTGTATTTTTCAGGCTCTTAAAAAATGAAACTATTGTTACAAAGGTGTTTAAGTGTCACTACCTGCAGTTTGAAGAAAAGAAAAATGTCTTTTATGGAGTGGGACACTATAAAGAACTAAAAGCATCAGATTTATTTTTTTATGTTATAAGCAGTCCATATTTTACACAACTTAGCCATAAGGAATTAATTTTTATTAAATTCTAAACTGCAGTTAAGTTCAGTTTATTCAGATGATTTTACTGTCACTAAATTGCTACTAAAATTATGAAACCAAAAACCTAATCTAAAAAACTTTCTGTCAATTGATGTTAGCAGACAGCACTAATTACAACAGACACTGCCTAAGTCTCTAAAAACCTGAGGAAATTCACATTCTTTTGGGCAAGTAAGTAGTAGAAGCTCCAGTTCTACTCAGGTTGCAAGTAAGTGATGAATAGAAAATAGCCACACAGTTCTAAAGCCTTGCAGTGTGAAAACAGCACTAACAGCAACCCTGAAACTCCCAGACAATGTGTCAGATTCTCTTACTTTTCTTAATAGCCTGGTGAACATATTAGAGTTGAGCAATATACACCACTATTTACTACCTTTGTAATGCCTTTTGCTATTCATAGATCTACTAGACATTAACATTTTTACCAAAACTCTGTGATAACTGAAAAACCTATAACCATCCTCAAAAATAATAATAAATGTGAAACTGAGAAGAAATTAGCAAATTGTACTTCATATGAAGCCTGGGTGTCAAAGAATGAAGGCATTTTGACGAGAACCTGAGAGTAAGTAAATGAAAAAATGTTAGAAATAGAAAATTTGAGACCAATATTGTACAGGTTTTATAGACTTACAGGGAGATTAAGATACTTCTCACAACCAGAATTCCAAGGACAGAAATTTACTGAAAGCAGTATATTTTTATGATAATATTTCAAGGAATACTCTTTCTTGAAATTTCTAGCTCTGATATTTTTATTTTCAGTCTCCTAGTTACTAAAGTGCCACTTAAGGTGGGTAGCTTTTCCTATACACCATTATTGCCATTAGCTGTGGATTTCTATCCATTACCAGGAAATCTAAACCCAACCTGGACCCTGGAAGAAGAGAGGAGGACCTGCACTCTGGCAGTAGGATCTGTCTCCTGCCTCATGGCACTGTGGGTTGAGTTTTTCATTCCTCTGTTCTGGAGCGTCTCTGATTGCATAGCTCCTTTCTGTTGCTAGAGCAGGAATGAACAACACCGAAAACAAACACGCATTCATTATTTATCTATTCACCTTTCCCTAGAGGTATTGATATGATAATATGAGGTTTTGGTGAGGGTTCACTGGCACAAAGATGCAACACATTGTTTTGAATGGTGGTTTGTATTTTATGTACAATTATTACCAAAAGCAGCTTTCTCTTTGTGCCCACCACACCACTGAAAAGAAAAAGGTCTCTATTCTCTCTTAAGGTCTGGAGGTGTAAAAAGAGCCCTGTTAGTGGGAGCATGTTGCACTGAAGTGTGTTTCCGCTGACAAGGTACAAGGTATTACGGTCTGACCCCTCACAGAAACACATTTCCACAATAAATACACAAACTGTTTACAATGGCAGTGATAAAGCATTTCATGCTCATCTCCTGCCTTCTTGCTTAGACCAAAAGCCAAACAGAAGCTGAGGCTCCTGAATATTTTGGTAGTCTGGAAAAAAATGACCACAGGAAGCAGAGATCCACTTTAATAAACGGAGTCAAAGGCTATGCTGGACACCTTTGCCCTTGTCAAGCTCGCAGTTCTTAATAGTTTGTAGATTTGGGTTATCCCAGTAAGTGTTTCTTCCTGGTGATTACTGCAGTGATTCTACTTGGTGCTGCTGGAGAAGGACGGAAACCATCAGCCACTTGAGCACTAATTCCTTTCAGGAGGCACAGGGTGAGAACAAGCTCAGCCTCAGAGATGTGGGCAGGCAGATGTGGGAAGGTTTTTTTTTTAGCACAAAGACAGCCGTGTGCCTACGGTGAGCCAAACACAGAGCCTTGCCAGGAGCAAATAAGAAAAGGGACAATGTGAGCCCTGGTAGCAGATCTCTCTGCTGCTCAGCCAGCAGCAACAGGTCTACACTGACATGTTCATTACTGGAACGAAGGCAAAGGAAAAAGCAGTTTTCATAATTATGAGGCAACTCTCCCAACTCAGCTGCCTCCTCTCATCCTGGCATGGTACCCCAACTTATCACATCCATAAATACAAAAAAATCAAAGAGTGGTTGTAGGTGAACAGTTCATATATATTGGTATACTGGAAACTTTCAGCTTTGCTTGGTTTTTTTTTTCTATTTTACATTGCTGCAACAACCCACATCCCTGCTGGGCTTTGATTGCAGCTTTAGCTAATTATATTAGTTGAGACATTTTGTCATACAGTGAATCAGATCCTCAACTGTTCTAAATGAATGCAGCTGCACTGATGTTAGTGGAGATTTTCCTGTTCATATCAATTATTCATTATCTCCCAAAAAATGAAAATGCAAACTGCCATACTCTAAAACACAATTTTTAAAGCAAAGGGATATACCTTTAGTAGCTCTTTGCAGTTTATTTCCTAGAACACTTTGGGAACTCTCTTTGCACTCTAGAAAGCATGAAAATAGCATGCTGGCTAACAAAGAGAAATGAACTATGCCTTCGGTATATTCTCCAGATGTATTTTCCCATAGAAATAAAACTTTAAGATTATTGCAACAGCCAAATCTATTACATATATCCAAGAAGTCAACAAGCATGGAAGTCTACTAGATGACTATTTTTATATAGAGTATGAGAGAAACCAGAATAGGGAAGACTGCCTCACGGTTTTCCTCCTGACATGGAATGTTGCATAGGAACAACCATAAAAATATTATTTATCTTACACTAGTTCTATTTGGTCTGAAAATGGTTGCACTTTGGCATGTCAAATGCTTTACAAAGCTAATTAATAAATCCACCTAGAAGCACACTAGCTCTGAAAGGCTCCAGTGTTCTGCAGCTATTGGCATTTAGGGCACTGGATTTGCTTTTTCAAATGGTGTGGCATGAGATAAAAGCAGATGACTTTCCTCCACCAGCTATAGATTTTCTCAGTCTTTTTGCACAGATGACTGTACACATTCTTTAGCTATCAGCACCTAAACATTCAAATTCTTCCTGGCAACGTGAACTCCGGTAAAATTTCAGCTGTCATCCTGCCTTGTCCCTGATACCTAGAGATACAACTTTATAGACACACTCATATACCATTAGCCTTAAACGTTCTGGAGAAAAAAATCCCAAAACAACCAAACAAAAAAGGCAGTGTAACAGAGGTTCATTTCTGCTTTGGCATCTAGTTTAAACTTCACATATCAGATATTTAATGGCTTGTTTTCCACAGCATTGCTGGCAGCAGCCCTGCCGCCGCCGCCTCTGTGTTTGTGCAGTTTCGGGCTGCTCTGTCGCTGGCAGAGTGGCAGGAGGTGGCACAGGGATCTTGCGCAGGGAGCGCCGCTCCCGCCCCGCGCGCAGCCCGAGCCGGGCCCGCCCTTGGCAGGGGCACGGGCTCAGCGTGTGTGTTCCCCCGCTGCGAGCACAGAAACAGCTCGCAGAGATGCTGCGGCTTTTCCAGCCGTGGAACTGACACTACGCTTGCCGCTCCGTGCCGCCGCCGCTGCTGCTCCTCCCGGAATCCCTCGGCTCCCCCTTTCCCGGGGCGCAGCCCCTCTGGGGAGCCCTGCAGTCGGAGCCCGGCTCCCCCTTTCCCGGGGCGCAGCCCCTCTGGGGAGCCCTGCAGTCGGAGCCCGGCTCCCCCTTTCCCGGGGCGCAGCCCCTCTGGGGAGCCCTGCAGTCGGAGCCCGCCCCAGCACAGAGGGCGCGGGAGGCAGAGGGGGCTGCGCCTGCTGCAGCAGCCGCGGCCTCATTAGCGCGGGGAATCCTCAAATGCTCGGCAATGAAGCCTGCTGCCCATGCTGGCTCTGGCACTTGCGAGATACAAATTAAAAAATTCCTCGTTGTTCAGGTGACTAGTGCAATTTTCCCCCCTTCCTTTCAGTTTTGTCAATCCTAGTGTTCAAAGTGCTTCTCAGGCATAACAAATAAATTCATGACAATCCATAATAATAATCTATACCTTTTCCATATCTCAAGGGAAACCATTAAAACTAATCCTTCCTGCTATATGTAAACCGAGCAAATGTTTTCATCTGTCCTTTCCTCAGACATTGTTACACTCTTAACCCCTGCTGAGAAAGTCTAAATTTATGAGACCACTATTCTTTTAATGGCGATTTTGCAGACTTTTCCATCATAAATGCAGATGATTTTAAACTGTGCAGTGTTGAATTGCTTGATTGTGAAACTCTGATGTTAACAGGGTTATTCATGCAAGCACTCTCTATATTATGCAACAATTGCATAATCACTGCCTGAATATTGCCTTAGGTTCCAGCTCCAGATTCTCCAAAATCTCATCCTCCCACCCTGTTACAAGTTTTTACGCTGCATGCAGCTATGACAAAAACTCCCTCCAATATGTACTGATGATAAAGCACTTAAATTTGGATTCTTTCAGCCTTCTAACGCACATCTCAGCTCTACAGCTCTAGAGAAGGCTTGATGGGATTTGGAGGATTTTTTCATTTGATTGTATGTCTGGGTTGTTTTTTTTTCCCTTCATTGTTTGCTGAAAGGAATAGAAATGGCAAAGACAAAACAGTTTTCCCCAGTTTCTTCCTACAAGTGAGACAGTTTTGTTTTATAGCAAACACAAATGGAAGTGCAGCTGTTCAAAATGGATTTCTAGACTGCCATTCTAAAATGGAAAGAGGAAAACGAGGTGATCATTGCTGCTTTTTCTCAGCTTCTCACATTACGACTTTCCTTGTAGCCACTGCTCTAATAATTTTACTACTCTTCCAATAATTACATTGTTTCTATGTGGTCAAAAGGTGGATAAAAGCATTCGCTTAGAAGGTGCATTGCTCTGTGGGGACCAAGGCTCATCATCCATGCCAGAAACAGTAGTAAAATTAGAGACCATCTGGCCTATTTACCTGCTGATGGAGAAGCCACAGGCCCCAGGCCAGCTGGAGCTGTGTTTGCCAACATTTTGGAAGTCCCCAAAGCTGAAATTAATGACCAGATGTTAGTGGAAGCTCAGCATCACTACCTCCACTTCAAACATCCTACACCTTTCAGTCACAGTTTCAGTTGCCTTTGGGTGCAGAAAGCATGGAAAGGCTGGCCTTAGATTCTCTGAGCCCTGGTTAGAGGCTTAGAGTAAGCTGATTTTGCATGGTAGTAGGGAAGGGATGGAGTGTGCCCATGTGTCCTGGGTTTGGCTGGGATAGAGTTAAATTTCTTCCCAGTGGCTGGTACAGTTCTGTGGTTTGGATTCAGCAGGAGAATGTTGGTGGCACACCATCTTTTTTTTGGTTGGCACTATGTGGTGCTGACCCTCAGTCAAGAACTTTTCCGTTTTCTCTGGTTTGCCAGGGAGGTGTTCAAGAAGCTGGGAGGGAACACAGCCAGGACAGCTGAGCTGAACTGGCCAAAGGGATATTCCATACTACAGAGCATCCTGCCCAGTATATAAACTGGGACAGTTGGCTGAGAGGTGTCAATCATTGCTCAGGGATGGCTTGAGCACTGCTCAGCAGGTCATGAGCAATTTCACTCTGCATCACCTTTCTTGGGTTTTATTTCTTTCTGTTTTTGTTCCCTCCATTTTCATGATGATTATTTTATTTCAATTATTAAATTGTTTCTATCTCAACCCACGGGTTTTACCTTTTTTCCTATTCTCTTCTCCATCCCCCTGGTGTGTGAGCAATGGCTGCCTGGTCCTTAGTTGCCAGCTGGGGTTAAACCACAACACCATGAAACAATGTCTGTGACAGTAAATCCAGTCTGAACCTCATAAATATGCTTGCTACTTTGAGAGCTGCATGTATGAAAAGCTGATCAAAATTCAAATGCTGTGTACTCTCAGGCTCTATCGGTACTAACATATTTTCAGTTTTCCTGTACAGTATCATTAGCAAGCACCCTGAGTCTAGGCTCTCTGGTTTCTTTATACTTCTCTGTCTGGCTTTTTTTCTCCCCCTTCTGTCATTATATCACAGAGCTAGGAAAAGACAGAGCATTGCTGTGTGTGCAGTCAGTATGTGCTGGCTCAGTGACACAGATTCCTTCAAAAGACAATATTATCAAATTTATTACAGCACTTTGTGAATGCACTTGGCGTGCAGCACAAGCTGTTGAGATATGAAACTTGAAAGATGCTGGAGCCAAACCCCTCAAATCTGCTGGTCTTTGGGGAACATGATGGCAGTTGTTGCCTGATATATCAGGAAGCTGCAACTACCACAGAATTATGGATAATCTCCATGGCACAGGAGCTGGAAGCATCATGGAATTTCTTTTCCCTAGCCAGGAAAGCTAGCTTCCCTAGCTTTCTTCTGCCACCTGACATCCAAGTAAAGGTTGAAGAAATCTGAATTATTAATAGGTACTGCAGACAATAACAGAGACAACAGATTAACATTACTGAACTTTTCCATATTATTTTCTCAACAAACTAGATTTCAGATATTTAGTAATGTTAATGTGACCTCTTTGCAGATTTTTTTTCCCCCTTCTATCCTTATTAAAGTCACGATAAGAGCCAGCCACATCTCTACTAGTCCACACAACCGCTTATTTCACCTTGAGTAAGCTTGTAGATTGTTCAGGCACAGTTTGCTCTGGTCAGTCTATTCTGGCTGTACCCAAGCATCATCTCATCCTAGATGGAACTGAAGATGGAAAATACAAAATGGTATACTGGGGACTGATTACAGCTCACACAGATTCCTGAAGACTACACATAATTACTACAATGGCAAGAGTAAGAGCAACAAATGCAACACATGAAATCACAAGGATAACAACAAAAGTGTCCATTAGCTTCCCCCAACACACAAATCCCAGGAAACTGTCAGTATGCACGCCTATTCTGTATGTGTAGGATGATGCAGATGATCCTACATTTCCTATAGCAACCACTGTTTGTTACAGTAATACACTCCCAATCTCAGAAATTCCAAACTAATATAAACCAGACGATATCAGCAAAAGCCAGGGGAAACCCCTCCCTCTCTCCAGTTCAATTGCTACCAAATGTGCCTGGTTTATCTGAAGGAACATGGGGGCATCTCTGCATCTCCCTATTTGGGTAGTGCCTATGCAAGAAAAATATATAATGTTGGCAGCTACCTAATTTTAATAGGGAAAAGACATTAGTAACTGCAAAGCAGCTTGTCAGTGTGTAAGCCTTGCCTTCACTCCTTTCTTGATGCTTACAGCTTCCTTTGCTCAGGCACACTCCCTATTAGATTAAGCATGAGAAATTTCAGAAGCTGGCTGGTAACTCAACAAATTGGAAAGCACTCTATGCATCAAGCCATGTTACCTTTTTTTCTTCATAACCAACCTGAGGCACTCTTAAAAATATTAAAACTGGTATTTGTGCTTACCTGAGGACTGGTCTAAATTTCTTTGGAATCAGTGGCAAGGATTCCATCAACTGGCATTTGACTAAATGCCTCCTGCTCAAGAGGTGACTTCTGTGCCTCATAGGATTTAGACATACCCCAGCTGTGTACGTTAAAGCAATGTGTGCAAAACGTTCAGCTGGCTAAAACAGAGAGGCCCCATGTGGAAGGCAAGTCTGTAACGGGGTAGGTGAATTACTTTCCCCATTTTCTCACCCCCTACTCCAGAAAAAAAAAGCCCCATAAAGAAATGTGGGTTTTATTCTCTGCATGTGAAGAAGCTCTTAGTTATTTTCCTCTCATACTGGTTTTGTGTCTCCTGGCACTATTCCTCCCTATACTTGGTCAAAGGGGACTCTGTTCTAAAGAGACTTCAGTTCTGGGGATAAAAAATAGCATGCTGAGCTGGAAAAGTGAAGGAGGACAGCAAAAATTATGCAGGGGGGAAAAAAATCATGGTTATAGCTATAAGGGAAACTAGTCAAAAAGTAGTTTCCAATTCCCAGGAACTATGCCTGCTCTAGAGTTCAGGTTTGGACAAACTTGAGTTGAGAGCAAGACATTGTCAAACTCACATTTTTTCCATAGAAAATCAGTTCTCAGGACCCTGCAGCTGCACTGACTGACTCATTTTCTGTAAGCCCTATGATTCTCCAAATGGATGGACTCTGGACAGATCTGCTGGGAGTTTAGCCCTGAAGTCACAGGCATGGAACAGCTATTCCCATGTTTTCACCCAGCCCTTCACCCATGCTTCACAGCAGGAAGCTGCAGAGGGGCAGCTCTGGGCTCCAGCTGGATGTGCCCCCAGACACTGCCACAGGGCCACCCTGCTGTGGGGGCTCCTCCTGAGGACACAGCTTGCAGTTTCTACCCCAACAACCTCAGAGACAAATGTTACATGCCTATGCCCAGCTTTGGGGCACCTTGCCTAGGCTCCAAAGAGTTCACTTTTGTGGCAAATCTCAGGACAGCCAGTTGTCCCAAGGTAAGTATCAAGCCCTTTCACGGTTGCTGCTCCTTGATAATCTGGATAGGGTGCCTCAGCTTTTGTGGTCCTCACTTTGGAAAGGTTTCATTAGGCTCAGAAACAACTAAGCAGCCTTTGTGGACATGAGAAGCGTTTTAATTTCCACCAACTGTCTCTCGGCATTTGTATGTGTAAGAAAATTCCTTTGCCTGAAAGACCTTGAGCTTTAGTTCTTACTTTCCTTCATGGGCCAGGTATTAACAAGCTAAAGCTTTACCTATCATCCTTGTCAGCTCATGGATCACAAACAAAAACTACATGCAACTAATTTAAGATCTCTTCCATCAGTTCTAGTATAATTGTTTAGTCTTTCACTTATGTATTGTACTGCATTTATATTAAATTTCTTTCATTTCGTGAAATGAATGCACAAGACATCTACTGCTCCCAAGATTTAATTAAGACCTGATCAGATAGCAGGTTGTACCTTCCACACAAATATAACTACAGACCAGCAACCTAATTTATGAATATAAATGCCTCTTTCTACCAAAATATGTTCTATCTAACAGGTCTCTGAAAGCCAGTTAATAAATATGCCACTAGATCCTATCTCCACTTTACACATACAAGTTTGTGACAGTACTCTTGTGTGTTAGTAGCAAAGCCATAAAAGCAAAGCATTGGAAAGTTTATACATATGTGAAATGCTTTACCAGGAACAGATGGGGAAATGGAGTCAGAAGGAAAGATTTCAGTAATAAAAAAAAAGTAAATGAAAAATAAAATGTGGAACATTAATTTTTTTTTTCTGAAAAAGGATTTGGTCCTGTGCAAAGTATGGTATGTATTGTCATTAATAATGTCAAAATGCAGAAACTGGTTGTTTCTCAAAATTTCATCTCTGATGCTTGTTCCTTATTTTTAGTTCACACAAAAAGCCATTATGAATTTTCCAAAGGGTGAAACCTTAAGTTCTGTCTCATTGTGATATTCCATTCCTAGAATAAATCCAAACACAAAACTTCTATAGTCTATAAAGGCTTTAATGAAGCTAATTTAGTGTCATCATACTTTCTTCACAGACATACACAGAGATTATTCTCTAACTAAACAAAGACGAAAACATGGATGAAAAATACTAGAAGCCTTCAAAGCAGCGCTGATTTACTGAAGTGACCAGGACGCCCCACCATTGCAGAGCTATTTTCTGTAGTACACCGCAAACAACTTTCAATGATCCTGATAGATACTCTGGCTACAAGCTCCCCTTGTCACAAAAAGCCTGAGTTTGTCTCTAGATTCTTAGTTTATTTTTAAAATAAATTGTTTTAGTTCTTTTTAAAGTTACAATACCACGAAATTAAAACACCTATTCCTCTCAATTTATTTTCAATTAATTTCTGTTCATTACTGTTCTTTTTTTCAGAATTGCATAAACCAAAACCCATAATATAGTCACAGCTACTTCTCTTACTCTCTGCAACTGAGTGGAGAGCACAGAATGGAAACATGAAATACCCCAGCACTGAGACTGATGGCACACCCCATCTACAAGTAGTTTAAAAACTGCTTTAACAGCACTGGTTGCAGGATTTTCCTGCCTTCTAACAGTGTACAGCTAAGAAGTAGTCTACAGCACTGAATATCTCAGAAGATTCAGTCTATAAGGGTTTTTTTGTATAAAGGATCTAGAGAATCTAATCTATCGTCTTTCCATTACAAAAATAAATTTTGTTGGTAGCTCTTCTGCCATACCTAAACCCTCACCATTTTACACTTCAATTTATAATTTTGACTCGATATTTTAATATTCCCTTTTTATCACTGATTTGAAACCTCTAGGACAGATACAGCAGTTCCAGCTCTGCCTTTCTTTAACTAGCTAAACCATCAGCTAGTGGTGCAACTTAGCAGTCTGACAGATTTCCAGTGTACACAGGATTTACATTAAAAAATGGATTTCAATTCAGCTTTGTAATATAGGCTATCGTGCACTCATCAGTTTCTATCTAAGTGGAAAAAAAAAAAAAAAAGTCAGAGAAAAGCCTGAATATGAAAAGTTTTGATGTGGTTTGGTTTAAGAATGAGTACCTATATCCAATATGCAGCATTAGTCCTGGTGCCTGAAAGTTGTGGCTTATTCTGTGTACCATCTTAGAAAATGGCCAGTCTGGACAAGAAAGTCTATTCATTTCTTTAAATAAATAGGAAAACAGTGGATTGACCTCAGAGCAACTGAGCTGTAATATACAGTCATCTACAGAAAGTTACTGAACCTGGTAAATGTTGGTCACTAAGAGGATGGACATTAAAAATTGAGCCATATGGACAAAATGAAATAAAAAAGCTTTTACTTTTAATGGAATACCCTTTTGCCAATTATATAAGCAAGGTCAGCATGTAATGGGATAAAACCCTAGATACACAGGAAAGAATAAAATTTTTTATCATCAGGATAACAGTTATGCACTGCAATTTATCAAAATTGAACGAATGCTTAAAGTCTAATTCCAGCCTTCTTAGGGTGTAGACACTATTGACTTCACCCCACAGCATTTGGCTTGTAAAGGCTTTCTTCCTTTGTACACACCTGGCTTTGCTGTGTGAGGCTGCAGTGACATACTGCAGATGCTACTACAGCATTAAGCATGGATTATAGAACTGCACTGGGATCCCCATTTTCTCTGCTGCAAGTTACTCAGGAAATATTTTTTTCTCTAGCATATGTCAGGCATTTTCTGCTATTCATGCAGTGATTGATATTTAGCTTAATTACCTGACTCAATGGTAAAACTCAATAAGTATTTTCCAAAAACAAAAAAAACCAACCAAGAAAGAAGGAAAAAAAAAGGGAAACGCCCCTGGATATCCTCCAGAAAATACATTATCTTATTTTCTGTTCATGAAGGTCTTGCTCTGTTCCAGCACTATTACAATTCATTGTACTGTTTAGCATCTCTAAAAGAAGTGCCTAAGCCTTTATGTTTATATAATCACAGGAAAGATTTTTTTTTTGATTGGTTTGAGGTTGAAATGTTTTATATCCATTATCACTTACATTTTTCTTGACCTTAAACAAAAAAATCCCCCTGTTTGATCTAGATCACTTCAAAGAGTGAAAGAGGAACCTCATCACGTTTACAAAGTTTAACCTCCTTGGTTTAAAAAATCATGGAATAGTTTCTTGGGATTTGTTACAAGCACTATGCACAAAGGCGTGTTAATTATCTGATCTAAGTTTACATTTGCTTTATCTTCCTTTTGTGCAGAGTGTAGCATATTAATTTCATGCTGCCTTCTTAAAAATGGTTATTAGAGCAGCAATTGCCATTCAAACCAGCTCAAGCCAACTTTACACTGGACATGTGCCACGATAGCACAGCACTGCCCATTATGCTCACATGAAAGAAGGATGAACCCAATGACAGAAGAAAGAAATCTACTCATCTACTCTTGAAGACTTCATTTAGTGTAATTCCTAATAGTGTCTGAAGTAATTTTCCAAGGAGAAAATTTTCTACTGAGTACAAATCTTGTTGATTTTCAGTAAGAACTTTGTGTATAGCTCCCTGGGGTGTTTTGGAATTTACTCATTTCAGTGCCAGTAAAGATCTTTGTACCTTTTCTGTTAGTCTAAATAGCAAACTATGAGTCTGTTTAGAGGGGTACTGGGCTTAACAGGAACTTAAAGAGATCATACTTGTACTCCCAGTGTCCAGACATTACAGTACCAGGTACAGAAGGCAAGTGGCCTTGTCAGCAGGTTTTCAGGTATTAGTCTACCTCTGAGAAAAATTATTGCATTGCAGGACACTAGAGACAGCTGTGAATGTTTTCCTTCATATGAGGTAAGGATAACTGAGGAAAATGGATGAGATTTTTCTTCATTTCTGTCAAATTCCATACACAGAGAAAACATTTCATTTCTGAACAGGGTATGAAACAACCTGTCTAAAATAAACAAGTCTAGCTTAAAAAAAAAGAAAAAAATCAGGTATGAGATGGCAAGGACTGCTGCCAGCATCTATAAGAAATGATTCCATAGAGTGGAGTAAGGTACATCCGAAATGACAGGACAAGATAAATATAGCTGTGTGTTACCAACTTCCACTGACTCACAGAATATTAAATCTAAGAGTAATGTTTTCTTCTGCTGCAGTTGGTCTAAAACAAGCCCTTCTATGATCAGATATTTGGAGGAAAAGGCTGGGAAAAACATATAATTCTACTTGTGAATAAGTCACTTGTTTTTCAACAGTGGTGATCTCAATTAAAATTCCTGCCTTATGAATGAGTTAATTGTTGCAACTTTCATGACCAAAAAACCAAACCTCTACCTTAAGATTTCTAAGGTAAGGAACCCTTATTTCAGGGTTAATGGAAAATGCACACAAAAATAAGTACCCTCACACATCAGGAGGGCAGCAGATTCCTTCTAGGAACACTTGATGTGCTGTTGCAGGTACATGCTCCCACATGAAACTAGTGTTTTTGTTGTAGCTGGACTTCTTGTTCTGACAATGCCAAACATTTTGCATATTTTCAACAGAGATGCACATCCAAATGCCAACAGCTGTGACCTGGAACTTTGCTGTTCAAAAACAACCCTCAAGCACTAAATCTACTTTTGCGGTAGTGAACCACCTTGGCTAAAAGCTTGCCAATAGTGCAGCAGAATTCACATTCAGTCTGTCCATACTACATCCACAAGTAAAGAGCTTATGAAGAAGAACGAGCCTAATAATTATGGAAGCATTTTTGCCTTGCAAAAATTGTACTGTCTATTTTACAGACCATACCAGAAATCTCTGTGAAAATGAACTGACGTTTCAGCTCACAAGGAATTTCTAGGTGGAATGGAATTTCCACAGCTCTTGCAATTCCAGATTTAGGCAGGGAGCTCAGAAAACTGAAAAGGTCACTAAATCAGGATAAGTACCTACAGAGGTAAAAGTCTCTGAGGCAACAAATAAAAGCACAATAAAGTCCACTGCAAAACATCCTGGAGGCAGAGTCCCATTTGTGGTGAAATAGCACACATTTCCCATTAAGGCAGCAAAAGCAAAGGGTACTGAAAGAGATCCCAGAACGGCTAAGGTTGCAAGGAACCAACCTCCCTGCTCAAGCAGGACCATCCTTGATCACATGGCACAGGATTGTGTCCAGATGATTCTGGAATATCTCCAGCGAGGGAGACTCCACACCCTCTCTGGGTAAGCTGTTCCAGTGTTTGGTCACCTACACAGTAAAGAAGTTCTTCCTCATCTTCAGATGGAACTTCCTGTGCATCTGTTTCTGTCTGTGCCATGAGAATCTTGTAACAAAGAGCACCACACAGCCTCACACTAACAGCAACTAAACCGAAAGGAATGTTACAATTTAAGGCCCATCTGTAAATAGTAATTTAAGAAACAGCTCAACCCCTACTTATTCCAAACTTGGGGACGATTGCTTTGTACAAGAGTTGCTGTGAAATCTGTGGAGTGTGTGAACAAGTTGTTTGAAATAGCACAGTGATCAGAGGGGACAGCTCACATCTGGGGAAGAAATTACAAGGAATCTGCACAGAAATTGTGCCATGAGTGGTGGAGCTAACTACATCTGGTTTCCACTGGAGTAGTGTCTTCTGGTTGATTAACTTTTAACTGAATGTGCGAGGTCACTCTAACTAAATATCCAGGAGGTATTAGATGGATTTTTTTTTCTATTGCTCCTTGTTTGAAAACTGGTAATTCACACAGGAAAGATTTAGTTGAAGAGGGGATTCTCTAATGTCTGAAACAGCAAAAACTCCAAAAGCTGCTTTTGTTCCAAGAAGCTAAGCATTCATAATGTACTATTCTGTGTAGGTTTTTTTGCTTTAGTAAGAATTTAAGTGATTCTTATTTTCCACCCTTTGCAGTGGACACACTAAAAAGATATTTGCTTTCCAGGAGCGTTTTTTTTTTACTTATTAGGAATTTAATGTGATTAAGAACTTTATTCACAAATACATCTGATTTAAAATGGAAGATGTGAAGATGTTTTTATAAATCTTATTTCCTTAGGAAATGAGGATTCAAATCAGATATGCAGAGAGGTGGAAACAACCTGGGGGACTGGGTAAACTTGGAATTCATAGTGACTTCCCTGTGGATTAGCGAATCTTACTTCAACATTCCTCACAGTGGAAGAATAAATGTCCTGGGAAAACCCAAGTACTTCTGTGATTACCAGACCACCATCTACTCCTGAAGGAGCCCGTGATCCATGCAAACAACGAAAGGAGGAAATATTATTGCTGTTACAAACAGGCACACCTGACACTGCTGCCATTTATGAAATTGATTTCTCTCATGTTCAGGGACACATGGCTTAATCTCAGAGTTCAGATTTCCACATTGCCATGCTAATGCCTTAAGCACAGAACCGCTTATGCTCCTGGACATACTCGGGGGGACGTGAACTCTTCCATGTGAGTAATCTCAGTGGGAAAGGAGATAGGTCTATGCAGGGGAACATGGTGTCTGGCAGACTGCCAGCAAACCCTGCACTGGGGATTCTGGATGTCATTTATGAAAGGGAATTTAGGCTGCCTCATTAGGTTCCAGGTTTTTCTCATGGTGGAATGCATAGAGAGACTAAGCAAAGACAGTGCTACAGTGAAATCAGGAATATTAGGTGACAGATAAAGGCACAGACACTCTTTGAATGCTTGCAACAGTGCTCCACTACATTGATAATGACAATGAAAAACTATTCGAAGGAAAAAATCGCTATATTCACATTTTAATTTATGGAACTGTCAACAAAATAAACCTAAGGTTTTATTATGGGCATACTCAGAAGAGGAACAATGTGATGCTTTTTTTAAAATATATATATGTGACAACTACTAGGATCTATTTCAGAGAATGACTTGGCTTTGAGATAAAGTGAGAGCATGCTTCTAACTGCTGCCCCTCTCTTCAAGTAAAAACCCTTCTCAGCTCCAATTCCTGGCCACTCAGCACTTCCATTATATTTGGGTTTGGCTTTTTTGTCCAACTTACAAGTGTTTTTGTTTCTTTTAAAATGAGTACAAGCAATAAATCTGCTATGAAACTACAAAGCCTACTGAAAGTCTTCCATTTATTTAACAGGGAACCAAATTAGACCCTACTTGGCTACCAGGCAAAATGTACTTTACCATTTACACCAGAGAATACAAACTAAAAAGAACTAACTAGTAGAAAAAAAAGAAAAGTTTCCTGTCTTGCCTTCAATACAGTCAGAGAATGAGCAAACAGAAGAGAAAAAGGAAGGTGTTACCTCATTCAGAATGGAAAAAGGCAGAATTAACTCAGGGTGTCTCCACTAATTATCTGCTTCAAAAGGAGTGGGAATTACATAGCCCTAGGAACTTTCCAAGGTATGAGCTCTAGAAGAAGCAGTAGTTCATTAGCCAGTCCCTTAAGCTGGAACCAACAATAGGTTAGTGGTGACTCTAAATTTAAGGTTAATGACTGATTTTGTTGCTTGTTTTTAATTACTTAATTGCATTAACATTAACCTGTTTGTAAGTAAACATGTCCTAAAAATCTGTTGTGTCTTCAATGGCTCCTAAATGCTCTATCCCAGCACAGAACACCCCAATGACAACAGCTGGAGGCTGAGTAGCTGCACCCTTCCAATGCTGTGCATCCTGCCTCAAGGCACAGGCAAGAGGAAAAAGCAAGCCAGTTTAACAGGCAGCTTTGGAGATTAGAGACAGTACTGGGTGTCTGCTTGGAACTGCTCACTGGCTGATGGTGAGGACGCTCTCCACTAATCCCAAATCCAATCCAAGTGGCATGCAAACATTGCAGTACCTCACCTTCAGTCACAGGGGGATAAATTACTTTCCAGGGTACTGAGTGAGAGCAAAAGCAGTCCTTTGTTTCCCTGTAATGATGTTGTGATTGGAAGTAGGAAACTTATTATTACAAACTAATATCAATTATATAGGCACATGCACAGATTCAAGAACAAGAGCTCTAAATAGCATAGGTAACAAGGAACATTTACTGCTAGCCCTGACTATAGTGTAATTGCTATTTAGTCTTTCCTCACTGAGAAACTGCTTCCTTAGTTCCAGTTCTAGGCAGAAGGAGCCAATTATTTTTTAAAAAAATTATGATTTCTATGAAGAGATAGCACATTCAAATGCTACCTCCGGGTCATTAAATCCATTACTTTGTAATGGGGAGGAGTGAAATCAGACAGTTGGCCCTGTAAGGACCACCAGTGGAGACTGCATAGCAAAAATAAAGAAAATCCTTTATCTGCTTTTTCCATTTCTGAAGCTACATTGGCCACCTTCCATCGCATTAGTAACAGCAAAAGGTGATGTCATTTTGCAGTCTCCACCCTTCTATCCTAGTCTTTAGGGAGGATGCTTTGCCACTGGGAATTCAGATCAGTTTTAGAAACTGCCATCCCCAAGAACTAAACCCCACAACTTTCTATTTTTAGCTCTTTTGTGTTTGGAAGAGGAGAAAGATTCAGATGCCCTCAGCATTTAAAGATGTCTTTCCCATGCAGTCTGTCAAAACTTCTCTGAGGATCCTGTCCTCTCTGACACAAATAACTTCCCTAGGTCCAGAAGGAAGTTGATGCACATTTTCTGTCTGTTCCACACAATGTTTGCAACAGCTGCCATGTTTCAGTGGAAACAAAAAGGTAGTAGGTGTCTCTTACTAAAACAGAGAAGGAAATCCCAGAGCCCATCTCTAACAAGATACTTTAGACAAAGCTCTCTGAAAGCTATATAGGCAAACAAATATGTAGAAAACAGGCTGAGTAGTTGATCCTCTTTCCATACTCTCCTTTCACACATTTTAGGCAAAATTCCTGAAAATATCCATGGGCGTCATGGTCTTGAATCTTTTCTACCTTCCTATGACAGTATATTGGTTTTGAATCTGTTTTTACTCAGTATTAGAGGATCCTAAAAGAATTGCAATCATATGATGTCACTGTGCAATATGGAGACAATTCAGCAGCTCTTGGTCCAGGTATGAGCGTATCAAGTGACATGGCAAACTCAGGTAAATTCTCTAATGGAAGTTCTTTCTCTGCAGTCCACCTAGAACATGTTATTTCTATCAGTGATGTGTTCTGGGACATTGTTTTACATGAAGGCATCCATTATGAGGCCTGACTGAAACTGCTGGCTGTCCTTAAATATCATCTCACTCCTGCCTCAGGACAAGTGCCACCTACCGACAGCAAGAGCTGCTTCTCTCTGCTTAATTAAATTCATCAAGAATCCTAGCCATGGTGTCTGTTGTTTCAGACAGCTTTGCTTCAAGTCCAAATGGTGAACAGAAGCCTCAAAGATGAAGGAATATTAAAAAATCTGGAAAGGTATGTGCCTGATTCCTTTTAAAACCTGCCTGTCTGTGATGCTGATGACTGCTGAAGAATTCCCTAATAGAACCATTACCAGTCACTCTATCAACCTTTTCTGAAAAAAAAAGAAAAAAAAACCCAACAAAAAAATTCAAACTCTAGGGATTATTGAATATTTACTTCAAAAGGCAAATTAGAAGAAATCAAAAGAATCAAGAATCAGTAGAAATATATGTCTAAACCTGGACAAGGACAACAAAGCTCTGTGTAAAGGAGACTGAGTATTACAGGAATAATAAAAATACCACTGCATAGTAAAAAGTCAGCTCCATGGCTTAATCTAAAAGTGTTCTGGAAAAAATTTATTATCAATTACATCTCTCCTCTACATACAAGCTTCATAAATGAAGTATCGGGTTTTAAGAGACATTTTCTCTTTCTTTTGTCAGGTCTGGAGTCATTAAACAGAGATTAGCTGGATAAATAGAGGAAGTGATTTTTAAACTGTTTGCAAACTTAATGTGAAGAGCCCAGCCTTGCAAATTATCATGTCTAATCAGAGATGCACGCTTCACTGCTCCAGTAATTGTACTAGTATTAGTCAAATTCTTGTTGTCTCCTCATTAGCCATGAAAAGGAGACTCAAGATGTACTTCATTAGAGTATCCTGAATATAAATTTTTAGTGTAAGGAGGAAGAGATGTGTTACATCCTGTACTGTATATAGAATGAGAAAATATTAAGAACATAAAACATATTGGATCATACTGGTGTTAGATTGAATAGATGTCTTTAACAACCAAACCCCTCTTTTCTCTTTTCATTTTTACTTTCTTGATCCTTTCTTTTATTTGCAGTGAGAACATAGCACTTGAAAACGCAATTTACAACCAACGTCATCAAAAAAAATTAAGAAATGTACTGTATTATGCAGCCCTTCCTATTTCTATAGCCAGAAGAAAACAGCTTAATCAAGAACTGCCTTTACTAGAGACATTTAGTAAATTCTTGACTACTGCACAGGTGATCTAACTTGCATCAAATGTAGATCAAATCAAGAGGTTTGTTCCTTTGATCAGCAAAGCATTTAAGTACATGCTCATGCCCTTCTTTATTCAGCAATGCCCTTAAGTACATGACACTAAATCAAGAGAATTTAAACACATGCCTAACGTGTGAAGTATGTGCTTAAGAGAATTGGGGTTTGAAAAATCCAGCTTGAATAGGATTTCCAAAAAGGTCTATTAGAAGGCTAAAAGTAAAAACATTTCCAAGAATTTCAGTAGGAGGAGAGGCAAAGCAAATTTTCACATTTGTTTTTTCACAGCTATTTTTTTTGGTGCGAATCCCAGTCTGAAATATTTGTATTACTCAACAACAGTTAAGGGAAGCTGAGAAGGAACTAGGCAGGTCACCAAAATGCTACCAATAGATGCCTTCTATGTCTCTATGACAATTAAAAAGAACCAGAAAGCAAATAACATGCAAAAATGCCCCCTTTCACCCCTTGAACCATATCACTAGATCATCAGGAAGTCAGATATGTGGAAACCAGGATCTAAGCCGAATGTGGTGTAGCATTTGTTTTTGTGGAACACTAGGAATGAGAATAATAAGCAATTCCAAAGGGGAGTTAAGTCCATAATGCATTGTCCAGCAGCTCTGTGTACTGCAAGAAAGTGAACTGGATTTCCAGGCCTGAGGTCTGCTCCCCAAGTTGTGTCTTGTGAGAACACAGCAATATCCTCACCCAATTCAGCTCTCTCAACAAAATACTAGAATCTTCAGTTTATCATTATTTACTGTAATTTAGACAGTAAATGCAGGAGCTCATCATGGAAAGGATGATGTTTGCTTGGTCAAAGTACCCTGGACAAAAAAAATAATAATTTTGAAATACTTCCTGGTGGCTCTTTGAATAATATTAAAACACTTCAGAAACCTTTCATTCAGAATTAATTAACATAAAAAACAGCCTCCACAATACGGCGGAGCCCTAAAGTGGTTTGTGGAATTTAATTAGGCTAACCTTCTTTTCTCCACATTGGTACCACTCTATGAGAAGTGCAAATCATTATTAATTCCTTTGGTGTTCAGTGTAATAACATTAAACATGATGAACTCTTTTAATAGCAAAGTGTATGTAGTAGGTAATTCCATAATAATTTAGCATTAACTTGAAATTAATTTATAAAATATAGTATTTGTCACCACACATTGAACACTTATAAAACTCCTCCTCACCACTAGTATTAGGATAATGAGATGAAATTGAAAGTCCCATCCAACCCAAACTATTCTATGATATGATTCCATGAATAGTTCAGTAGTATATAATTTTGGGAAGAGGAGAGGCATGTCAGTGCAGCAAAAAGAAAATCAAAGCAAAGTCAAGTCCATTCAGAGTGATTGTTGGTATGGGATCCCCAAAAGATCTGTGATACTGAGGTTTCTTTGGTCTAACCCTAGTGGAAAAACCTGAAAGAAATACATTTTTACCAGTTCATTTGGTTTCCCTGGAATTTGAAATAAATCCAGAACTTGTGTACTGTTTGTAAAGAAACAATTTACTGTCAGAAAACATCACCTGCTCATTAATTGGATCATTGTATGAAAAACACAGCACAGACCTTGAAGTTGGGTTAAAAATAGAAAAGAGAAGAGGCAGATACAAAGTACAAATGCTTGTCAAGTGACATATCTTGTCACTAGAAATGGCAAAATGATTAAGATGCTATCAGACACCAAACGTATACAAACTTCCTCAGTGAATGATACTAATGGAAAACAGTTTTGTCTTTCCACAGATGATTTGTTTTCATCACTGGACAATGCAAAATCTTTTATTAAAAATTCACAAAGGATGCATTTGGAATCCTTTTATCTGTCTGTCTTAAGTATTTCTAAGGTGCCAATCACTACATTATCTAAACGCATTAACAGAATAGCTGGATTTTACTAAATACAAAAAGAGATTCCAAAAGAATTCAAGACTAAAACACCTTATCCAGCTACAGAAAGCCCTTCCTGGTGCTGGGAAAGGCTTCTCACAGCAGCTCTGAGGATCTCCCTTTGGCCAAGTGTAGATACAAGCAGCACTTACTCCGGTGCAGGGCCCAGCAGCCGATGAGAGCACATTTACTCACACAGCCTACAGCTCTGCATTCCTTCTGAAATGACGGATATTACAGCTTTTGGACTGTGCTATAGCTGACATAAACTGTGTGTGACAGTGAAGCCATAGCACATGTAAGCATATGCTGTGAGTAGGAATGAATTTAGGCGTGTGTTTATCCACTTGGCTGAATCAGGCCCCTCACACTTGGGCAGATCTTCAGTGCATTTTGCATCAGCATTAGCTCAGCAGAGTTGCCTCCCCCTTCACTTGGTACAAGTGAAACACAAGAAGTATGTCCCAAAAATTTAAGGTGTGTTGAAAAGTATTTCCCATCTTACATGAAAAATACTGAGCATATGTTTTACTCTATATGATTACTATCCTAATACACCAGGTTTATGTAAAAAATGGTTATTTAAACAACTCCTTCTAGCCTTATATTTAAGACTGTACTTTTCTGTTTAAAAATTATTAACCTGATTTACATGAAAGAAGATTCTGCTTTGGAAAAAGTCAAGGATCTCACCTATTTCCTTCCATGATTTAATGATGGATAAAACAGACCAGAAGGATCAGATCTCCTAGTATAAATAGTTAGCTGCAGACCTTGCATAATAAATACCTTCCTCTTTTATATTATTGATAATGTTAATTACAGGAGACCCTGTAAAGAAGAATTAGCCATGATCCTGTGGTGCAGCCTGCACTAGGCTTCATATTTAAAATGTACATTCGGCTATTTAGTAACACACAAAGAATTTGGTTTATTTGCCCCCAAATAATAACATTTATTTTTTGAATGCAGAAAAAACTATAATAATGTATATATTCATAACCAAGTGACTTACATTTAAGAAGTCTCCTCAGATCTGTTGTTTTAACTTCAAACTCGATTGAATTCCATTTATGTTCCATGTCAGTGATAATACACTGTGTGCTGCAAAAAAAGAAAGAACAGTTTGGAAAAATTAAATTCTTCTTTTATATTTGGTATTATCAGCGTGTTCCTAGTCATGCTGGAGAGCTGTTCCTCATTCTGTATTTTTCTGTGTGTTTCCCTCATCAGTACTGGAATTTAACCATCAGAATTGGAGAGGGACAAATTTCAATTAGACCGACCCTCATTACAAAAGCTGTCAGAGTTCTTTTGTGAGCTGCCACAGTCCAGCGCTGGCCTAATTCCAGCACTGCTTTAATGCTTTTTCTCTTTGCTAAATCTGCTCTTTTCCTCAATCTTACTCTCCATTTTTTTATATGATGTTTTCTGCATCATTTTCCCTTTCACAATTTGCATTATTTTTGTATCCTTCCTCTATCCTTCTCTTTCGTCGATCCAGTATCTAGCCTTCAAAACTCAAACACTCGCCCCTTTTATTTTTCTTTTCTCTTCAAGTTTCTCCCTTTGATGAAGACCCCTCTTGTCTTCCAATCAGCATTTTGAAAAGAAATCCCAGCAAATTTCCTCTCGGTACAAACTGAGACCCTCTTTAAAGAGACCGTTTTTATTGCATCTCAAAATATGGCTCTGCTGATACTACAACTTCACTCAACTCAAGATCATAAAATGTAGCTTATATATTTTACCAGCCTAGTGATTTCAAGTGTTTATTCTCAACATATGTGAGCTTGAATTAGATTTCCAGTACATGCCAGAAATCACAGGTATTGCTCCAAACAAATTACTATTCAAATGACTTCATGACACTGTCATTCCAGGAAAAGTATCCTAGGTATTCCATCAAAGTCTCAGCCAAGCAACATTTGAAGACCTACACATAATGTTTATGTGCTCTATAAAGTAGCTTTCATCCTCAAGTGTCCTTTTTTTTTTTTTCTTCATATGAACTATCCCTCTGTAGATGCTTTTGGGCTGCATTTGTTGGATAAAAGTATCCCAAGAAGAATTTCTAGTAAAGTATATAGGGTTAGATTCTTATAGAACAAATGCTGTAGAATATCTGATATTTCTGGAATACACAGAAAGCTTGTGACTAGAAGGCTCAGTAGAAAAATACCATTTTGCTTTACAGTTGTATAATGGGAAATAAAAGAAAACAGAATATTTAAGAGTTTTTTGTTTTATTGAAAGATTCCTTGAAAGTGTTCTCAGCAATTGGCTGTGATTTAAAACATCCTTTTGTGTGTGGAATTGCATGCAGAGAAAAAAGCTAAGTCAATTAATTACATGCAGAAATTGGGCCAGGTAACATTCATGCCACAGTCTCTTCACATAATACAGGATTCTTGTGAACATGAAAGAAACAGGAAGCTTCCCAAAATTATTATATCAAATTCTTGGCTGGAGTAAATGAGCACAGCTCTTTTGTACTTTGAAAATGGAAGGCATTTATATGGCTAAACTGTTACTTAATCACTGATTAATAACAAGAATTATGTCCCAGTGTAAGATATTATACTCCTGGCTAATTTGCCCCTGCAGTTTATAGCTCTGCCTTCAAAGCAGAGGCTACCCAGCCATTTCCTACAGCTTCTACCTCTCCTCCATGCTCAGAAGCAGCAGACTGCCCACCCAGCACAAGTTATTGTAGCTGGAGCAATTTATTGCACAGGAAAAGAGGGTACTTAAATGCCTCCCACCCCAATGAAATGTTACAAGAAGGTCCTTTCCTCCTTTTCCCCATGGCACAGCAGAGGCACAACCAGACTCTGTATTAGCCCAGCTGGTCAGAGCCTGGTGCTAACAGTGACAAGGCTGAGGGCTCGATCCCCTGTGGGCCATTCACTGAAGAGCTGCAGTCAATGATCCTTGTGGCTCCCTTCCAACTCAGAATATCAGTGTGATCCTGTGATTTTCTCTACTCAAGCACCAGTTCCTCTTCTCTGAGGTCAAGGGGGCACTTGCAGGGCTGTGCACCCATGTAAGACTCCGGCTTGGTTCTCCAGGGCAATGCAGTCCTTCAGCAAACTGACTTAGTGCTACTTGTGCCCAGGAGAGGCTTCCCACAGCAGCCTGAGCCCCACACCTGCCCTGCTGGATAAGCTTGCCCGGGAATCTGCAGTTTTACTCCCGGCAAGGTAAATACTCCTCCCAGTAAGTCTGCATGGCGTGACTCCGTAAGCACAGATTGCTCCCTGCTCTTAAACAGCCTGTGGATTTTCCTTTACAGACCTGTTTGATTGTGTGCCCAAGCTTTTTTGAGCATTACATATATTAATTCATTTGCAGCGTTTGCAGGTAATTCCCATCTACTTATACATTCCCAGCTACACCAAAAAGAAACTTAGCACGTTGTTAGCTAAAGATCACCTAAAAAAAGGTAAATGGGTTGCTTTTAGTGGCACGGAGATGGGGGGGAAGAGATTAGTTGGGGGTTGGCAGTAGTCTTGGTTCATCCTCTAATAATAAACTAATTCAAATAGTGAATATACTGAGATTAGCAACGAAGCTGGAGTACCCAGTGAGTAACAATGATTAATGCAAGTCAGTTTGATGCTGTCAATTCACATCTTTTAAAGAACCATGACGAAATCCAGGGCATAGAGCCACTTGCAGTTCACTTATCCAAAACAAACACAAAACCTTGTGGACGCTGCCCAGGTCCTCTCATGGTGGCTCTTAGAGGTCGAAATCACAAACTGAAAAAGAAGCTTCACCTCAATTCTAATGAAGCATCACCCACATCTACAAAATTCATGATGAATCTACTGTGCCTCTGTGACACAATGAAGAGAATATTAACCTCTTCCATCAGAAAATCATTCTTCTAAAAGCTAGGGTTGATTCACTGAATCTAGTATTGCCTCACTGGAAAGAAGGCTGGCTATGCCTTCCCATTAGATTTGTCTATTGCATCAAAGGATATTAAATAATGACTTTATCTATTTTTTTCAGACTGCTTCTGAGGATGAAGCTAAGAGTTTACTGCATTTTTCAAAATCATTTGCTTAAGTGAATATTGTAACACTGAGTATCTTCAAGGCAACTGCCTTGATAGGAAGACATTTTATTCATTGTTTTGGGCACATATGGGGTCAGAGTATCTCAATACATCTCTACAAACTAAGCCAAAATTCAGATGCAATTATGTGCTTCACAATTAAAGAAAGAAACCCTCTCACTTCGCAGACCCTCACCTTCCTGGCAAATTTCAGCTCCCTCTCTTGCTGCTGTTACAGAGAAGCTCCTCATTTACAAGTGCAGGCATTTGAACAGTGGTTTTGATGGTAACTTAACCTGTGCATTCAAATCACTCTTTCTTTGCAAACATATATAACCCTACTTATAGAAATCTGTTAAGGATAACACACAATCTGTTAGCCATCAGGACTGAATCTATTAGGGAAAAAATGATGGGTGCAAAGTGGCCTTTCTTGGATGTATAGGAATGGGTCAGACAGAAATTGCCAGAGCAGCTCTGGCCAATACACCAGCTGACACAGTCTATCATGAAAATCACCATTTTTCCTCCTATGTGATTACTCCTGTTTTCAGTTGTGAAAGGAGGGAGCTACACAATTCAAGAAAAAGTATCAGGGTTTACTAAGTAAAGCAAGGAACAATCTGGAATCAGTACAAGCCAAGCGCTTGAGAAAATGTATGAAAGATGTTTAGAATTTTATCCCATATTACAAATAACCCAACCAAAAAACCCCAAACAAAAAGAAACAAACCAAAGATTTAGAAAGAACTTTTCAGAAGCCCCTGCTTACCTAAATTCTGAAGTTATGAAAAGCTTGTTTACCCTTTTCCCTGCTTTTATAACCTCTTCTACCTGCTCAGCACAGGTGTTCAGTGTTCCCATTTCAACCCACTCAGCACAGGTGTTCAGCATTCCCATTTCAGCACAGGTGTGGATCCTTACACAAGGCTCAAACAAGGAACTGGTGTGAGGGAAGGTTTGTTAGCTCCAGGAGACTCCTCAATTTCTTTTTAGCACGTCTTTCTTTGCATTTAAGCAGTCTCAATGTACCTCAGAAAACCTGACTCAGTAGGCAAGTTGTTCAGATTCCCTAGCTCTGAATTCCTGATAGAAACGATTTGGAGGAAATGAAAAGAAACTTAATAATCACACAGAACTGTTGAAATTACTGACATTTCTCCTTATTTTTCAAACAAAGAACACCAATCTCCTCCTAAAGAGCAGTTCTTGCTTTGAGGCCACTGTTATGCATTTTTAGGATGACAGCATTACTAATCCAAACATTGAGCTGGATGCCAGAGAAAGGACTAAGGAAAAGCACTCAGTGAAACTCATTTCAGTTTCTCTTTGTTTCTTGTTGCACCTTCCTAGGTCCTTTCTCGCTGCTGCTGAGGATTTCCCAGCCCCTTGACCTGCTGATTCTTTTTTCCCCTCTGCTGTCCCCTGCCCTACCTTGTCGTGGTGGCAGCTGTCACACAGCCCCATCTGCCATACTGGTCTTCATCTCCAAAGCTGCGTGTTTCTCTCCCTACTCTGCAGCTAGCCTGAGTGGCACTGTAGGAATAAAATCCAGCATATAATAAATAGTCTAATCTAATGGGTAAAAAAATTAATCTTAAAATCATTAAAACCTCAGCTTTGTTCTTCTATATTAGGTATTTTTGAACAGGGAAGAGAAGACAAAGGAAGATGTTCTGTTAATTTTGTTGCAGGTTTTTTTTCTTCCAGTACAATGCTTTGGATAAATTTTCCACAGACAAAAAGAGCCCCAAAAGAGGGTTTAGCCACCCTACAGTAAAATTATGGGCAGTGCCTTTCTTTTTAATCAAATAAATTATTGCCAGCTGACTGATGAATCCACTCTGGGCAACATGACACAGTTTACAACCTTAAGGATTACAGTAGTCCAGATGCTATCATCTTAATTGGAAAAGCACAGTACTGCCAACTGTCCATGTCAGAAAATGGAAGGTTGCATTATTATTATTTTTCCTTCATATTTCCCTGCTTTCTTTTCCTCTAAATAGCCAAGAACTATTAGAGTCTTTTTATGGTTTTCCTTATTGAAGTATTTTTATCAGCTCATAAAAACAGTGGTTTTGAGACAACAAAAGTCCCACTGCATGAGAGATCAGCATTTCCTTTCCCTACACTCTCATTTTCCTGTCAAAAAGGAAGATGGAGGAAAGCCTTTTCAAACATCAAGTTCACCCTCAGAAAGTGCCTGAGCTTAAGCTCTATGTCAATAACATAGCAATTACATCATATGTGATAGGTAATTACAGCGAGGGAAGGAAAGAGGGATAACTAAGAAGTTATGGTAATCACCCACAAGACAGGAACTTCTGGGTCTGTCTTCTCCTGTTCTCCTCTTAGCTGTGTGCCAGAACAACACTTCAGAGTACTTCTAAACTTTTTATGCAGTTGCCTCATACTACTGTGAAAAAATATAACTATCTATTTAAGGCACGTGGGGACTTTCAGAAACATCTGACAAGGCACTGAGTTAAATTGGCAAGGCTGAGGCTAATGCCCTAGCCATTGCTCCTTTCTTCCGTCCTTGGGAGAACCACTTCAATCACACTGTGTCTCAATTTCACATCTGCAAAAAGCCCTCTTAGACTGTAGTCTCTCCCCAGGTTTGATCCTTTTGTGGGGAAGGTACAGTCACAATGGAAAATAATTCCAGTTGCTTTTATGCGTGTGAAGCAGCTGGTGAAAACCTTCTTTAGGTCTATCCTTCTTCAGAGTATCCAGAAATACTCCCTTGTGACTTGGCCAGTTTGGGAAGGAACAGGGAGAGGAAGAAGGGTCTTGAGCCAATCTTTTGATGCAGGCAGTGGTTTAAGGGAGTCTGTTCACATGCAGTTCAAACACAGTTCTCTCCTGCACAATTGCTAAACAGAACAACACATTCCTACTGCTGGGGTGTGCTTATAATCCTTCCAGGACAAGCTTTGAGGATGGGAGTTTCAGAAGCATCCAAGGGAGTTAAGGACAAACCTCTTTGATGTCTTAGTGGGATTTCTGCTCCTAAATTCCCTAGATATTGTGAAAAACCCATTTGCTTTATATTTTTGACTCCTTTTAGAATATGTGAAAGAAAGGTTGCTTCAAGTACATTTTTTGTGAGATCAGAATCATCTCACAGTGTTTCCTAAAGGGAAATCTGTCAGTGGCAACTGCCAAATTCCAGCCAATTGGATTGTACAGGTTTCTTTGTAGAAAAGCTGGTAAGAGTAGGGACAGACAGTGAGATGCTCTGAGCTGGGGGGGCCTTTATGGACTGATGGGCTATTCACTACTTTAGAAAGGAAAAAAAAAGGAGACAAAGTTCTCTGTGCTGGAGGCAGTCTGGTCCTCTGCCTGTAAGATAAAATGAGTGGAAAATATACATGGAAATAACTAAAAATAAAAGGTACCAAAGCAATTAAAATGAGATATGAGGTATTAGAGGGTAGAAAAAGGCTTAGTTAAAACAGCATAAAATTACATAAATAGCTCAGCATGAAAAAACAAATTAACAAGTCCAAGATGTAACAGTCTGTGGGTTTATTCCAGAAGTCAGAACACCAGTTTATTCATGCCTATTGCAACCTTCATGCCTGATTTTGTATTATGGCTGTTACAGTTTGTATGTGATATGACCGTGGATGTAAAATAAGTCACCAAGTCACTCTTTCTTAACCTTTCAAACTCTTGGTTCCTAATCTCAAAACCAGACACAGAGTAGAACTGCAAAAGAGAGAAAGATTGTTTAAGGGGTGGAATGGTTTTCATTTGAGTAATGACTACAGCTCTTCAACCTGGAAGAAAGACAGCTGAGTGGGTGTATGATAGAGATGTTTAGAACATGAGTGGAATGAAGACAGTAAATACAGAATCAGTATTCACTGTTTTTCCCAAAACAAGGGCTACAGTGCATCAAATCAAACTGGCAGGTAGAAAATTTAGAAGAAAAGATATTACTGTGCTGTTCAGTATAGTTGTGGACATCATTACAGGGCACTACAGGTACTTAAATTTACATTTGTTCAACAAATCATAAACTCATAGAAGAAAAATCCACAAAGGGTTATTGAACAGGAAAATAATACATTTAATTTCAGAAAGAGTGAACTGCAAACTGCTGAAGGCTGTGAGAGTGTGTGGACAATATTTGCCTGTTCCGTTCTTATGAACTTCTGTGGGTGCTAATGGATCATGGGTGACAGCTGTAAATCCTGTCTAGTCCTGGCTAGTGTTGTTTCTTAGCACGGCTCCTCTCAGGTCTGAGTTTCTGAGGTTTCAGCATGTGAAGTCATTTGAGCACCCGGGGTCAGCAGCGATGGGTTCCACTTGTTGCTGCCTCGAGAGGAAGCCTTTGGCCCCTCAGCTGCAGCTCAGTGCTGTGGCACGTCCTTCCTGCAGTCTCTGTCCCACTGGTGTGCAGCCAGGATGCTGAGCTGCTTGTGCCTCACAGAGCCCTGAAGTGAGATGTGCTGCAGATGGTCTGGCAAGGGCCCTGAGACACGAGTGCAGCACCACAGGAGCGCAAGGCTCGTCACACGTGAAACACAAACACAGGCTCCGGGATTTGACTGAAATGCTGTCCGGGTGTGGAACTGTGTTTTGGATCAGAACACTGAGAAATTAAGCTGCAGACCCAAGTGTAGAAAATATTTTTTAATATGAATAAAATAAGATGAATATGATAGATGATTTTGGTCTATTCCTCTTCTTACTGAAGGACTTAGAATGAGTAAACTCTATTATTCCTTAATATTTCCATAGTTAGAAATGTAGCTAATGTTATTTAAGCTTTCATGGATCTTTTTTCTTTAATTCTTCACACCCCCCAACATGTGGTGTAAAAAAAAAAAAAAAAAAAGGTGTGTGTTCTAATTAACCTTTTGGTTAATCAGTGAAAACCTAGTATGTCACCCCTGCTGGCATTACAAGATTGGACAGAAAGGTCACTGGGTGACTGCTGAAAATGAGGAGTCAGTGCAAGATGGAATGGGGGACAAATGGGAGAAAGATGATTTTGTGATAACACAATCAGCTCGGTGTGACTGTTTGGCTACGAGCTACATCCAGAGCCACTGTCTATCCTACAGCCAAACAATTTTCCCTTTTTTTGCTGTACTCTGTTGCCAAGTAAATCATACTGCAGCATGTTGGTTCTCTTCTCAAGATGTCTGACATCTGTGAATGCATTAAAGATGCCAGCTTGGTTTTCTGTGAATATGAAAAGCCGCAATAAATTCAACACTTCATACCTTTGCTTGATGAATGCCGTATAACTATATGGATTTCCTTCACTTTATTATAAAATACCACAAGTGAAACCAGAAAAAAATAAAAAAGAGCAGAGCATCCTTGTACAGGTGTAAAACAGACCCCACAACTTCAAATTTGAGATAGGTAGATGATTATGAAGTCCAATCAGAGGTCA
This sequence comes from Pardalotus punctatus, assembly GCA_013400915.1. Classification (NCBI taxonomy): domain Eukaryota; kingdom Metazoa; phylum Chordata; class Aves; order Passeriformes; family Pardalotidae; genus Pardalotus; species Pardalotus punctatus. The sequence continues at coordinate 184,830 of VZTX01020281.1, forward strand.
CATATTTGTTTTGTCATGAGCTGGAAAGGGAAATATTCTAATTAAAACTTGTAGCAGAAAGCTTTTTGCAAGTTTTCAAAGTTCAGTAGGCTTGGGATCTTATGAAGTGCTTAATAATGAAAAGATTCTATGGAGAATTTTAAGGCAAGGAAGAAGAAACATGACATTTCTTAATTAGTCTGTAGCCCGTTTCCCCATTGGGTGGCCCCACCTCTCAAAGCACTTTAAGTAAAGCAATCTGCAAGCAGCTGCTTCTGCGACAGACACGTCTTTGCATATTCACTGGATGGGTGTTTGATTTGGCATTTCAAAACCAGTCAGATTCAAGACAACGAGGAAGAAATCACCCGTCAGTATTAAACCATATGAATATCCAGCAGATATTTTCATTTTATTACAGCAGTAAGCATAACCAAGTAGCCTTTGACTCATCTGCAGTGTTTTGTTAAGACCTTCTGCACCTACTGAAAGATGAATATTTGAAGTTCTTACTATTGATTTCAAAGTCGTGCTGTACAAACCTTTTCACCTGGAGAAAAACACCTAAGAGATAATACAGATCCTATTTATTTACATTCAAAGAAAAGGTGAGAGATATGCAAAGCATGAAAAAAAGGTAAGAAAATGGAAACTCAGAAAATCAGGACAGAAAAATGTACATTTAGGGGATGGGAAAGAGAGAAGTCTAGAGAGACAAATGAAAAGGCAATATTGTCAATGTTATCCTCTTGAAACATATTATAATTTTTTGTATTTTCTATATCCTTGTGTCTCTTTCACCCATCATCCCTGGATCACAAATGACTGGAAAAGGCAATCAAAACAGATCTGGCTTTGTTAAGCCTTATTAAGACCAATCCAAGTGAAAACTCAGCCACTTTTCATAACCAAAGCAGGATCTCTGCCTAAATCCTCATGATCTCAGTATCATTTATCTTTCAGCCTTTTATTTCCCCATTTCTTTTTTTTTTTTCACTATCTAACTTTGGTTTTTCTTACACATTCTTATTTTCTCTTCCTTTTCTTCCTTCATATACACCCTGCAAACATAAAGTAGAACTGGCTAAAAGATAATCTGGTGTGACCATCATTAAAAGAGACATTAGAGCTATTAGTTAATCACTGGCAATGGCACCAACAGCACAGAACCTTGGCAGACACTTACAAACCCCAGGAGACCCATGCCAGTGTGATGGTTCTTAGTTACTGATGGCAATCCAGTCAGAATTTTTCCATCTGATGGCTATGTGCAGCAGATCACAGAATCAGACCATGGTTTGAGCTGGAACCAGAGAATGGTTTGAGTTGGAAGTCGACCTTACAGATCATCTAATTCAAAGCCCCCCAGAAAAGGCAGCGACACCTTCCACTAGACTAGGTTGCTCAGGGCCCCACCCAGCTTTGCCATGAACACTGTCAGGGATGGGGAGACCAAAACTTCTCTGGGCAACCTGTGCCAGTGCCTCACCACCCTTAGAGTAAAGATTTTCTTCCTAATACCTAATCTAAACCTACTCATTCACTTTGAAGCCATTACCCTTTGTTCTGTCACTTTGTCAAAAGTACCTGTCCACTTTTGCAGTAGGATCCCTCTAGGTATTTGAAGGTGTTAGAAGGTCTCCTGGAACATTCCTTCTCTTCTCCAGGCTGAGCAGCCCCAGCTCTCTTAGCCTGTCTCTGTAGGAAAAAACAAATAAAAACTTCAGCATATAAAGAACTAAGAGCTTAGAGCCTTCTAATTTTCTTACATCACAAGCCAGGTCTCCAGCTGCTGGAAACTGGCTGCTTTAGTGAACTCCATACGGTGTTTAGGAGATGCATGGAGGAAGAAACCTGTGGTACAGGAAGTCTTATTCCTTCTAAAAGAAACAGGAATGATGACATATATTCTTCAATGCCATCTGCTGGCACTTTATTTAATAGTGAATTTTTCACAAATATCTGCATTTAACATGCTTGTAAAAACAGGTGTCTGAAGTTTCATATTGTTTAGATTTCAATGGCTGGACATAGAGAAACATGAATCTGGATTGCTCATGACCATTGCTCCACTTCCCACTGTTACCTTATGATATATAAGGGATGTCACAGCTTTTTGGAGTGGCAGGAATGTCAGCTATTTAAAGGACCTATTCAATCTCTAACTATTTTCCTTTATTCAAAACTTTAATTCTATTAGCCATTTCATACACTAAAAATACATAGTTGTTTTTTTTTTTAAACTGGTGAGGAAGGTGTCTGAGAGACTCAAATTTACAGGGGTTTCCCTAAATTTATATATAGATATATAATCTATATCTCTATATAAAAATAATGAGAGCACTAACAATTACAACTAATGTGCTTTCAGTCAGCTTCACCCACAGCCATTAACTAGAGCTTTTCTTTGCTTTTTCCTGACTCTGTAGGTTCAGTGCACAGAGCAAACCTGTGACGTTACAAAGCAGAGATGTATTTATAACGGGACCAACAGCTGAAAAATCAGAAGACTTGTAAGAAGCTTAATGTGCAAAAGAGCTTGTTGCTGGGGTGAAAGGGAGGGCACTGGGACAACCAGTGCTTCTGATCCCTGCCTAGTCTCCTTTTAACATAATGACAAATGATCCTCAATGATTTCTACATTATGGACTCCTGATTACACTTAAATTATTTTGAAAGCTTAGATTTATGTTAAATTAACGCTTTCTCATGATTTCTAAAATAAGGCTGTCCATGCTGTCACAGACCGTAAATGAGCTTTTACAGTATTCAGGGTTAGTCTTGAATGGTCCATATTCTGTAAGAAATTTATCAAGAAGTTACACAATTAAGATTGTTTTCATACTTCTTCCATTTGAGAGGAGCAGCAAGGAGGTTACTTAATTTTATTGGCACTTATTGTATTCACCCTTTTGTGTATTATTTTAATTATTCCAGGACTGACATAATTCAGAAGACCTTCAAAACAGACTATAAATCAATGCAAATTATTAACCTATTAATATTTCAAATTTTATTGAAACACTTCGAACACCATATATCAAATTCTGCATTCACGTACTGTCCCAGCAGAGTTAATCCAGGAGGAAGATGTGGCCCCATGTCACAAGGGACACAACCAGACTAAAATTACTTAAATAGCACAAGAAGATTGGAATGGTTTGTGACATGTAGCATGTCATTCCCCATTGTCTTGCACCTTTTGTAGTCATTTCTATCAATACATTTATACCAATGTCTGCAAATGGCAGACACACACATGATTGTATTCCCAGGAAACCCTAAGATACCAGACCTCATTTTTACAGATACTGCACAAAGAAATGGACTACAATTTATACCCTGTTATTCAGCTATGAAAGACTAATTTAAGGTTTTGATCTACACAATATTCACATCCTTTTAAATTATGTGAAAGCTACTCCTTTTTAATAATACTGCCTCTTACCCATATTAATACAGAAAAAATTACTTGCATTTTAAAAATTCTATTTGGTCTTTCTGTGCAATGACTTCCTTAATTTTGTGAAGATTCATTGACTCTTTAATTTCAGGGCTGAATTCAGTATGAAACTAATGCATAAATCTTTTCAGGAAATAGGTAGGTTAAAAAGCCATAGATGTTCTGTAACCCAAAATGTAGAAGCAATCACTTAGCTCCAAAGGAAGAAACAAAAAAAAGAAAAAGGAGAATAAATTTGAAGGTAAAGTCAAATGCTTGTCAGCCTACCAATGACCCCATTCTTACTACATTTTAGAAGCTCAGTTACTCCAATTAAAATTTAAAAAAACCCTAAAACAACAAAAAGCCTATATTTTATGGATGCATTGAATATATTTTCTGTGCTCTCACCAGGGANTGCAGGAAAAGACAAATAAAAACTTCAGTATATAAAGAACTAAGAGCTTGGAGCCTTCTAATTTTCTTAAATCACAAGCCAGGTCTCCAGCTTCTGGAAACTGGCTGCTTTAGTGAACTCCATACGGTGTTTAGGAGATGCATGGAGGAAGAAACCTGTGGTACAGGAAGTCTTATTCTTTCTAAAAGAAACAGGAATGATGACATATATTCTTCAATGCCATCTGCTGGCACTTTATTTAATAGTGAATTTTTCACAAATATCTGCATTTAACATGCTTGTAAAAACAGGTGTCTGAAGTTTCATATTGTTTAGATTTCAATGGCTGGACATAGAGAAACATGAATCTGGATTGCTCATGACCATTGCTCCACTTCCCACTGTTACCTTATGATATATAAGGGATGTCACAGCTTTTTGGAGTGGCAGGAATGTCAGCTATTTAAAGGACCTATTCAATCTCTAACTATTTTCCTTTATTCAAAACTTTAATTCTATTAGCCATTTCATACACTAAAAATACATAGTTGGTTTTTTTTTTAAACTGGTGAGGAAGGTGTCTGAGAGACTCAAATTTACAGGGGTTTCCCTAAATTTATATATAGATATATAATCTATATCTCTATATAAAAATAATGAGAGCACTAACAATTACAACTAATGTGCTTTCAGTCAGCTTCACCCACAGCCATTAACTAGAGCTTTTCTTTGCTTTTTCCTGACTCTGTAGGTTCAGTGCACAGAGCAAACCTGTGACGTTACAAAGCAGAGATGTATTTATAACGGGACCAACAGCTGAAAAATCAGAAGACTTGTAAGAAGCTTAATGTGCAAAAGAGCTTGTTGCTGGGGTGAAAGGGAGGGCACTGGGACAACCAGTGCTTCTGATCCCTGCCTAGTCTCCTTTTAACATAATGACAAATGATCCTCAATGATTTCTACATTATGGACTCCTGATTACACTTAAATTATTTTGAAAGCTTAGATTTATGTTAAATTAACGCTTTCTCATGATTTCTAAAATAAGGCTGTCCATGCTGTCACAGACCGTAAATGAGCTTTTACAGTATTCAGGGTTAGTCTTGAATGGTCCATATTCTGTAAGAAATTTATCAAGAAGTTACACAATTAAGATTGTTTTCATACTTCTTCCATTTGAGAGGAGCAGCAAGGAGGTTACTTAATTTTATTGGCACTTATTGTATTCACCCTTTTGTGTATTATTTTAATTATTCCAGGACTGACATAATTCAGAAGACCTTCAAAACAGACTATAAATCAATGCAAATTATTAACCTATTAATATTTCAAATTTTATTGAAACACTTCGAACACCATATATCAAATTCTGCATTCACGTACTGTCCCAGCAGAGTTAATCCAGGAGGAAGATGTGGCCCCATGTCACAAGGGACACAACCAGACTAAAATTACTTAAATAGCACAAGAAGATTGGAATGGTTTGTGACATGTAGCATGTCATTCCCCATTGTCTTGCACCTTTTGTAGTCATTTCTATCAATACATTTATACCAATGTCTGCAAATGGCAGACACACACATGATTGTATTCCCAGGAAACCCTAAGATACCAGACCTCATTTTTACAGATACTGCACAAAGAAATGGACTACAATTTATACCCTGTTATTCAGCTATGAAAGACTAATTTAAGGTTTTGATCTACACAATATTCACATCCTTTTAAATTATGTGAAAGCTACTCCTTTTTAATAATACTGCCTCTTACCCATATTAATACAGAAAAAATTACTTGCATTTTAAAAATTCTATTTGGTCTTTCTGTGCAATGACTTCCTTAATTTTGTGAAGATTCATTGACTCTTTAATTTCAGGGCTGAATTCAGTATGAAACTAATGCATAAATCTTTTCAGGAAATAGGTAGGTTAAAAAGCCATAGATGTTCTGTAACCCAAAATGTAGAAGCAATCACTTAGCTCCAAAGGAAGAAACAAAAAAAAGAAAAAGGAGAATAAATTTGAAGGTAAAGTCAAATGCTTGTCAGCCTACCAATGACCCCATTCTTACTACATTTTAGAAGCTCAGTTACTCCAATTAAAATTTAAAAAAACCCTAAAACAACAAAAAGCCTATATTTTATGGATGCATTGAATATATTTTCTGTGCTCTCACCAGGGAGACCTGCAGGAGTTTAGTTACTGAGTTTCAGAAGAAAGAACATGGGCACCTGTTTGGAAAGACTGACATTTGTACACATAGGTTTGTATAATGGAGAAAATGATCAGGCTTTGTACAGTGTTTAGTGGTGTTAGATTTTTTCCAGCTGGACCTGACTCAAACTGTGGTACAGCTATTAATTAAAAAGGACTGAAACATTGTTGATTTGGCTATCTAATAAGCTGAAAAATAAAATCAATCAAATTTCAAGCTATTGGAAAATTAACTCCTATTTAGTAACCTCTAATTTAAAACCTTTTTGCAACTATTCTAGGCATGAAGCTTTCAGGAGGGAGAAGGAAAGGGTGAATCCTGCCCTAAAGATAACCACAGAAAATGACCCAGAGCTGACAAGTCTCCCAACAGAACCACGAAGGGCAAGTACCAGACGTGGCCACAGGTAGAAGCATTGTATGATCTGAACAGTGCTACATCACCAACGATTTGGCACAAGTTTATTTTGTTCTGTCAAACACTCTTGTGATGGCAAGTGAATTGTTCCACTAGAATTTAGAGCAGGTAAAATAAAGGGGAAAAGGAAGAGACACATAACACTCCTCACGACTAAAGTGATAAACCAATATTCTCTGAAAACATAGAGACTGAAATCTGCCTTTTGTATAAATCCATAGGATTTAATTCAAGGATGAATTCAGGGTGAACATTGCTACCTACCCTCGAATTAGAATAAAGGTTTTTAAAAATAGAATGCACAACAGCCTCATTTCCTTTCATGAAGCTACACAGATTTACATGCACCTATCATTTATTCCCTTCTCTTGATTAGAAACTATTTAACTTTTTTGTGTCACTCCAAACTCATTTAGGCTTTGCAGTTCAGTAGATCAGCTAAACTGTGTGCACTGATTTTTATGCAAAGATGAAAAAACAAAAAAGGAGGAGTGAAAAACAAAAGCATCAGGGAAAGTAAAACCAATCCAGTAAAGATGGAAAAAAATAGGGTGAGGCATTAGGATAGGAGAAAGAGCTTTCCTTCTTTCTGGATCAAGCTTCACCTTCTCGGTGGTCTCGGTGGTCGAGTCCCTCATAAATGCATGCTTCTTTTTTTCTTTTTATTCTTTTTTTTCTTGCCAGTACAGATACACTGAAAATTTAATGTCCAAGAAATGAACAGCTGGAATTAATGGCAGCTAGAGTCACTAACTTTAAAAAGCTGCTCTGAAATGCATCTTTCACAAAAAGCTTGTTGGTCCTTTGGTTTTGATCAAAACTATCAGTACTTTTATCAAGCCAATAAAGTATTTTGAACTTCCCCATTCTTTCTGTTGACAAAGAAATATGAAATCACAAGCAAATGAGGCAAAAGCAAAAGGCTTTTCCTTCATGAGAATTAAAAAAATAAATCACTCAGAGGCAAAGATAAAAAGTACTCCAGTACAGTGCTTAGGTTACCAGTCAGAGAATCTCTTCAACTAAATGACAAGGAATATCTTGCCCAGAGGGATTATTCTGTTAAGAACAGTGGTACCATGTACCATGGAAAAAAGCACTCCTGTTCCACAATCAGGAAAGGGAAAGGGACTATTTCCAAAAGTGCCCACTATATGCATTAAGTCCTTTCTCACTAACATCAGTCAAAACTTCCAGTAGAATTAAGGTTTAAAATGGTAAGATTAAAATGGAAACTGTAATAGTGGACTCAGAATATTCGGTGAAATCTGAGGGGAAAAAAGAAAAGAAAAAGAAAAAGAAAAAGAAAAAGAAAAAGAAAAAGAAAAAGAAAAAGAAAAAGAAAAAGAAAAAGAAAAAGAAAAAGAAAAAGAAAAAGAAAAAGAAAAAGAAATCCAGGCTGAGGGAGGGCACTCGGAAAACCACAGTATATAGGGCTCTAGGATTACTAATTGGATTTCAAAATCTCCATTGATTTGATCTAAAAACACAAAAAATGACAAAAGTTTGTACAGGTGGGTTAGAAATAATACCTTAATATTGTGATATTACAATAGAAATGAATATCCTAGAAGGAAGCACTGCATCTCTACAGCATCACTGAATTGCAATAGGAAAACAATTTTCAATGTTTACAGATTACTTAAGATATTGTGTGGGTTCATGAATATTAGAAAAAAACCCCCTAAAATTCCCAACAGCACGCTCTACTAGCCTGTGAGACAATCCCTTAAGAGAAGTGAAGGAATCCACTACGATTTACTAATTTAGGAAGGACAGGACAAAGTGCTGGAAGATGTCCTGTAGTGCACAATGTAACATTTGCCAGTGAGTTGCACAAGATGACCTAATATGCCCTTTGCATAAGCCTGTGAGTTAGCCAGATGCTCATAATTAAAAATATTCATCTGAGGGTGACTGATTACTAAGCAGAGCTGCAAGTTTTTGGGAAAATCTGTCTCATGAACAGTTCCATTTTTAAAAAGAAAAGTAGAGCCCAGTGAGTGGACCACATCAAAAAATTAAATTAGAGTCACTGGAGACATTACAAGCCAGGAAAAATAAAAACAATCAGAACAATTAGTTGTTAGGAGATGCACTTTTTCCTTTTCTTGAAGATGCTTCAAGTTTCCTTCCAGTGTCCCACTTAAGGGAAGGATCTGGGATCTGCTCTTGCTCCTGGGTTGTCTGCTTGATGTTACACTTCAAAACTAGTGTGAAATTACGGTCCAGAGGAGAGAAAAGCTTTTCTTCATGAAGTACAGGAGATGGTGGCTCAGTTATACAAAACTATATATAAGTTGGAGTATAGTGCCTACCTCAGCATCCATATATGGCAAAGTCCTGTTGCTGATGCATGGATCTCTCTCTTATATATTATATTTGGGATCCATTAGTAAGAGTAGGCACTGCACTTTTTGTCACAGGTACCCAAACTGTTCTGAAGTGTACTACTGCACTGACACAAGGTTTCTAGCAAAAATATATACCACTGCTCTAAAAAACACAACTTGGATATGATGTGCAACCTTCTCCATTTCGCGGGCTGAAATATTTTTTTTATGCTATTGTTAAATCTGAAACTCAAAAGTTGGTTTGCTCAAAGCAGATGTTTTGAGTTTTCAGTCAGGAACACACCCTTCTATCACCTGCCCAGCAAAGCCTGGATTCATTTAATTTTCAAGCATTTTTGACCTCTCTTAACTCCCTTTTTTTTTGAGCAGAAAGCTCAGAGTATTTAGGTGAAGTCATGTGTTTGAAGCAAAGGCTAGCAATGCCTTTAAATTGATTTGTTTTTACAATTTTCTACTGTTTAATTATGTGGGGCTACTTCCAGAGATTACCTGCAGGTACATTTTCCACAAGGCAAACACTATTATATGGAGAGAAAGTGTAACAAACAGCGTTGTGGTTTAACTCCAGCCAGCGACTCGGCTCCAGGCAGCTGTTGACTCACTCCCCCCCGGTGGGAGGGAGGGAACCAGAGGGGCAAGAGTGAGAAAATTGGTGTGTTGAAATAAAGATAGTTTAATAGGAAAGCAGAACGAGGAATTTATTCTCCACTTCCCATGGGCAGGCAGGTGTTCAGCTATCCCCATGAAAGCAGGGCTCCATCACACATAATGGGGGCTTGGGAAGACTAACACCAGCACTTGGAGCCTTCTCCCTACCTTCTTCCCACAGCTTTATATGCTGAGCACAATGTCTCATGGTCTGGACCACCCCTTGTGTCAGCTGGGGTCAGCTGTCCCAGCCATGTCCCCTCCCGACTCCCTGTGCACTGCCAGCCTCTGCCCTGGTGGGGTGAGAAGCAGGAAAGGCCTTGGCTCTGTTTAATCCTGCTCAGCAGTAAGGAAAACACCCCTGCATTATCAACACTGCCTCAAGCACACAGCCAAACACAGCCAGACCAGCTACTAGGAAGAGAATTAACTCCACCCCAGCCAAATCCAGCCCCATGACCGCAGCAAGGCACAGGGACAGGGCTGTCCCTGGGCTGTGCAGGCCAAGGTGAGGGGTGCTTCTGAACTGGCTGAGCCTGCTAACTGAGCCAAACTGCCGGGGAAAGGCTGCAGGGTTTGGAGGGTGATCTTCAGCAAGACAAGTGTACAACTCTTCAAGCAGCTGAGAGAGATATCACCAGAGATAATTTTATCGAACTGATGAAGGGGAAATTTCAGTGTAATGTTGTGATGCTTTCATCAGTGTCACCAGGACTGGTGAAACTTGTTCAACTATAATAATCACCCAGGAAAACAGATGAAGTTTTGTCACAAGAAAAATGGAAGAATAATTTGACACATCATTCAGACATATACTTACTGAAAGACTTTTGTAGTGGCAGGTAGATAGGACAAACCAGCTCTTTTCTAGGTCTGGGGCAAACTTCTTATCAGCATCTCTTCTCTGAAATTATGAGAGAAATCCTACCTTACATCTGACAACTTGACACTGAATCTCTGTGAGACTTAATGTCTACCTACAAAACACCTCCACTGAAGTCTCATAGGGATTTTGACTCTGCAATAATGTGACATGAAAATTTCCAAACTGGCAATAGAAAACTCAAGTACACTGTAGGAATAAGTGATTACTTTTTGCTGAAATTTCTCTATGACAGTGCAAGAGACCTGATGCCTATGACAATTCCATGCTGGTAGTGGAAGGTAGAACACAATCTGTTCCTTTATTGAGGAGGAGGGATGTTAAAAAAAAAAAAAAGTTGAAATTTTGTCTTAAATGCAAAGCAGTTTTCAGAAGAAAAAATGTTGCTTCTCATTTCAAAGTACTTTACCTGTGAGCTGAATTTTTTTCCCTTTAAGAGAATAGACAGCTCTGCAAAAAGAGTTGCTATTAGGATACTCATTATAGGGCAATTATAGTCTACAGCAAAGGCAGTTCTGGAACTTCCATAAAAATCTTCTGCCCCTTTTCCACTGGTCATAGATCACATTTTCCAGGCTCAGACATCAGAAGCCTCATAAGTGAGTAATCCTTAAAGAGTTTGCCTTCATCTTTTGCAACCTGCAGGGAAAGGTTTTCTCTGAGATCCGAAAGCTCACTGATGGTAAACGGTTCAGGTGAGACCGTTTTCTCCAGCAGTTTTATCCTCACTGAAGTTAAACCCACTGCACTGAGTACTCAGTTGCTGTTTGAAGGGTAAAGGAAGAAAGAAAAGGAATAAAACCCAATCTTTCTCCAGCTCAATCCAAATGCCTTTTCTGTAGACCTTGGAAACTGATTGCAATTTCAGTCAAAGGAGCTTATCTAGTGGGGGCTACCATTTGCTCACAAAGCACCCTGGCCAAGGAATTGTGTACAAGATGCACCCCAGGAGGATTAAATCCTAGTGGGAGGCTCATTTCTCTCTGTCACTTGGTTTGCTCTGGCATAGGAGGGAGTACTATGTTATCAGCAAGAGTAGGATCCACGATCTTAAACCCTTGTTTCATCTGGACTGTGAGAAGTGAGAAATGAGACTGGAACACTCACCATTTCCCTGCTACGCACCTCCTTGACAGCTCAGTCAAGTGTTTCACCCATGACATTTCATCAAATCTCCCACATTCCCCACAACTCCAAACACACACGCACACAACCACCCAGAGAGGTGGAAATATTTAGAAAATAACAGCAGTGTGCTGACAAGTGCTCATTGTGAAGTGTGCTATAATAACAGCACAGGCCTTCCTAAATCCACACAAATGTTTTCCATTAGCAAGATCCAGCTGATGATGCTTGCTTATAGGAGACAAAATTGACACTTAAGAAAGACAAAGGAAAAATATGAGATCATGGTTAGACTATGTAATGTTATAGAAGGAGGAAGGTAGAACCCTGTATTTAGGAATAACAATATATTTATATATTTGGGTAAATTGTTTCCGCATCACTGTGTTTCCTCTTGACTGTGAAAGAAAGACTGACATCTGCCAGTCTTTGCATTGTACTTTTCTCACAGCAAGGCTTGTGGGATAGGATGTGTTTTATTGGCTGCTCATTTATCACCTCAACTAGAAATATTCCTAAGGAATGGCACTTGCACTGCAGCAGTGGATTAATGATTTTCCTCAGCAGAGGTGTCCGAATCTGGACTTTCCCCCAGCATTGAGCTCTGTGGAGCAGCTGTCAGTCAGGAGCTGCACATGGCACACGTGCATGGAAGGATGGAGCACCTCAGCCAGAGCCACAGGAGGCTTTTTCACCCTCTTGCACCTGGGAGAGGCAGGCTGGGCAGCTGGGGCACATGTCCTAACTGATGGACCAAATGCATGAATTTAAAATCCTTCCCTTCCTAGAGCTCTGCAGACAGATCTTAAAGGACAGCTTGGTATAGAATTAAACAGCTCTTCTATAAATTCAGACAAAATAAGAAGAAAATAAGGCAAGGCTGGTCCTTGTGGGATCCAGGACGCTTGTTTGGCTGGACTGTGGGTCTGAGGCTGTGCAGTTGTTCCTTTACAATGTATGTTCTGACAGGTATTTAAATGTATGCCCTCCCACAGCTAGGGGAGACAACCCCTTGATTTTTGTTTCATTGTAAACAGAACAAATAACATTTTTTGTCATTCATTAACTCTCTAATATTTTCTTAATTTAATCTCTTCCACTTTCAATTATGAAAGCCTTTGAGATTTGAGTTGTTAGTCAGGCATGGGGGTGCTTCATTTAAGGGCTTTTTGCAATGGTTTAATTAGCAATCAGAGGCTTATCTGCTTTGCTCAGAGACACTGTCAAAAGAAATAGTGATCCTTTGATATTAAATTTGGAAAAGCAGATTTCTACTGATGTTTGATGAACTGGGATAGTTCTATTTTTTTTTTCTTTCTCTATTCTGAACACCACTATCATAAATATGTCCATTTTCTAGTTGTTGTCCAGACATGTATTCCTTCTCTAACCTTGGATAAGCAGAACTTGAAATTTTGATTGCTTTAACAGGAAAATTATTAAATTCTTGAGGTCAAGAATGACCATTTGATCTGGTAATACAATGCTGTAGGAGACATTCACAGTCAGTTCTGTATAAAAAATATGTTGCAAACTTACACAGCAATGAGCAGAGACACATTTCATAGCCTCATGGCATCAGGACATGCAGCTGGCAGCTTAGATGCTTGTGATCAACTGCACATGCCAATTAACTGCACAGGCATTTTTCTACCTAGATTTCCAAATAGACTGTGAACCTGATACACTTTAAAGCACCTTTCCCTCAGCTGCAAAAACCAATTTTCATTATGTAGGGATCTTTGTATTTGGAACCCTCAATTTTAACATATAAAGCCCTTCCCCTGTGGAAGAAGAGGCACCAGAGCTCACGGTATATCCACAGACTGGATTCAGTTGCTTTGTATTAATGTGTTTGGTGTTATCAAGGGAGAGCTGGCAGCATAGTTCTCAATTGAATACTGTAGATTTTAATACAGGTTGCGTTTTGAATTTTAAACAAGGCTGTGCATACTATGAAATTGTAATCCATCAAGCTACTTAATTAATGCTTAGAGATAGCTGAAAAATAAATGCTAGCTTATTTCCTACAGTAATTTTGACATTCAGAACTATTTTCTTTAGTGGGCTTTTTAGTACAAAGGTGTAATGTGAGAGTGTTAAAAGAGAAATATGAAAGACTGTTAAGGAATATTTTAAGAAAATTCCAGAAAGATCTTAATGAGAAGCTTTGAATTACCTCATTGCAACATTTAGTTTCTATATTTTCATCAGAAATACAATTGACCTTTTCTTACAGAAAACTTTCTCTTTTTTCTATTTTTTCTTATTTGCTGCTATGAAAACTGACTAAAATATTTTAAACTATGACACTTCTGATTATTTAAAGCTTACATGGACTACAGATGCTGTGAAATATCATATATAGAGCAGATAAAAATGTATAATCCAAATTATATAGCTTTAAGGCCTTTTTTCCATGTACTACTAAAGCTGTTAGAAACTGTTAAAAACTTCACTTCACTGGAAGTGGAGCCTCTGGGACAGCACAGTATTCAGTGCCTAAGTGGCCCAGAGGGAATTGTCACTGGGATTTCAGATGGAGTTAAGGTAGCTTAAGGCCATTACAGGTCACTTTCTGAGCTAGGCCAAGATGCTTTCAATGTCTGGAGCATCATGTGGTACCAGGTCCTGAACTGGCCCTTCCCTGCCTTGGCTGCTTGGGCCAGATGGCTGGAGAAGGGATGAGAAGGGAAATGAGGTGCTGCACTGGCTCACTTCATTACATCTTTGCAGCTGGGGAGGAGACACTGGCTGGAATGTCAGTTATTTTCCTAAGGACAGCTGGCTAAAGAGGGGGATAAATGATGTGGGAAAAACCTACGAGATGGACAGATACTCAGCTTCAGCACATCAGAATGCTCCTACTGAAATCTGAATTATTCTGAGGATACCAGCTGAGCATCCATGTTCCTTTGGTCTGGGCAGCTGTAGAAAGCTCAGTTGATGGATCTAAAGGAGATTATCAGGGCAAGAGCAGAAGACAGTGGCAGTGCTTAAAACCACAGTGATCCATATTGTGCCTCTTATATTTTAAAGCGGATGAGCCAGGTCATAAAGTTTAAGAATGTTTGGTCTATAAAACAGAAAAAAGTTTTAAGGCAGCACTATAGGATTCCACAGGAGAGACCTTTTCAGATTTAGGAGAAATACCAAGTAACCTAAAAGGCACTGGCCATGATTATATATATTACAGCAATTGAGTCTTTGGGCACCCTGTTAGGAATGCTTATGAGAGTGGGAGTGATGATCAGTTACTGATTTATATACCAGAAACATGCTGTCAAGGATTTAAAGTAAGGTATACTCTGCCTGTTGTATAAGGCCTCAGCATTACATAGAAGTATTTTTAAAACAAATTATGCTGACAGAATTGCAGAAGAGGTTAATATAAATGGTTCTTCTAATGGAGGCAAAGTGAGTATCTGGGCGTCTGAGGTAGATTATGGCTGGCTACTGTGCGTGCATGTGTGAACGTGTGTGACGAAAATGACCAGTTTCCCCTGCAGAATGCACCACTGGGGAGAGAATGATACAGGGAATGGCTTATGGTCTGTGTGTCTGATGGTAAAAATCAATGACTTGCCTTATTGAAAGGTGCCCTCAGGGGCAAAAAGCAGTGAATAGCTTATTAGTTTGTGTGTGCATGCTGGCAGATGATAAAGCAGCATTGAAATCAGTCATAGACCATAATAAAGTACCCATCCCCATCTTAAAGCCAGTGTGTACTTCTGTCTCAGGGGAGAATGCCTCCATTAACCCAAACTGTGCAGTAACTCATCTTTAACCACAGAACAAATATGCAGTAGAAGAGGAACCAATAACAATTTCTTATGGTTACTGATGCAAAAAATATAGCAGATAAATTTCTGATGTGTAGGGCAAGATTCTTTTCTGGTGTAATATTCCATAATTCTATTTTACTGCTATTTGGAATGGTGTAGAAGAGTTCTGCTGGGGATCTGGCCTGATACCAAAAAGGCTTTGCTCATTTCCAAAATAAAAGAGGAAAACATAAAGTGATGCAACAAAGAGTAGATGCAAGAGACAGAATGTTCTGACCTTTTTATCCTGTCAGTGAACTCTGCTTCTCAGTATATTCAGATCATCCACTCAGATACACAAACCCACATACAACTGTGTTGTCACTGAAGTCCTTATTAACCTTAAATGTTATCTTAGGCATTACTCGCATTTGTTGGCGTTACATCTGATTAATGCCAATAATGCCTTCAGCAAACATAAGAGTCATTTCACGTGAAGCTTTCCCGTAAGAACACCAGGATAGATCTGGCCTAAGAAATAGAGGTGATGATTTCCCTTGGTTGCAAGGTGAAAGTACCAACTTCTGTAAGTATCTTCATACTTTAATTATTTCCTAAGAGATGCTCAGGGCATCTGGGCTTGCATCCAAGGATATCCAAAACTAGTACAAAGTGTGTCTTTTTTAAAGGACTCGGCACTGCAAATATGCAGTATTTTGCCTTGAAATGTGTCATAGTGATGTCCACGTGGGGCAGAATAATTCCCTTAGCTGGAGTAACTGACATGTAGCATTTATTAAATAGAGGATAGACGTGTACACTCACACACAGATCTGCTAACATTATGATAGCTGTGGCTCTTTCTGAAGGACGTGCCTCTGGAAACCACAGGCAGAAACCCTGTCATCATACTGTTATGTAGAAAGGTGCTAATGGCTTCCATGATGGAACTTTGAATGAAATACTACAGGAAAAGAGTTCAGCAGAGCAGTTGCACCTAGAGGGTCAGCAGGACTCTCACACCACTTACACACATGTTCTTGTCTTAGACATTTCTGAACTTCCCACTGCAGAGGCTGCTGAAAGAAGAGAGATCGGGCTATCTTTGCAACCCTGCTTAGTCCAAAGGAGCCTTGCAGCAGGGAGTTTCTCAGAGGTGTAAAGTCTGAAAAGGAAAACAAGAGGGAAAGTCTGACTAAGCAGCTGGATTCCACTGAGATGTGTGCCTTGGAAAGAAGTGGTGGAAGTATTGGGGAATAGGATAGAGATCCCCAAGCTGAGAAATCTACAGCTAGAGGTTGTCCCCCTTCTTAAGGAAGCAGTCCTTACCAGGTACAAAACGTATTCCTCTTACATTTAGAATAATTCTTCACACTTCATCACTGTGTAAAATACAATTCCCTTTCTACTGTGGCATGTGTATATGGTTTTACTGACTCTACAGAGTAATTCAAAAGAGAAACAAGAAACAGAAACAAAAATCCCCATCAAAATCATCGCTGAAAAACTAAACTTGTGAAAAATAAATTATAATCCTTCTCTGTTATCTACACACAAATTTGAATTTAAGAGAAAACAACACATGATGATGTAATCTGAAAAACTTTTGTATAATAGAGCAGCAGTTCTGAAAGAAAAATTATACAGCATATGGGAGTGACTGAAATTTTTCATTCTGTTTTGCAGGAGAGCAGTTGCCCAACTTGATACAAATATTTGTTTGTTTGTTTGTTTGTTTCAAAGGTGCACATATACCATACTGCAAAGTACTGCTCAAGAAACAGAGCACTTGTGCTCTTCTCTTACTTTGTCTTTTTCAGAAAAAGTCCCATGTAATATTAGGCTGTAAACATTTTCAGTTACTTATTTCTTCATTCCACCATATAAAGCACTATCTCGAGGGTGGTCTACATATGGGAACTTGGATAAGCCAGTCCTTGTATGGCATTTTCCCACCAGCTGTGCAGGGTAAAAGCGTTTACAGCAGTAGCATGTTGTGAGAACTGATTGTGAAGAAAGATTGTGAGATGGCAATATCTTGGTAATATGGAGCACATATGTATCTAAGACAGATTAATATTGGCACGCTTTATGTCATATGTTATATAAAAAGTGTTTGAAATTTGTCAACATTGGACTGCTCCATTGAGGATCAATCTTCTCCTAATCATTGCATTTTGGGCTTTCAACACAATCATGAAAGACATTACACTGACAGAATACGCATGTCAACAGAAAAGAAGGAATGGGAATTGCACTTGAAAAAGGAAGTGGTTCTTTCTGTAAAGAACACTGTCTTTTATCTCTTCACAGGCCATATGCTGAGGAGGGCAAGCTATTCCGCAGATACACATGCAGCAGGGAGAAGCAGGTAGAAAGGCAAAAATGAATCCATTTTACTGCTAATGTTTTAGAGAGGAAACACAGCCTTCCTTGTACAGGGTTCCTCTAGCTCTTCAGAAGATACAGAGTGGTTTTGGCCTTGTTGTGCCACATATAAAGAGAGAGAATCAAAATTCCTGTGCTGCCAGTATGGACAATTTCCCAGAAGCTTTCTCCCAACCAAGAGTAACTTGCAATCATGACTAGTCACTGTACACTTGATTATTATACTTCCTCCTCAGAAAGTTCACACCATAACTACACCTGCTGGGTACCTCAGTCTCTTCTAACTCAATTTGCTCGAAAAGAAAAGGACAACTGATAGCCTCGTCTGAGGACTGATCCAAAACCTGCTCCAAAACCTGCTGAATTGAATGTCTGTGTTCATGTTAGCATTTTGGGTGAGAAAAGGCTTGTCCTTCTAGAAAAAATCCCCCAGTTTTCCCCATTTACTGGCTTTGGTTTGCTCTTGGAGAGCACTGGATTCTGTTTAAATGAAACTAAATGGGAAATGCACTCCAGGAGCATCCCTATGCATGCCAGGTCACGGTAGGAGGGCAGTCCATGAAACTAGACTAGACCTCAAGTAACGCTCCATTCCCAACACACCCTCTGTAGGTCCCAGGTCCTTAGCACCACTGTTTCAAGCTGCAGATACACTTCTGTTGTGCTGCCCTCCTTGTGAATAAAGATATAGCCAAGGAAATTCCCTTCTGGACAGCTGACCCATGCATAGCGTGAAAAAATAAAAGAGAACTGGTCACCAGTGAAGGGGAAGGCTGAGTAGCATTTTAAGTCATGACAGATTACCAGCCAAAATGGGAAAGTATGTTTCGTTTTTCTCTAGCTGGACCTTTCTTCAGGAGCTACAATTTTACACACAGAAAAGAAAATATATGCAAAAACTACTGGATTACTGTGGATGGTAACTTTTTTTTTTTGTTTGTTTTGCTTTCCTATGAACCTTATAATAAGACTATTCTGATTCCCCAAGAGGGTAAATCTGATATTTCTCCAGTGAGAATCCAGACCCCTTCTGGATTTTAATCCACTTCACAAAGTCATTATGAGTAATTCAGCATAAAAGCAGCCTTTTTCCTCATAAGACAAAGCACTGAGACTGAAGCATTTGTAGAGCAGTGTGAAAAACATACTGTAGCTGCCTTGGCTCCATTTGGATGGAGTATAAACAAGGAATTTTGGCTGCAAATCCTGTCAGTCTCATAGTCTTATTTAGGACAAATATTCAGGAAAAACAATGATAATATAATTTGGCTTTCTTTCTTTTTTTTTCTCCCCCCCTTTTTTTTTCATAGTGCGAAGTCAATGCATAATTACTGGAAAGAATTTCTGACTGAATTTTAGATGAGCATTTTGATAAAATATAATATTGGAAACAATCTTTATCAAACATTCATGTGTAGTGTGAGAGATAAAAACAGGAATCCATAATTCATATGGCAGAATGTATTACCAAGTGTGAATAAGAGGCTGAATTTAAATGAGGGGGTCTGAACAATATTTTCTGCGAGGCATCTGCTTTAATCATTTACATTATTCACTAGGTTTTCCAGAACTGTAAATCTTAAATATATATTTGTGTTAGTGAGAATGTGTATGTAAATACACACATATATGCACACATACACAAAGCATTATACACATCCACACATTAGCACATATTCACACAGATACAGAAATGTGTTTGTATACAGACACACCACAGCTTAGGGCCTGATTACAAATCATTCTACATGAACGAGAAGACTCCTATTGACAATGATGGATTTTGGGATCAAGACCTTAGTGCCCTGGTTTCTCACCTCTTACCCTGAGTTTGCAGTGATATGAATCAGATTAAAGTTAAAGGAAAGATGAGTCTTTATTTACGCTAAAATAATTGAAATATTTACTTATTTGGCACACATTACAGGAGAGAGAAAAAGCCAGAGTGAATCCCCTTAACCTGAGATGAAATCCTTAAGATGTTTCTGTCAAATGTAGTATCTGACTGACATTCTTACCAAGTTTTCAGTGCTGGCTCTCTACTTCAGGATGGAATGACAAGAAAGACCTTGAGTGAGTAACTGTGCAGGGCTTGATCGAAGTCTGCATTGGACCCCATCCAGACCTGAGGTTTCCCTTAGCCCACTGACCCACCTTAAGTCAGATGGAAGGAATTTTAACCCTCCTCCCAGTGGCTGTCCCTGCTTAGTATGACTCTGGCTATGCACTTGGATGTTAACTCTTGCCAAGGAAGCAAAAAGAGTCACTTAATGATTGCTCTGTGCTTCACTAAGCCCTAGACAGATTTTTGGTCCTTCATGATTAAGCAGGCCCTCTTTGCATTGTGCTTTCAAATCCCAGAGGGTGTTTTGTTGGGTTTTTTTTTTGAAGGGGGTTTTGGGGGGTTTTTTTAGTTTTTTTTTTTGTTTGGCTGGTTGGGTTTTTTTATTTTGTTTTGTTTACAACATAATAATGCCTAGGTTTCACATAAACTTATCTACTTGCTTGTAACACTTAATGCTTTGATACAGGCACACTTTGTGCATATAGCAGCTACTGGCTCATTTTTCACTTGTGCAAAGGCAAGGGAGGCTGATCATGATTTTGAGCGCTTGCTGCTCCCCACGCCTTTTCTGGAGGGACACCAAGATAGTCTGTCTTTACCCAGTTGTGGTTACTGTGTACAGTTCAGCCCTCTCACTGAGAATTCCTTTTCAGAGACTTCCTTAGGACAGTGTAGAACCAAAGGAAGATTCATGATGGCAAATAACAAAAGACAAAGGCCAGCAGTAACCCAGACTCAGAGTCTGATGCTCACATATTCATTCTGACATTATATCCCACATAAGGAGCATTCGCTGTGCCAGCTTCTGTGTAACTATGTCATCTGCATAACTAATCCTTTTATTTCCATGTCCCAGTTTAGTGCCCGGTAAAGCAATGTCACAAAGCAGTAGCTGTCACTTTGTTTCAAGAGAAGGGCAGAGGACTAGAAATGGCTGAGTTCTACTGCAAGGGACAAGTCCCACCTCTTCTGACAGGGCACAGGGATTGTCTGTTTAAAGAAATCTGTCTCTGTTCCTTCCATTACTGTTCATTTGTTACAAACAGCCCACTATTTTTTTTCTTTTTTTTCTTTTTTTTTATCTTTTTTTCTTTCTAGTGGAACTCTGGGTGCCTTTCACTTCTCACTCCCTTCTATTTCATAATGTGTTTCTTGATTCTAGCAGATCTGTTTGTCAGATCAGGAACAACTGGTATTCTTGCATAGGAGGTTGTCTTACTCTGGAATCTATATGCTTATTTAAATAATTTTTACTTTCTTGGAGGGTAAGAGTGAACAAACGATAGAAGAAAAATACTCAAACAGTGCAAATCTTTCTTAATACAGCATTCACTGAGTTATATAGGGCATATTAAAAAAAATACATTTTTTAATTATGTACAGCAGACAAGTCGATGAAGAATCATGCATGAAATCCAGGCACTCTGAAGACCAATGAAATGGAATTTCACCTCTTTTTATGAAGCTGAGACCAAGTGATTAAAATGATTGTGCCCTATCATTTTAATTCTCTTTCCTCTAAGCTTTATTTAATGGTGCCCTCTTCCTCTGCTTAACAAAAATGATGAATTAATCCAGTTTCTCCCCTGTGGGGCAGAAGAAAAGCAATATTCAACACATTCCATTCTGCCTATACTTCATTCACAAGGCACATTACATTTACCCGTTTTTCTCCTCTTTGATTGTTTTATATTGTTATCCTGAGGAATAGACACAGATCATAGAATTTGTGACTGTGAGACATTCTGATAAGACAAGAAATCAGATGCAGTGCAAAACTGTGCAATGTGATTTGGAACAAAGCACTGCTGAGATGATGGGGAAGAGGGACAGGCACATATTTCTAGATGATAAAAAGGGGCTGGCCTGTCCAGGATGTGTACTCTTGAAGCAGTTACACAGCCCTAAGAGCTCTGTGACCTTTTGCTGGTCACTTGGGAGCACTGACACTGCCCTTTAGGTGAGCTGGGAACCTGGGCTCTGGCTGTGCCCAGCTGACCCCTTAGAGCACTTGTGATGGTATCCTCAAAGCCAAATGTCCTAACCATACCCAGTCTGTGGAATGCTCTCCAGGGTTCTTGTGTGTTTTCTGGCTGGAAATCCAGGAAGTGTAACTCAGGGCCTTTGAACAATGCTCCAGGGTTTGGATGAACCACATCCCAGTGTCCCTGGTGGGGGTTGCCTGAATCTACCAGTTTGTGTCCCACAGGGCATTGTGGCATAACCCTCAACACCAGGCCTCACAAAACGTCCTGCCACTCCAAAGCATAGTGTTTTCTCAATGGCTCTATGGCACAGGCAGTTCATGCATCCTTTTCACACAGCTGATCCTCACATCAGCATCTAGATCCACTGTCATCCTCTTGTCCAAGGGATAGGAGACAGTTCTGAGGTGGGAGTTGGTGTAGGTACTTCTCTTCAACAACATGCATTACTCCTGAGAATTTATTTTGAAAAGCTTTTCTGAAACAGCACTTTCATTCACAGACTAACTTGGTTTAGGGTCTTAGATGAAAAGCAGTACTGTGTCAGAGTTCTAAACAGTAAAATTGAAAATACGCCTTTGAATAGTCACTCCTACTTGGATACATTCCTGCCTCAGGAATGAGCAACCACTATAGATCCTTATCAGGGAAGTTGCTAGGGAGCTTATACATGATCCCAAAAGAGGAGGACAGGGATCCTGTATTTTGATCCTAATACTTCCAGGGAAGAGAAATCTGCCTTGCAGATGTGGCTGTGGGCCTTCTCCAGCCAAAGAATGGCCACGTGCCCTAACAAAGTTTTTGACAGCCTGGCCCATGCGCAGTTTGTGCAGTCTCTGTTGTACATCGGCCGTGCTGTGGCTGATCACAGACCTCACTGCAGTAAGAGCAGCTATCTAGTGCTATTTGTTTGGCCAATGGGCCACTTCATCGGTGATTCTCTGCTCCATTTAATGACCATGACTCCTGTGGGTGGAAATAGGTCAGCTCCCACAGAAGACATGCTAACGCTTTCTTGTGTCTGAGTGACAGCTGGCTGCTCTAAGCTGGAAGGCTTGATTAAGACTCTTTTGGTGTACCTTCTCTGAGTAATATTTTCCTAGTGAAAAGCTCCTTCCAACTTCTTGGATAAACCTTAGTAACAAATAAAGAGTAATGCAGGATGTCAGTGAAATTTCTGGGTTATTCTGCTCACAGAAATGGAAAGATTAGAAATGGGATTAAGCACTGAACCAAATCTTTGTTACAGGAATGTGGGCAGGGTAAGAGACCTCTGTGTTTGGGTCCAAACTGCAGGATCATCCATTATCCAGACTCTTGGCACAGGGCAAAATATTTTCACTTGATGAAGCCTTTGTCATGGTAATTGATTACTATATTGTCACATCTTTTCAGTTAATCACATCTTTTCAGAAACTGCCAAGGTCTGGGTTGATTGTAGCAGGGTCATGGAAGTCATCATTCAGGGAGAGAATAGATTGTGACAGTAGCACAGGGCACCAATATGTTCCTGAAAAACATCTGTTTGAGTGCCCTTTTCGGGAGGCTAAAACAGCATAGCAAAATGAGGGCTAGAAGTGGGCACGGACTTTTAGATGACACAAAGCATGTATAGGGCAGATCGGTGAGGTAAAGGCGAGTACTAGAAAGGCCTTGCTAAGGGAGGTTAAAGAACAGCCTCCGAAAGGTTTGAAGGTTTGTCTACCCATGTGATATATCGATGTCATTCATTTTGGGTAAGTAGTTGTCCTGAAAGTTTGAAGTGTGAATTTGCAAGGTGCAGCTCAGGCAATATCACTGGTGGAGAACCCCAGTCAGTGTCAGCAAAACCGTTAGCACTAAATGATGACCCAAAAACTTGAGACAGCCAGCAGACCTCTTTCACTGACCTGCCACTTTTACTTTGGAGAGGAAAGGTTGTTTGAGGGCAGCAAGAAAATCCTCCTTTTGTGCTACAAGGCTCAGTAGGCAACATGAAAATAAAGGAAGTGAACAATGCCTTCACAGGTTGACCAACAAAACAAAGGAGATGCCCTTAAATATATTTCCCAGCCTTAACAGCAGCACTTTAAAAGGAAGCAATTCTAATGTTTAGAGCAATTGAAAAATGACCCAGAACAACTAAATCCATAACAGCAAAGATTTTAAAAAGTACATGCCGCTTTTTTCTATGGACAATTTCTCCTTAAGGAAGATAATTCAAGCCTATATATACAATCACAAAAGAGCGGATTTAGATGAAATATTGTGCTGCAACTTGAACAAGAGGAATGTTAAAAGGTAGTTTTCTAATAAAGATTCCATCTGCATAAATAATGGCTTACTGCAGCCCAATAAACCTACCCCTCCTACATAATTATGTAGGAAGTGTAATACTGTGTTGCCCTGGTCCAACAGTCTCCTCCCTGTCACACACTCACACACAAATTCCGCTTGTAATTAACAGGAAAATTCTCTATATTAGTTTTCCTTGCACTTTATAGAATAACAGAGAGATTAATTAAGAGGTCTGTGTTTCTATTTCAAGGTTCAAGTACTTTCATTGAGCACATTGTGCTTTCAAAATCTGTCTCGTCAGCAGAATTCCTTACTTCAAAACACAGACGTTTCTCTTCCTTATGTTTTACTTTTATATATGCAATTACTAAATGATTGTGAGTAGTTAGGAGGCCCAGACCACACTTCACCTGTTATAAATCTAAGTTGTGCTGTAGATGTGTGCATAAACATCATAAGACCAGGTGATGCTGGCTGAAGAGGCCCTTAGATCTTACCTGACACCCTCTAAGCTGTCCTGAAAAATCTGAGCTTGGCAAAACCACCGATATCTTCATAGAAACCAATGGCACCTCCCCTCACCAGCTTCCCACACCCCGTGGAGCCTTCAGGGGTACTGCTACAATTTAGGGGCACTGTACCAGGGACATAAGTCCCTCTGCAGCCCTTGATGTTAATCATCTTCACATCCTGGACCTGTAGATATGGACACGGACACGGTAATGAAACCTCCTGCACTAACATAAAGACTGCCACCTTTCTGTTTCCCTTTTGTAAATTTTAAAATAATTGATCTAGTTGATATTAAGGCTCACCCAGACATCTAGAATATGATCTGATTTTGCTCTAATGACTCAAATTATTTAATAAATTTTATAAACTGTTTAAAAACACTCATACACATGCAGTTAAAATTTGCTTAGTGCACACACACACACATTAAAAAAAGTTTTCATTGATGCTCATAACTTACTGTTGTCTTTAAATATAGACTTTCATTAGCAAACCAGTCAAATGAATAGAGAAACACTCCTTTCCCCCCAATTATTATCTTCTGTGACACATTTTTTCTACTTTTTCTTTTTTTCCAGTGGGTGAACTAACCCATTGAGAGGACTATTTATGTAGTTGCTAATCCTAAAAAATATTTACTTTTGTGACTAATTTTGGTACAGGAGTAGTGCCCCTACGTGTGAGAGTGAGTCTGAACAAGGGCTGTGATATAAACCACTTAGTCCCGTTCAGCAGAAATCTTGGAGTTTTGCTCACTAAGTTTACATCTCCCCTAAAAGATGAACAGAGATTTAAATGACCACCCTGAAGAGGAGCCTTTGTGTCTGCAAATGAATATACAAAAGTCAGGAAACAGCAAAATTATACTCTTCCATTTGTGCCCAGAAAAATACTTCTCTGCCATAACTCTAGCTCTGTGAAATGGGAAATGATCTCTCTGGAATGAGAGAAATGTTATCTCATGACAGAACTGGATGGAGATCACGGGCCTGACTTCTACTTGTTTAGTTCCTAAGCAGCTGAGTATTTTCAGTAACTCCCATGGAGATCTGTAGGCATCAAGAATGTTCACTCACTAATAAGGCACTGCCAATCAGGCATTAAGGGGCAATGCTTTTCTGTGGACTCTTGTAACCAAGAATTTAAACTCAAGGTCAGAGTTAAAATGAAGAAAGGAAGGGAACAATTTTCCAGCAAGGCAGGGGCCAAGGAGTTGCACTTTGAAGCTGCAGCAGTTCTTTCATGAAGACTTTATTGTTGACTCCATCAACACACAGAGTTCTCCTGAGTGAGAAAAACACTGTCATTAAAACAAGAGGAGTGCCAGAGGCAACTGATTATTCTGGGATGCACTTGCAAGGGCACCGTTTTTGTCCATCAGGGTTAGCTAAGGCTTACTTTATATGGTCTTGCATAATGGTTGATATACAGTTATCTCAAAGAAAAAGCCTAAGCAGCAAATAATAACTGACAGGCCTAGATCCAACCTTTTACCTTCTCACATGTCATGGAAAAGGTCTTGAGAAATGAGGTATGTTTGTATTTTTAAAATAGATTGTAGAGAAGTGTAATAAATTCAATATAAACAGTGAAGACAGTTGTAGCCAATATGCAGCATATAAAAACATCTGGGGCCAGACTCACAGATGAGTTCAGTACCCACCCACTTTCATTTCATGACCATGCACAGCATTGCTTAAAGACTAAGAAAAGGAATGGGATTGACATGTATTATCAAATATGCTCTAAAAATGTTTTAAAGGCCTAAGGCAATTGGGTGTATAATAAAATGTTCACTGACTGCTCCACATTAGGTGATGTGAATATACTGGAATACACTGATTAACATATCGTAACACCATAGTTGTAAAGATAACCCAACAGTGTAGCGCTCATTCTGAAAATGCAGTGGAGGTTATTTCCCAATAATTTGTAATGCAGTTAAAAATTTTTGAGCATTTTTTAGAGTTCTCTACACCAGAAAATTAAAAGACAAGCACTGAATCAAAGCAAATATAAGAATCACAGAAATGAGGCAATGCAGAAGAAAAGTCTTGCCTCTGTGCCAGCAGCAGTCACAGCCCTGACAGGTTCCACTCTGGCTCAGCCCCTGGGCTGCATCACCATTTTTGGTCTCAGGTGGACTTGAGCATTCACGAGTGATACATTTCAGAGAGAGTATCCAACACATAGAGGAGAATAGCAAAATAAGGTAACCAAGTTAGAAATAGCAAATATTTTTTGAAGGATGAATAGATTTTTGTGTGCATTAAGACCATTATTCCTGAAGCACTTGCTGAATAATTCACAATGCTAAACAATTTTTGAAACAAAAAATATTTAGTATTTTCATCTTATATACCTTGGAAAATCTTGATTATTGTATCAAGAAGTGTTCTGTTTGAAGCTTACTTGCACTGCTTGAGAAAGATTGCAAAGAGATAATGTTCTACAGGCCTTTTTCCAATTTTCAGTTGTCTTCTCAAAAATCAGAGAGCCACTTGGCAGTGCTTGCCCTCATTATTGAGAGAGGGAGTTGAAAAGCATTGTCATGAAAATATTATTTTTTAAAAATCAGGAATAAATATTCCTATTGTTCATGCTGATTGACTTTAGATAAACATATTCAGATAAGAGTGTAGGCCTACACCAAAGAACTGAAACAACATATATAATTTACAGAAAATTATTCATGATAATTTAATTAGCTCTTTGTTTCTCCTTGATTCACCACTGAACTGTGAGACACTTTGTCATGAATCTGCAGAGAATGAAAAAAATCAGAGATGTAGTGAAGCATGTATGTTGGAAAGCAATGAAAATTTTACACTTTCTAAGTAGTCTTTAACAGCCTGTCATCCAAGGGAAAATCCCCACGGGTCTTCTAATCCCAAACAATATTTTTGGAAAATCCTGTCATCTCTTCCCACTACAGCCTTCTGTAATCGAGACTGAGAACGGGATTCAGTTAATCTTTGGGTCCACCTAAGTATTTATCACCCTTCAAGTCTGCCTGTCAAGGTGCCTATGTAAAGCTCACTGTTTTTTGAAGAGTAGACTGCTAAATCATGCTGTGCTGAAGATTTCTTTATGCAAACAAGATCTGTCTTAAAAATTGAAAAAAACCCAGAAACCAGAACTATTTATTCCAAGCAAGGGAAACTCCATCTGCCTTTAATCAGTACATGGACAACAAAGAGACACTGCAGATTTTCAGACATATGCTTTTGCACAGATGTGTAAACCAGAGATTGTGGGTGTGTAAGACAGACACAAATGTATCCCTGTGCATAAGTTTACCCCCACGCACCTCATAAATGTAGAATTCTCCTTCCTCACCAGTTTGTGTCCATAGGTTTGCATAGCCATTTGAATTTTTTTTTTGTTTTTTGTTTAATTCAGAGTTGTTCTGGGGTATTTCATAAAACAAACAAAACAAAAAAAAATTGTTTCATGTCCTTTTCTAGGATGACTGAGGGAAAAAAAAAAGATTTAAAAAAGCTATTGACAACGACAATAGTAATGAAGTTAACCTATTACTAACATGACCTCAATCGGAGAAACCTTTTCATCACCAGCTCAGATAGCAGCAAACAAAAATCATTATATATCAGATAGTTGCTCAGAAATCTAAGAGGGCATGAATGGAGTACCTCAATCCATTACTTAGTGGATAAATATGGATTCACAGCATGCAAATGCTTCTCATGCTGTCAAAAGTCACTGAATTAGCTGTGATCAAGGGTTGATTAGAAATCATAAAGGATATTTATCTTTTTTCCTCCTCTAAAAAAACACCCTCTATCTAACAGGGCAGAAGTTAAAGGATGGTACTGGCTTTTTAGTATGTTCATAGAGTTCAACAAAACGTGGGCCTGAACCTAAGGCTGTTGTATTTGGCATCTTTCTCACAGTCGCATTTGTACTTCAGTAGAACTTCATAAATTAATGTGTCTTAAACCGTATCTGCTTGGAGCTCATGTTTAACCCAACCTGATTCCTGAAACACATTCAGTATGAGAGGAAAACTTTTTGTTTCCTGAAGCTATCATCACTCAGACTGAGCAGGCCCACATTATCTGTTCATCGTTACCTGGTCGGGAAACGAAACATGTATCAGCCATGAAACCTCCTGCAGTGATTTATTTCCCTTCTCCTTCTCCCTTTCTCTCAGCCCTCATGAACTCTCCATTCCTTCAGGAATATGCCTGGTTTCTTCTGTGCCTCTAGAATTATTTAGTTACAGTACTAACCTATAAAAATATGAATCCCACCCTGTTTCACAGAATTCCACAGGGTTAATTTCTATTTAAACTCTGTGTTTTAATTTTTATATTCAGCACACTTTTTCAATGGGGAGTGTAGAACAAGAGAGTAGTGGTCTTAAAATATTTTCCTTTATATTTATTTTAAAACTTCGGTATTCCAGGACGTAGGAAAATAGCATCATTTGTTGTTTTGGGATTTTTTTGTGGGGGGAATGGGAAAGGGACCAGATTACTCAGTTATCTTCTGCTCTATCCTTGGGGACTGTGCCTAGCATTTCTGTACATTGCTCAATTAACATATTTCATGTTTTAGGAGGTATAAACTTGCACCTCATGAGATGCATGGCCCTAATAAGCCCAATGAGATGTGGCCAGACTTGTCACATTAGTGGGTTTTCAGAAACCAGTGCTAAATTCATTGCTTTTTTTTCCCGTAAACCTGATTCATACTCAGGTCTCAAGCTGAGAGCCTGGTGAATTAACCTAATGTGCCCACTTGACTCTCTCCTAAGTATCATGATAGATTTCTTTTAATCTGCTGCAGAAAATAAATTGCTGGAGAAAAAAAAATAAAGATTTGTACTCTTTAAAGACTAATCACTTTCAGGCACTGCATGGCAAACAGCAAGATTCAGAATGAATCCTTTTACTGCATTACTCATGACAGCTTACAACCCAGACTATTAAACATTCATCAATAAAAATTTAACATCCCATCTTCCCTTTGATATCCTCAACTGCTCCCTACATAAGACAACAAGAAGGCTTTCCACAGCTCAGTGTGATGGCAGGACATCAAAGCAGCCTCCACAGCTAGCCTGCTCCGAATAGTGTCTTGTATTTAGAAAGTAGAGTTGTCACATGGGAGGGGAAAAAGCAATGCAGGAGATTCTCTCTGGTTTGAATATATATAATCCCTCCCAAGGGGTGCATTAGGGCCATGTTGTGGCTGAGCAGCAAGTTGCAATTCACTTTTCTTCGTATAAGGATATGACAGACCACACAAAAGCAAAAAGAAGAGCTGGATATTTTCCTTTGTTAAGCAATGAGCACTGCATGCCAGGCTTTAACTGCTGGAAAGAAAGGACAGGCTTTTGCTTAAAAAATTACCGGGTTTTATTACATCCTGGATTGACAAATTTGTTGTAGCTACTGTTTGTTGGAGAAGTGAAGATTGTAAACAAATAAATCTATTTGCTTTCCTGCCACCTACAGAAGATTCATGCTTGACATTGAAAAGCTAAGCAAGGAATTTTCAATGGGCAAATTCAGTTCAGTTGAGCAACTTCCATTTTTAGCTACTTAACAGAAAAGAGCTGGAAAATCAGACCCTGAAATAATCCTCTCCCAACAACTGCTGAGCATCAGTTGCACTTATTGTCCTGAACCTGACACAAATCCCATTGTAAGAGTTCTGTGGTGCAGGTGGATTTTGGATCAGACGCCAAACTGAACAGGCCTTAGGGCTGACAAGTTCTTAGACTTGTTCCATCTGCCTTTCTCCTGCTCTTACACCCTGATGCTGGTCATTTTTACTACCTGCTGTCCACCTGCAATCTCCTGGGGTTTCAGCAGTGCTCCTGGCCAAAACCTGCCTGTTTCAGGAAGAACGAAGGCCCAGAAGCTGGAGAATAAATCCCACACTGTGCCTCTTTTCAGTTATCGTGTTCTCAGTCAGAGCTTCAGCATGAGGAGGGAGGTAACGGTAAAAAGGAAGAAAGCAAGGATCTCATGGTGGTAGTAATTCTCAGGGCTTCTTATTTTTTGATTGGTAACTTCCAGTAGCTGCCACTCATCATAGATTTTGATACCATGTTACAGTATCAGTTGACTAAATAAATTGAATTTATGTTAGCAAAGGACATGGACAGAAGAGCAAGTATTGGCCATGATTATGTGGTAATTAACCTGGTTTTGCTTAGTCTGTAGTGACCTGTTTAGCAGGTGGAGTGCTGCTGAGAAACCTTAGAAAGAACATGTTCCCTGTGGGCCTCTCTGTTGTCCTCTGTTACTATCAGAGAACCAAAGTCATTCAGATTGCACACAAACTGCAATCACACCTGCTGCAAGTGTTTTCTGTGGCCTTCTACTTAGCTTAATTTGTCTCACCAGAAATCCTTTCCGGTCTGCTCAATTATAGCACTAAAATATTTGCAGAATAACAAGCTAAGTTTTAAAAAAGTGCAATAGACACGATACATGCATTTTTTTCTGTTCTTACACTTAAAATCAATTCACAGTATTTTAAAATTTTCTCTAACAATAGTAGCAGCAACCAATATCTTTTACTAAGATGAAAAAGTGTCTGTCATAAAATAACAAGTATGTTTTAGAACAGTCAATGGTCTAAAAACCAGTGGAAATGAATACCTATTCCTATTCTGTTTCCCCCTTTAAGAAGCAGATTTTTTTGCTGTTTAGTTTGGGTTTTCTTTTCAGTTTGGAAATAATTCTGTATTCAGCAGCTCTGGATCTGTCTGTAATCTGCTTAAGGGCTTTCTATTGACTTTCAAGCTCTAGCAGTGAAACAAAATGGGGTGAGAGAATGAAATGATCTGGGCGAGACAAGAGATTTCATTTGATTTCAAGTCAAGAAGAACCACGGAAGGAAAATCACACCTCTTTATGTTGCTTCAGAGATGTGAAATCATGTCAATACTACCAGGGCAGGCACAGTGCTGAAATCCTACAACTGGTAGTGCAATCAGTAGTGCAACCGCTGGCTATTTGAAAATAGCACAGTGCTTTGTATGTCTCGTAACACATTGTCATTTTTGTTTCAATGCCAGTTCATCCTATGCAAGGCTTGCCTTTGTAATGAACAGATGTCACAGAATCAATCATGGAATCATAGAATGACTTGGGTTGAAGGGACCTTAAAGCTTATCTTGTTCCAATGTCCCTGCCATGAGCAGGGAGCCTTCCACTAGATCAGGTTGCTCAGAGCCCCATCCAACCAGGCCTTGAACCACCCAACCACGACTGGGGCAGCCACAACTTCTCTGGGCAGCCTGTCCCAGTGCCTCATCCCCCTCACAGGGAAGAATTTCCTCCTATTATCTAATCTAATCTAATCTAGAACTACTCTCTTTCATTCCCCCTTGTCTTGTCACGACATGCTCTTCTAAACACCATCTCTCCATCCTTCCTGTAGGCTCCCTTTGGGTACTGGAAGGCCACAGTTAGGTCACCCTGAAGCCTTCTCTTCTCCAGGCTGAACAATCCCAATTCTCCCAGTTTTACCGCATAGGAGAGGTGCTTCATCCCTCAAATCATCGTGGTGGCCTCCTCTGCACTCACCCCAACAGGTCCTTCCTGTGCTGGGACCCCGGAGCTGGATGCAGCACTGCGGGTGGGGTCTCACCAGAGGGGAAAAGAGGGGCAGAGTCCCCTCCCTGCCCTGCTGCCCATGGGACTTTGGATGCAGCCCAGGACACAACTGACTTTCTGGGCTGCAAGGACACAGTGCTGCCTTATGTCCAGCCTCTCATCCACCAGCACCCCCAGGTCCCTTTCTTCACGGCTGCTCCGGATCTGTTCATCCCTCAGCCTGGATTGATACTGGGAGTTGCCCCGACCCTGCATTTGGTCTTGTTAAAACACAGGAGTTTCCCAAGGGCCCAATTCTTCAGCTTTGCCAGGTCCCTCTGGATGATATCCTGTCTTTGAGGTGTGGCAACAGCACCACTCAGCTTGGTGTCATCTGAAAATTCACTGAGGATGCACTTGATGCCTCTCTCTATGTCATTAATGAAGGTATTAAATAACACTGGTCCCAATAGGGACCTCTGAAGGACACTGCTCATATCTTAACAAAGCCTACTCAGGCTGAAAATTAGTTATTTTCTGAAATTTTTGGACATTTCCTAGCATCTGTTGTGTTTTCATAAAAGCAATATCACTAAGCACACGTTCCCTCCTGAGACCCATTTCAAGAGACATTTAAACAGATAGGACACAATTCACCCAACTGCAGTTTTGCCAGGACAGTGAGAATAGCCCCTCTCCTTCCTCAGATGTTCCATATGAATTTGAAAGGCAGCATCATTTGAAGTGGCCTCTTTCTCTTGCTCTTTCACCCAGTTTCCATACATTCCTAAGCAAACAGTGCAAATGCACACCATGATTTTTGGTTCTTCAAATATGCTAATACTCTCTGTGTATGGGGGTATGGTATGCAGGCTCAAGTCATGTGGCTTTGATTAGTGAAACTTAATCGACTGAAAATTGTATGATAAACATTCCTATTAATAATTACTTTTCTTCTTTACTACTAAAATTGGTACAGAAGGTGTTTCTAATTTTAAACAGGACATATTCCTAATATAAAAATCACATGATATGCAGAATAAGGCTTTGCTGCAGGGCAGAGCTGCATCTGTTATCTCAAAATGTAAGCTGCGACTATCATTTTAGAAGTAAAATTATCACAGTTTAATACCTGTGCATACAATTTTCCTTCTCCTGAAGTAGATTCCAAACAGCTGCCTGTCCTAACTGCAAAGCAATTTCAGCAAATTCTCAACACTTTGGTTAAAATTTACACCTATGCGGAGAGACTGCACAGACCATCTTGTCATTCAAGTCCCACTCACACAGTGAATCTTGTCTCTACTCATTTTCTAAAAGATGGTGAAAGGGGAAGGTGCTCAGCATGTCAGAAAAGCAGCCACATTTCTTTTAATAGTGGACATTCACTGTTTTCCAATGCTTGAGGTTGGTGTTTTGTGCAGCAATGAAACAATTCTGTGGTTTAAAACCACATCTAGTTAGTTTTAATTCTACATTGAAGCAATGTTAGCTCTAAATTTGCAGTATGTTCTTAAGTTAACATGGTCTTTTCAAATTTGCACCCAGATATAATTTTCAGTGGAAGTACATTTTACCAGTACAATTAATAACTTTAAGATTAAGTGGTGTGAATAATAATAAAAACAGTGAAACTGTAATCTGTAACTGTATTAATGCACAAGTCAGTCAAAACTGACTTTGACATTTGAGTAATAGTAGCAGAACATAAAAATAACTCATGACATTAGTATAATAAAAACATCAATGATACCAACACAGCTGGTAGATTTCACCACAGCAAAAGAGTTCTACAGGCAATGGGGGAAAAAAGCATGTCAATACACTGGAGCTCATTTACCTGCTGGTAAAAGACATTTAGAGTCAAGCAATCTCTCAAGCATCAGCCACCTATCTACACCTGAACTGAAGGTCTCAGTGAAAAACTCCTGTGCATAGAACAGATATTCTTGTAAACTTCTCTAGTCTTGCAAACTGCAAATCTGAACTAAAAAGAAAATGTAGAGTTAAGTATAACGTTTTCCCACTCAACCACTTTATTCCAACAGCTGACAATCAAAAACACATTAGCTGCTGTCAGTCACCATCAGAATTTTATAACATTGATACCTGTATAATAGGAATTTAATCAACATATTAACTCATTTCACATACGTAAACACACAGAAGCTGATTCAATCATGATAACCCTAACTATACTAGAGATTTTCAAATAACTCAATTTTTTCTCCTCCAGCTTCCACTGAAATATATTATGAATGAGAGAATTAAAAATAACTGAAATAGTATCC
Source organism: Pardalotus punctatus (assembly GCA_013400915.1). NCBI lineage: Eukaryota > Metazoa > Chordata > Aves > Passeriformes > Pardalotidae > Pardalotus > Pardalotus punctatus. The sequence goes on from VZTX01020281.1 coordinate 219,149, forward strand.
TCAGTCTATAGATAGCGAAGTAAAAGCACAGTGTGGGATAAGTATCACACCGAGAAAATCACTAATATCTAATTTTTGGTGCTGGCCCCAGTGGGAAAGGAGACAAGAGAGTACAGGGCTGACACCTAAAGCATGGCAGCTCAAAGAATTCAGCGCTGATCAACAGCACTGATGAAATGCAGTTCTCTCAAAGAATGCCTCCCTCAGATAACTCTGAAGTTAAAACTTCTAACACACCCCTCCCTAAGATAACAGAGGTTTTGTTTAATTACTGCAGTGCTCCCACAAGGCCGTGCTTGCAGGAACATTGGTTTGAAACTGGTCTGCCTGGGAATAATCACTGGAGCGGTCCAACAACCCATAACTTATCCTGAATTAGTACTGACCACCCCAGTAATACCAACAGCACCAGTGCAGACTCCTGAGCCAGCTCTGCATTCCTTAAAGTTTGAATCTTTCTGTGTGTTTGTTTCAATTGGAGACAAAAAGCTTGAGATTCAAAAGTCTCTGTTAAGGAGTTACAGCACAGTTGCTTAACCCTGTATTTAAGCTCATCATTCATTCACAAGCTTCTCCTCTCAGGGTGAATTTGGCACACAATGTGCTGGTCCAGGGATTTCTCACTGCTCCCACTGCTCACACACACACTTTCCACACTGAAGCATTTGGCTGGCGTTGAGCTCTAGGCTGCCACGAGTGCCACTGCACTTGCTGGGCTGCAAACCTGCCAGTAAGGGACAAATCCTAAAAGCAGAAATGAAGAGATAGCAGGCATTTAACACAAAATATCTGACCAGCATATGTTTCTATACAATGAGCTGTCAGCAACAAAAGTAAAAGTGGGCAATATGTTGAATAGTTCCTTTTAGTGCGGATGGTTCACATACATCAGTAGGAAGTGAGGAAGATGGTTATGAGTCACATCTGACCCTCCTATAAACAACCTATAATTATTTATTAAAACACCCACTAATCTTTTATTAACTTTTCACACCATATATATGGAACTCTCGGTTCCAGTGCTGATTTGCTGTCATTTCTCAGCACTTTAAACTTCCACAATTATAAAACAATTATGACAAAATTTGAAGTTACGGACCTTATAAAAATACTACCTCAATTTAAGGTTCTGTGGCATGAGTTACACAAGTCAACTTGAGCTGCACAGTTCAGTCACTATCACGACTCCTTCTTATAACAATTCTACACATTCATTTGTCACAGAAGTGTTCCATGATACTCAGTTTTTGGGAAATAAATTCACGATCCTGGTTAAAAGCTCACTGTAATATTTGGTATAAAGTATCCACACAACAGTCAGTACCAATCCAGAACTATGAAAAATTCTATCTCCTTTATGTATATGGAACTGAGACGTGCAAAGATAAAGGACCACATTTTCCTGAGAGATCCCTGCCTTCACCTGCAGAGCATACTGTGTATACACTGTGGAAAATGCCTGGGTTCATTTTCAAGACAAGGAATGCAGAATAAAACCCAGTGCTCCAGTTTCCCAGCGTTAAGGGATATAGTTGTGCTTCTACAACAGGCTCATCCTGTCACTACTTATGAATATCAGACATATATTTAGATAAAGTCATCAACCATTCAGGGCTGAGGACACCTGGGACATATGTAATCCCATCCTCTTTATATAGGATCTTTATAGTTCTGCCAATCCCAGCTCATAATAAAATAACAAAAATGTAAGCCAGGCCTCAAAATTATTTTTTTATCTTCAGTTGTTCTTTTTGAACTACCTTAAAAACGTTTTAGTGTTTATCAGTGAATAATCTAATTTTCCAAGCTTTCCAATCATATCTTCCAAGTGTAGGAGTTAGAACCTGGCTTTGCAAGTTTCTAAATGAAAGCTATATTTCTTCTGAAAAAAACAAGACTTGCTAGAAAACCAAAGGAGGCAGAAATACTGTATTTTTTACCATTTCCAAACACACAATTTCCCTCCCAATTAAACCAGACATTCTATCTTGCAGGTAAATCTGAATTATATCCAACTCCAAGGATATCCAGGGACCACACATTCCAGACTTTCTTGAGTCAAAGAAAGTTAATGTAATTTCTGCAGTTTCCTGTATGCCATCAAGATCCATCCTAGCTTTTTCATCAGTTTTATTTTTAGTTCTAAGACAGCCCAAGAAGAATACAAAAAAGGCAAATAAGCTGAACTATTCTTAACTCAAATTAACTGATTTTGATTGAAAGACTGGGCAAAGTTCCAGCGGTGAAGTGTGTGTTTTATACTATCCAGACTGCTTTGCCCTTTCCTTCACATAATGCTAATGAGTAACAGAGTAACTTGAAAATCTGAGCAGTGAGGTGTGCTGGCTTTTGGGTTAGTCTATCTCAGTCTTAAAAAGGATTATGGATTGGGAACTACAGCTCTGCTGAGGTGTGGAGTTGCATTAATGGTTTTATATGTAATACTGAATCACTAGACCTGTTCCTGGGATTCTTAAGTATCAGACTGCATTTGATTCCCCTCTCAGACAATTAGACCAAGCATCTACAATTCAGCAGAACAAAAAAGAGCAAAGGGGACTCATCAGGTGTTAAATAAGAAAATGCCTGTATACTCTGCCTACACCATGTAAATAGCCTGATTTTTGCAAGCCATCCAAGAAGGAAATCAATGCTGAGTACGTTCTTAATACTCCATAAGAGCCAAACAATATTTTTATCTCATCTTCTAGGCAAAGCAGTTAACACAATTGTTTGGAATAATTGTCCATGGAGATATTATATTAAAAATTTATAACGTTCTGGAGTAACTCTTTAAAGATGACAGTGATTTTGACTTTGGAACAGGAAGGCTGCAGAGTTAACTCTTCCAGAACAGTTATTCTGCAGCAGCTAAACTGGTATGTTTCCGCATGTAAACATGGACACTAATGGATTCTCTTCAGATGATTAATCCTGTTTATGCTTCTTTTATCCAATGGAACAGTTTCATTCTCAATTAAAATTGATCTGAATCCATGCTACTGTCAAAAAGGACACTCCCTTCTCATCCTTCAGTTGCATATGCCTACAACTTTTCCTTGTAAACGCTTGTGTTTTTACGATTGCCCAGGGATCCAAAGGAAGAAGAAAATGAATCCAAGACTGAAAAGGGATAGTTTCCATCAGGATCAATACCTGATCTTCCTGTGCACAAAGCTCTCTAACATGCATGCTGGCAGAATAAAAGATTTTTTAAGTGCAATAAAATGGGCATATCCTGTTTGGTATCTGTGTGAATTGGTATCAGTTTAAAGTAATAATGAAAGTGCACCCTGGCATAATTTTCCTTCCTTCCTTCCTTCCTTCCTTCCTTCCTCCCTTCCTCTCCTTAAGAGACATCTTTCTTTAAAAATTATAACATAAAACCTTATAAAAATTATAAAATATAAAAATTATAAACCAAACAATTTATACAGGAACATGGGGTCTAGGTGACTTTTTCTTTTTTCTTTTCCTCCAGGCAGAAACTTTTTGCTGCCAAGATGAATTTTTATAAAATGCCAAGTTTGATTTATGCATTAATTCCAAAATATAAGTTATTTAATGTTGTTGTCAAGACAAATGATGACAGCCGAGTTACATAATGCCAATACTTTCATTTAGCGGTGGACACTTACTGAGTGACTGACTGCTGTCAGGGCTTCTTAGTCTGTTAGCTAAATACAACTTGAGGTGCCATGTCTGTAAAATTGTGTCAGACAGGGAGCATTCATAGCACTTTACTTTACACTCGCGACTCAGGTGGGGAAGTAAGAAATTACTTTCTGGGTCCTATACATGCAGTAGAGGTCCAGCAGCTTCTCTGGAGCTCAAGTCAAAGCAGTTGCTTAATGAGGGTGCTGTAAATGACCAAAGAAATCTCTCGTTTTAACTTGTGACTATAGAAAAAGGCTTGACTTAAAGGAAAAAAAAAAAAAGCTTGACTTTATCATGTTAATAAAAAGAATGAATGATGTATCTTAGACCTTATTGGAATGAGTTATATAGTCCCAGGTTTCACACTTGATTTGTTTGAAGAGACTGGGTGGAAATGCAATAAGACAGAGAGAGTCAAACTCGTAAAACATAGGAATTAAGCATAAGGAGGAGAAGCTTTGCTTTTCAATTCCTCAAGCTCTATAAAGGAAAATGGAATTTCCAGAAATCCAAGACCAAATCACCTTTGAACAAAGTAATCATTTTATCAAGGAGGATTCTTCCCTAGTCTTCAACTTATGTCTGGCTATCAAAAGAAGACCACCAAGAGCACTGTACCAGCAATTTCTGGCTTCTTGATATTGTTCTAGATCATCAGCCATCTTGGAGTTACAATCTTGAAAGTTCTTTTTGCTGTTTTTCTTTTTTATGTCTTGTGTTTTTTATTAGCTGAGAGATAGACATGGCTTTTGTCCTTTGATTTATAGAATGTGAAAGCGTGTTATATGCACAGGAGTCTCTATGATCCTAGAACATCTACACAAGGAAGACGTCAGACAAAGGTTTAAGTGTTCTTGAAACCATCTCATATATTCACTCTGATATTGAATTCTAAACTACTATTGAGACCAGCTCATTGATTTCCCCACAGTCTGATTTGCATTGTTTCAGAAAATGTTAATTTTGCTGTTATGAACAGTAGCCTAGCACGTGTGACAGCATTTTTCAAGTGTTAATTTTTGAAATACTTTTAGTATAATTCATAAAAGGGCGTCTGTGTTTCTTTCCATCAGCAATGTATTTCAGGGATCTTTCGACTCCATCTGGTTATAGGCAGATTGACCTGAAAGCCATGAGCAAGCATGGACTCTCACACAGAATTCACATCCATTCCCGTGTGCTGACTACAGGCCTTGTAGCTGATGCTTAAGCATGAGAAACAGGAATTCAAATTCAGACTTGCTTTCCTGCTCTGCAGAAAATGCACTTAAACTTTCTTTTCTCTTGCATTACACTGCCCCATGCCAAGTATTATTGCAAATACATCAGCTAGAAATATTCATTTAATCCATGCATAGGTAAAAAAGAAAAGTCATGGGTGCTAGCAGCATTTGTATTTTGCATACAACCAGTTGCCTCAGGCCACTAGAGGCTACTGTAGGCTAATAGGAATACTCATTTTCCAGACTATTCTGCCATATATTGTTTAAAAAGAGAGGACATGGAAACAGCAGTTAACACACTTGATATAATGAAGTAACTTGAAAAAAAAAAAGAAAATTAAGGATGTCTATAAAGAACATTTTTGCGTGCTTCAAAAGATTTCTGTCAGGAGTCTGAACAGTGACATTAATTAAAAACAGAAATTTTTTTTACTAAATAAATTAATCAGACTTTGAATTACCTTATACTCAAGGTCTTAGAACAAAATTTAGAATTTCTGTTTCCTAGCTCTCAAAACCTCACAAAGCATCCTGTTACGTTCTCAAACAAGTTTCTAAACAAACACAGCAGAAACAACCTTCTGTTGCTGTGAGCTTTGATGAATCCTTTAAACCAAGGTAAATGATATTAAACTTGTATTAGAACCTCTCATGTCTACTGTATATTCTCTCATTTTCATAAAAATCATACAGACTCATGCCTATATGTCCTCTATATGCTTTATAATTTTTTTGCTTTCTTTTCCCTCAGATGTCTCTGCAATAAGCACACCTTTTTAGTTACAAAGAAAGTGCATTTACATGAAGCAAACGGGTCTGGACCTAGACAAGTTATGTGCATTTCTAATAACCAATGGCACCAACACTCGTTTCTGAGAGCCGAACAGTTGTTTATAGCAGAAAAGAAGTGAGAAAATACATCCAGCACTTTGCAAGGGTTATATTCTTATCCAGACTAAGATTTCAGGCATTTGACAAGTGAATAAAAAGCTTGATATAAAAGTAATCATTAACAGCATTATGTATAACTTTTTATGAACATATTTAACATTAGCTCCTAAGGGAGAATTTTAAAATGAGAGATGAGCTGCTGCAAAGGGAATTTAAAGGGCATAAGGTAGAAAAGGAATTAGGAACTCTAAAGCTAAAGAATTAACACTGAATTGTTGCTGCAAATTAACTTATTACTCAATTCTTAAAGAGTTTGCATAGGTTCGCTTACTAAAATAGTTCCAGAACATTAACCATATTCTACACATTTTAAATGCTGATGTTAGTGGTCAATCGAAACCCTTATTTTCTCCCTTCATTGTGTTTGCACAGTAGCCAGCACAACAGAGACATACTCATGGGCTGGGCTTTCGAACACTAGATCATGCGAGTGAATAACTCAGGAAAGGTGATAGTGCAAGTGCACTAGTACAGGGAAAACCGAGTCAGGTTTTGCAAACGCTTAGGTCACTGGTCCAACTGACAGCACTTACTAGATTTTATTCACAATATTTTTAAAAACTACCTGCTCTCAGCTGCTGTTTCAGAGGTTTCCAATTACATTCTCTGAAGCAAGTGTATTTTCCCTCCAAGACGGTTTTATCTTATCTTGCTTTAACCCCTGTTTTCCAAATAGGCTGTGTAGATAGCACTGCCAAAATAACCATGATAGTGTACTTTAACGTATAGAGGTTATCAACATCATAATATGGATCAGAAGAGAAACTGGACCACAACTTGTGCAGGGATTTATCACCAGCTAGGTCTGTTAGCAATGATGACTTCAGAGGAGACACATTTCGCTCCTGGCAAATTCCTGCTAGTGCAGGGCACTGCAAACCTCAGCCTGGCCTGGGGCCCATGCCCTGCTCTGCTCCAGCGGGCCCTGTCTTGGCCTCTGCCCACTCTGGGCTGAAGCAGGGGACAGGTGTGGGGAGGTGGACACTGTGCTGCTGGCAGCCTTAGTCTGGAGAAGGTCCAGAGACAGCGGATGGCTGAGCTGTTCAGAATCCAAATGGAAAATTGGAACAGATGTTGGTGGTGCAGGAGGTTCTAAACAAACGCTATCTCTGAATCTAAGTCAAGTTTTGAGTTACAGTGCTCTGATTAGGACAATAATGAGTTGTCAGTCTCCAGGGCAGGAAAAGTAATCCTGGATTTTTGGATCCAGTAACTGGTTTTGAGTTATTCATGAACTGTCATTTTAGCATGCTTCAAGAACATCGTGGGCCATAATGTCTGTTCCTATGAATAAAAAACCACCAAAAGAAAAGGAGCTGCATGACATTTTACTAGTAATAAGTTTGGATTTAAAACATCATTAACATAAATTACTGGCACAAGTTTCATAAGGGCTTTCTAAGCCTTGACACTACCTCAGAGCAAAGTAATGAACATAATGTTAATATATCTCATTCTTAGAGTATAATACTAGTAGTTTGCGACTCTTCTGGGCTCCTACTCCTGAAGTTTTTGTTGAGGTGTGCTGGGCTGGGCTGGCCAGAAAATGTCTTACTGCCAGTGTTATTTTACACTCTGTAATTCACTTTTAGAATTGTATTACAAACTGTCATTATATCACACTAGTGTTTTCTGGAGTAGGTAGAATTAGTTGCCTGCTTTCTTTTAAACTAAGTTAATGAAAAAAAAAATACACTGAAATCATGAAACAGAATGATATGGGAACCAGGTCTGTAAGAAGAGCCAGGGACAGAACTTGAGCTACTGAAATGTCTGTCCTGTGCCCAAAACAAAGCATGCTGAGGAAGAAGCATTTTAATTTCCATTTTTCTTGTCCTGAATTAGTAAAGCCATCCATGAAAGTTACTGTTATGCAGTAACACTCAGTCACAGACTAGAGAAGAATGGATTTTTCTGCCTCCATCTGTGACCAAGTTTGAGGTTTGTATTCTTTTCCAGTTATACAAAATTCTGTTCTGCTCTGTGAAGAGTTCAGTAGGTTACTCATTACAATTAACATATTTAAAAGGACATATACAATAGTCTGTGCTTTCTTGTGTGTTTCAGATAAAAAACATGTCAGCAATAGCTGTATTTTTAATGCAAAAAAATGTATTTTTGTACTCTTGTACAACTCCATTGTAATAGAGATAAGACATTCCTCCACAACAAAAAGAGGAGCTTGCCCGGTAGGTAAAAAGGCTATTGTCTCAAAAGAATAAAAATAAGCAAAGTATCTGGACAGATTAAATCATTCAGAGAATGTCTCCACTCAGAAAGTTGTACTTTTGGAAGTTATTTTGTTAAATTTAAAAACTGAGTTTATGTTCTCTCAGGTATTCTTGTTGCTATTGTTTTAAATGCCAGGTTCAAAGAGCATTAAATATAAGGTGTGTCTTTGCTTTCAGTTAATGAACATAAACTGTATCTAGAAATTGTCAAGAAGACTGGGCTGAAGCAAAATGTAATTTAAAGATAGCGTGTAGTCCAGCATGAAACTGGAGGGCTTCTGTTTTGTTCATATGGCTTCCAGAGAAAAGGACTGCACTCTGTGGCTCCCTTCTCCTTTATGCAAAACTTACCCAATTTTCAACCCAAGAGAATGACAGAAACATTTCATTCTACTCATTCACTTCACAGCACCTCTGCCAAGGTACTCCAGCACAAACATTGCTTTCCAGTGTAGCTGTGAGCGCACAGCTGTCATCTCACTGCCCTCACTGAGCCCCAGGCATGTGCTGAAGCACTTTGATGAAGATGGACAAACTTAAGCACATGCCTAACCAGTTATTCAAGTTTAGATAGATTCAAATGTAATCTGCTATAGCTCCCTGAAGGCTAATTTGTAGTAAATTTAAGATATAATGTTCATATTATAAATAGAAAACAGATCCAACTTAAAAATTTAGTGACAGTTTAGACTTTGGGGCGTTGCGTCAAAATAGGGTAATTATAACTGGCAAAACCGAAGAACAGCTGATGAAACAATTTTTATTTCCTGTTGAACTTCAGTCTCAAAATATGATATCCTAGTTCTTGTTAGAATATATGCTGGTGTAAAGAAAATTATCAGTGTTGGCACTGGAGTTTTCAATTGATGATCACATAAAGCATGGTAGTAATAACTCTGATTTCAAGCATCTTAATAACTGAATCTCATAGACTGTTATAATGATTCATTCTAGGGTCTCAATAGGGAGGAAAAAAATCGAAATAAAACACCTTAATCATAAGTCATTCAAATGGCAAATGTGAAACAGATTCTAAACTTTATATCCGTTTGTTTTTGGTGTTATGTGAACGGTCTTCTAATCTGGAGAGGTTCCTGATACAGTGACAACAATTGTGTAAGCCATGGATATAACTGTAACTGCATAGTCAGCCATTATGAGCAGCTCATGTTTTAAGATGTGTCAGATGGGTTTGGGTGTCTCAGTATTCACAAAGACAATGTTTCTCAAAACCACTAAAGTTTTTAAAATGCAGATGGATAATTATAATGCATTTATAGTCAGTCATACTATATAGTTAGAATTTATATTTATGCACACAAGATTATCAAAAAGGTTTGTGAACTGACTTGTAGTGAGAGATAAATTAAGAACTAGATATTTACATTTTGAAACTATTTCATTTTCACCCATATGTGTGTAACTTTAAGCAGCTATTTCAAGAAATCTTATCCATCACTTACAAAGCCCACCACACTCTTTGATAACTTTTTAATCCCTGAGAGGAGCAAGGAGTAAAGTTTTTAACTACATAATAGGACAAAAGGAAAATAAAGAATTTGTAAAATTCTTCCACATTCTAAAGACATGGGAGAAACATTCCTGCTGACATGGTGGCTGCAAATTCACTCTGGTTTTCCAGTGTCATCCCCCTCTACCCTCTTGTGACTGGTTTTCAGACTTCACTGTTTCTAATATTGGTATCACTGCTGTCAGCTAGTTATGTTTACCTTGCTGCTACATTGGTGATGAAAATAATGACAAAATCCAACTCTAAGGAAGATCTGCACATGGCATTTATGTCCATCACCTTTAAAAGTCAGTTCTTCTCACCAACACAATTGCTAACTATGCATATCCCCACAGCTAATCTTTAGGCTCTGAAAAGATAAAAGAAAACAGGGCTAAGAAGCAGCCTATCTGTTATAACTTTCACTGACCAAATCCCATGTTTTTATTGATTCTAAAGAAAAAATATGAATAAAGTGCAATGTGCCAGAATAGCATTAGAGAGAAGTGCAGTGGCAGTAGTGTTTTTGGTTTTCATCAAAATGAGAGGAATGAGGAAACTTAAACTTCTTCTTCAATATAATCCCCTAGTTAAGCCAAAACTCATTGAGAAGCAAAGAATTTAAAATAATGTACTGTTGTAGCAGAAAAAACACATATTAATGAATTAAACCAACCCCTTGTTAACAGCGATTTGAATCAACATAAAAGCAATATTAGTAACTTGTATAAACATGTTACCCCATATCATCAGGTTGCAGAGACACTTTTTAACTAACAGAAAGAGTAAAATTTTAATCACAGTCAGCTGAGTTCTGCCCAATGCAGGAGGAACATTTCACAATTAGTTCTGTTGGCCCAGACACTGCTGCATGGAAAATAGATGACATAGGTGCACTAAAACATTATTTGCTCTTATTAATGCTGAAGTCCCATACTGCATATTCTCTAATCACCAGTATTTTTCACAGATTAAATTAGATGATTAAAGATCTTATATACCTTTTAAAAAATCTCATCTTCTTAGTTCTTTATCCTTCTATTTACTTCCTCAGACCAAACATCTCCCTCTCATTGCTGAGAAATTCACCATACCCAAAATTTCTGCTAGTCTAAAAACTTTGTTTACTTAGTCAGTTGCCAAGAATGTATTTTATTACTTCCTGATTTCCTTCAAATAACATAATAGTTTATTTATTTATTTATTATTTTAAAATCTGATTTTTGGAGACTATTGTTTTTCCCAGCCAATTTGTACTGTCTCATTTTCCATCATTTGTCCCCAGTAATCACATTGCTTAGTCCTGATTCATTTGATTAATAGCTTTTAACATATTTTAATTGTTCATAATTGATTTTCATGTCTTTTTTATCATGGAAGTTATCTCCCATATATTGATCTCAAACCTGTGTTCTACACTGGTTTTTTGCCTTAGTTCAAGGAGTGATTTACAAAAGGTCTTTTCTGGAAGTAATGAAGTAATGGCCTTGTTACTCCAAAATGCTTTAGCTTTTTTTTTTTTTTTTTTTTTTTTNTTGTTTTTTTTTTTTTTTTTTTTTTTTTTTTTTTACTTTTCCCTTTGGAAGGCAGATTCCTTGATCATTTTCAAGTTGCTTAGTGTTTTGTTGATGGGTGGATCTGCTCTTTGGGACAGCCTTCCACAACGTGGGGTGTCTGTGGTTTACATAGATGGCTTAGAAAAAGCAGTGTGTCAGAAAAGTTACAAAGACCCCTGGGGGCTGAAATGAAGTCTATTGGCAAGACATGAGCTAGAGCAGTTCTGATGCTCATTTAAAGTATTTTGGGGTGCCAAGTGGCCCTGGAAGAGCTTGGATATCAGAAATTACATGTATGACTGACAGGTATATTTTCTACCATCCCCCCAGCTGTGCCAAGTGCAGCTGATGCTCTTTTCCAAGGAATCTGAAGAACAGATTTCTCTAAATTGAAGACGGTATCTCCATTTCTATTTATTGTCTCGGGGTAAAGCATAATTTTCAGGTATTATTATTTAAGATCATTCAGTGTATACTTAATCTAAACATTGTTTTTAAGATGTTAATAAATTCTATATGAAATTCAGAACTGGAACATAGTCTCTGTTCCTTAATTGAAAGGCCCCCACTCTGCTTTCACTTGGAACTTGTTCTATTTGTCACAAATAAAATTTATTGTTTTACTAAAGGTGATTTTGGATGATGTCCTGATCCAGCTGTTTATGAAACCTCTTTTAGGAAGTCAAAGGAGGATACAGGCTCAAAGGATTCCACAGCTGAATTCATGAGGACAAATACACAAATCTTTTCCCTTTCTATTTCTCTACCACTTGCTAATAAGCCCTCTTCCTGAATAATCACACAGAGAAGTTAATACAGAACACCTTTTCCTCTCTAACTACCCTACTCTAACACCTCTTACTCTAGGATTTCTTTTTCAAAGCTTTTATTGAAAACAAAATCCATGACAAGTAGTATTTTCAAAGAGGAGCACTTGCTGCATACCCAAAGCAGTTGCAGGCAGCAGCACTCAAACACACTGTGGCTGTAATGTCCACTTGATTTCCACACCTTTCCTCGAGGACTCACTGTCTGCATAGCAAATAAGCAAGGTTTCTAGTGTTTTCATTTCACTTGTAATGATAATCAAGAGGCAAAGGGCCAGCACTAACCTATCACAAGGGATATAATTACTGTATAATTATTGAGTTTCTAATAAACAGACTTAGACTTACTCTATTGAAATAAAGCAGAGTGATTTAGATAAACAAACACAACAAAATGTTAGTAACTGGTATAAAAGGAGCATATTCTCTCAGCCTCATGCTAGACTGATGCATTCCACAGTGAAATCAACATAAAAAGTCTATTGTTTTCTTTGTGTCAGTTATTTTACAGTTTTGACAAATAAACATGGTTTAAGGAAAGAAATGTAAATATTAAGAGGCCTGGTTTAGCTATCAAGGCAGGAAAATCAGATTGACAAAAACAGGATACAATCACAGACACTACCTTGCACGTTGTCTGCACTCTAGGCCTTGGAAATGGCAATGGCTGCCCAGATTAAATGTGTCACTTGTTCACTGAGAAAAATCATGCCTGAAAACACAAGGGCTACCCAGAGAGAGGCATAAGAATGTGGCAGTGCAGCACAGACAGTAAACTGAGAGCCAGCAGGGCCCACACAATGGGAGATTTTACAAGTGGGAGAATGAGTGAGGGAGCAGTTACACAACCTGGATTTGCATACCGGCCCCAAAGGAAGTGAGAGAGACTGGAAAATAGCTCACAAACAGAAGCAAACCCAGCATAGCCAGAAGCTAAAAGAAAGCTGTTATTGCACAGTATTGGAACAGAAAGATAACGCAAAACCTCAAAGTTGCATGAGGACAACCTTATGGAGATTTAATAGTACTGAAGAGGAAAGGAAGAGGGTAACAATGCCGTAGGATAGCCCAGTGGTAGCCATGTGGGCTCCAGGAAAACCCTTCCCGGACTACATGAACAGCCTGTTTAGCAGCAGCTCGCTACACCCGTGGGGAATGTACTGGTAATGTGTCACTGTTTGACACTGCAGCCTGGCAGACCAAGGACAGTGTGCCTCCCTCTCTCTCCAGGCTGTTCTGGGACTCTAACATGGCTCATCTGTCTGGCCTGGACCAGCTCACCGGGCTATTAACTCTGACTGGAGCGTGCCTACAGCGAGGGTTCATGCCTGTGCCTCACTTTCCTCTTTGGACACACCAATGTAGAAGAGGTACAGTTACACGTATGTTGGGCTCAAGTGGATGAAAAAATACTTTCTCATACATATTTAAATTTTCTTTAAAACAATACCACAGAGTTTTTTGTTTTTTGGGGTTTTTTTTGTGCTGAAATGGCCCCTGCCCAGTTGCAAGCTGGTCAGATGCATTGACACCAAAGGGACACTGGGAAGACACTAAAGTGTTCGGTGGCCTCATCAGCACTGTAGCCAAAGGTCTACCATTAACCATTCTCAGCTGCTCCTCACTGCAACACTAAGAATTTTTTTGAGCCCTACTTTCATAAAAATATGAGATGATGTTAATTTTTAATTTCTGTGGACAAAGCATAATAGGTCATGCATTTTTATCTTTTGTATACTTGTTATTATTTTAATGTAATTTCACAATGTAGTAATGTCACAAAATGCTTTATTACTCTTGCTATAATGTTTGTTAAATTGGAAAATTTTTATTTCATACTGAGTGAAGCAGTTACACTTTTTCCAGACTCAAGGGGTTTTTTGTTTTGTTTTGTTTTGTTAAATTAGTTTGGCATTTCCTTAATAATCAGTTTAATTGGTACTATAAAGTTAAAATTAACATTAAAATATTTAACATCAAATTACATTTTTCTGAAAATTTATATTTTCCTGAAAATTTGTATTTCTTTATCCAAATTGAAACTTTAAAATGGTGATATTTCTTGTAGAATAGAACCCAGATATTTTAGTTAGCTTTACACTAACTTTTATCACAGAATATCACAGTAACTGAATGGTACAGTCACTGACCATCCCCACGAATGTGAGTTTCGTGCAACTCCCTGCAAAGTGTGCTGGCTGTTTCAGATCAGCTCATGTATATGTTCGTAATTTTAACTTTGCAGGTCCCTGGTTTGAATTCATGTCAAATGCCAGGGGTTAGATGTAGACTTGTAGCAAGGGAGAAGGAAGTGCTTCATGCCTCTAACTTGGATTTTGGAATGAGAGTGAACAGCTGGTAAACCTACTAGCTTTTCTTAGTATGGCATCAAGGCTTTCTAAAAATGTGGTATGATGTGTGGGTCAGGCTTTTTTCTTTGCTATTTCTATCACTGAATTGCTTTTGTACAGATTTCCATATTCTAGACTGTGTTAATTATTCATTGTTTCTGTGAACAGTTCCTGGTAGCTCAGTCACTGTTCATTTTGACTTGACATATGGGTCAAAAGCATCCTTGATTAGGTAACCATGTCAGTAAGTATCAGCTACTTAGGGTAAATATGATTCTGAATTAGGAATTCGCCCTCCATCTTCTGTGACACTTCTTTCAAAACCAAAGGAACAATAAAGGCACTTGATCCAGAAAGTGAATACTGGGGAATCCTTGAAAGTTGAAGCTTCTAAAAGTGAAACAAGCAGCCAAGAAAAAGAACGAAGTATTCCTACCACACTGTGATCATACCACTGCTGTGCTTATAAGTATTTGTCTAGAAGTTCAAAATTATAACTACTAACTTTTGTTGCATGCAAATAATATCACATTTTGAGTGGGTTTTCCTACACAAAACAAGATTTAGGAAGATAATGTTGGACTAATGAAAATATCTGACATGTGACAAATACTAAATAGTGTGTCACAAACTTTTATATGACATGCTGAATTTTGAAAAATTTTATATGATTACTGATAGTTTTTAAGATTTTTGACTTTTTTTTTTTTACTTGTGAAGAGTTTCTAATGGCTCATTCACTTTGGATATCTTATTACAGCCTTTATTTGATTTTTACTACAAATAATAAGGTCGCAGAGCAACATGATAAAAGAATGATATAAATAAATATGTATGTCATGCAAGAAAAAAAAGAAATATTACAGAGCAGCATTCAAGAAGAGAACGATGGCACTGTGTACATGAATGGCACTGGGCTTGGTGATGCACAAAGGTAAGAGCAGCTCTCCCCTTGCCACATGGAACGCTGACTGGAACTGACCCTGATCCAAGATTAGCAGTCAGGCGTGTCATCGGAAACTTTTACATAACCATATGACAGATGTCACAGAGCATACATGGGATGAGTGCATCCTGAGAGTCAGGATAAGCTGCACTTAAAACTGATGTGCAGGCCTTATGCTTCCTAGGATTAAAGGAGACGAGTTGCAGGGTGTGCTCAGTCATTTCTGCACACATTTGAACAGACTCTCTGATCTTCTCCTTTCAAGCAATTTAGCACTGGTGCTCTTACAGTATGTACTTTTAACTGGGGGAAAACGGTTTTTCATTCCAGATTTTAAGGTGGTTTTTTTTAATTTATTCAGTTTGATTGTTTTTGCCACAGAGCACCAATGTATCAGGCAACCAGTCACCTGTAATAAAATATTGCCATCTCCAGGAAGCAGTTATTCTGCACCTGCAAAGATTCCCACCAGCATTTTAGAAGATACCCCAAAAAACCTGATAAATTTGGCACCACAAAAAAGTAATTATATAGATAAGATCCCAGAATTATGTTCCTATATGGTGAGAATGCTTGAAAATCTTTTACAAATTAGGATTATTTTATAACTCATGCAAAATTATAGTATTTTCTAGCCCCACCCCAAATATAAAATTTGTGGATAAGATTAAAATTAATGTAGACTAAATTTCAAAGTGGAATTTGAAGCTCTCTCTTATTTTTTACCCCCTATAAATATCAAACTGATCAAGAACTTCAAAATGAAACAGCTAGTCTTTTGATTGGCCAGTGATTTAACCTGCAATACCACCCAGATTTCTTTGTGGAGAAAAGTTTGGTCATAACAGTAGGAACAAATATGAACAGACAGTGAAAATTCAGCACAGAGAACTGGCTGCTTGTAGGAGTCCTTAGAAAAACACAGAAGGTGTGAATATGAAATTTAAGACTTGTCTTGGTCTAATACTTCTACTATTTCATGTCATATCAGTCAGACTATCTTTTTTAACTTAATGTTGCATTTCACAAATGAACTGTGGACTTTTTAACTTTGCAAGAAAATTGTGACTTGATTTACTTATGCCATTGAAACCGCTTACAATATAGAGTGGTAGCTAAAATTTCCATATTTGTATTCTGTGTAGACACTTTCCCACATCTATTAATAGACATGCAATAGTAAGAACAAATGGAGCATTATAAGGAGCCCGACACTAGTACAAAACAGGAATACACTGTTTTAAATACATGAATTTATGCCAGTGCAAAACTGATTTCTCAAGGACTGCATCAACACAACCACCTACTTGACAAATGAAATCATAATCATATAATAAGTCCATAAACAAAGTTCTGTGATATACCCTCAGCATAACAATTATAATTTCTTCTCTGGAAAAAAAAAATTCAATTGCTTCTGCTATTCCTTTTAGTAGAGGAGATGTGATATGGACTACTCAATACAAGAAAGAGCCAAGCTTCCACCAGCGCAGTCCCAGCTGAATCAGTCCTGCTGACCAAATCAGGGGACAGAAAACTTGGAGTGCTGATAAGAACTGCAACTTTAACGGCATAGGCATAGAAAGGAAGGAGAGGGAACCCCCTACAAAGCCTGTTGGAAAAGGTTTATTTGAACTTAAAAAAAGTATTTTTGAAGCAGCATCTACCTTTCCATCCACACAACTCTTCACAAGTTACGAAGCAGATGTCTCTGCAGGAGGCTCCACTGAATGAACAGGTGAACAGCCACAGTCTGTAGCATATTTCTAAATCACTTGTTTGTTTGATAGCACTCACTGAACACCTCGACTAATTTAAAGTCCTTGGATGAGAACTTCAATTACAAGGAGGACAAAATGTAAACAGAACTTGAGGTACCTACTTACTGTTTAAATATAGTGTAACATTACACAGCATGAGAGCATCAAATATCTTTTGCTGAAAAATCAGTTTTCAACTAAGAAAAAAAAATTGCTTTAAAGCTGTCAACAATGTCTATCATTTGAGATGATAGAAACCCCCAGTATTTCTAAGTCTTGGACACTTGCAATATGTCCTGGAAGTTGTCCCACTGACAGTTTGTTTTTAAGACTCCCAAAGATTCAGACACATGCAAACTTTTGGAAAACAATAAGAAAAATGTCTGAAACTTTCATACAAGGGGAAAATGGATTTCGCGGCATGAAAATCTAAATCTTACGGAAAGAGAGATACAGAGTTAAGCTAAATAAATGCTCCCATTTATGCTATATTACACTGAGATCTCAATAGTTATAATAAAAGCCATACAACACACAGACAGGTAGGATTAGAGGAAACAAACATGTCTTTCTTAGGCTAAAAGTTACAGGCTTAACATGGACTGAAATACCAGAGGTTTTCAAATTCTGGCCAGGCCTCTTGCTCACAGTTCTCTGGGTTATTGCAGATAGAACGTATTTCTCCATTTATACTCCTGTTAGAGTCAGTGGTTATGTTTCATAATTAAGCAATACCTACTGCAGATAACAGATCTAAAATAATCAGCAAGAGCACCTGAATTTTCATCACCCTTCCATCAACTATAACAAACTGAGCTGGTCCGAAGTTTGTTCAGAGTTGAAACTAAACTTTTATTACTTGCACTCTTTCCCTCACCATGTGCTACATCAGGAAGCTTCAAATTAGCCTTTTAGCCCTCCCATCCCATTCATACATATGCTGAGCAGCTCTCTCATTAGCACTACCCCATGCTTACATGTCCTCTGTCACACAGCAGGAGACAGACTGAATTGTTGGATAGACCCCCAACACATTCTTATTTTGGGCAATCCTCTATATGGCAAATGATGTTTATTAGGCTTGTGGGCTGTAACAGTATCTAAAGCCTTAAATGCCCTTGAGAAACATGGGAGAGAGAGTATCTACTTGTGAAACTGATATCACATGAAAATAAGCATGAGTAGCCAATTTGAAATCCAAAGGAGTTCTGCTATCTGCTCCAGTGGATCTGGAATTTCAACAAGGGCCTGAGTAAATCTTGTAAACTGTAATATTCCCAGGCCGTATGGTCTCCCTCTGTGCAGATGCTCATGATGGAGCTGAAACAACACTGAATCACTTTAGGCTCTTCCCGCTTTACCAAATATATCCACATCCCTCCCTGGGAGCCTTCCCCAAAAAGGGAAGGAAAAAATCAGGGTTGTGGATGTGGTCTTATATGTGTAATTCCTCAGTGCTTTGCTGATCAAAGATACATCAAGGTCTGATCATCCTGGACCATCATACTCCCCCTGACCTGATGTCATTGTCACAGGAGCTGCCTGATGTCCTTTGTGCCTTCACAGACATTTGTCTCGTACTTCACAGAACCATGCAAGGCCAGGCAAACAGCTGAAAGGAGCTTCTTTTGGACTTTGCCTTAGAAAACCCCGTTATTCAGAGAGAATGTGAGACTATCAAGATCTCCTCATTTCACTATAATTTGCCTCCCAAAGGAGACAAGGACCATATAAGAAAGGTCTGTGTGATCCTGAGGGAGAAAGAAGGGTTGTAATGTACTAATTTGAATGCCAAAAACCAGAGGGAATGATTTGCTTCCTTATCTGTGAAGATAAAGATGAGATGAGATGAGATGAGATGAGATGAGATAAGATGAGATGAGATGAGATGAGATGAACTTGCCTTTGCAACTTTTATATATTTTAAGGCGTTTACACCTCAGCCTTCATCTGGATTACTATTCCTAACAGTGTTGTGAAACTATTTAGATAAAATATTTAAAATTGTAGAATTGACAATTTTTTATTGTCAGTTATGAAACCTTTATCTAGGTTCCACCTTTTACTAACCTTTAGGATTCTCTTATTGTCCCTAATAACATTATATTGCATTAAAATTTAGCCAAAGCTTTTTACTGGGAGCTGTGCTATTTCTCGTGGCTTGGTAGTGCTAATGTTTAAATTCTGAGTCCTCTTACTGCTGATTAAACCTCCAAAGACTACAGGAGAATTTCTGCTTCACTGCTAGAAAAGAAGAAAACCAGCACAGTTTGTACCAAAGAGATCACTTGAAGAATTTACGTAAGGTTACTGCATTAATGAATAAAGCAAAGCATTATCATTTTTAATAGGAATTAAACAGCTAGAGGGAGAAGTAGGGCAATGCTGTGATCAGTGCAAAGAAAAACAATCTAACCATTTTAATTAACTGTATTTTAATAGCTTTAGTTATAATTGAATAATTTAAATACCAAGGGAAATAGTTAAATCTCCTAAAAGCTTTCTTTTTATTTACATTTTAAATACAGTTCATGGAGAAGGGATGGCACTGTGAAGGCTTAAAATAAATGGGTGGGGAAAGCCTTACTAATTTCTGCAGCTGCTGGACCAACAGGAAATATTTATGGAATCTTAGTCATTGCTCTCTGCAGGAGCTCCAGTCCAAACCCTAATATATTTCTGCTTTTCTCTCCAATGCCTCAAAATATTACACAATCCCTGGTGCTGCTGCCCTTGACTGTTATAACCATAAAATGCACAGAAAGATAAATGTGAAGCAAGGATTATCTAATCAAATTTTTTTAAGTAGGCAGCAGTGAAGAGGATCACTGCAGAAAATAAAACTATTGGTCAATGTGGAGTTTCACTTAGATTTAGACAGAATAAAGATGTTTAAATGGAATAAACTGACACATACATTTGTCTTCTATAAAAAACCCAATACCAGTCATAAACAGAGCCCTTCCCTACTATACTTTTCATGTTGCCTGCAATGATGATCATTGACTTCCATGCTGGTTTTCAGTGTTAATTTGTTATGGGGCTCATACTTCCTCTCACACAGACTTTACCTTTTTGTGGTTTCACTCAGTTCCATTAGAGCAGTTCAAACGAGAGGGGCAGGATTCCGGCCCTGTCTGTCACCGCATCAGTCTCTGAGACACAACCTGCCACTCACTGAGCCCACTGCCCTGCCTGCCACGCCACCCAAAATGCCAAACATGCCTTTGCAGGGTAAGCCCACAGCAATACCTCTCTGTGATACAATCTTTTGGCACTTGGTAATTTTTGCAGTTTAGAGATTTTCTCAGCTAGAGGAAATATTTCTTCATTTGAGTAACACAAACCAGAGTTTCCTTCCATGACTCTTTAAAATGATGTAAACTTTTCACATCTGAAATATGCTGCGGTGAAGCCTCTCTGCCATGCATCACCTTCTGCTGTTTTGACCCTGCCATCACTCGAGGCCAATTAGTTCTACTCTTAGAAGTGACAGTAAAGGATAATTTTGCAGTCACTTCTGCTTGCTGGTTGGGATTTAATAGACCTCTGTCATATTCCCCCTCACTGGTTTATTTTCCAATCTGAAGAATCCTAATCTATTTAATCGTTTTCTTTTTAAAGTTCTTCCAAACCTTTGATGTGCCCTTTCACACACCTCCACCTCTCGAAGTCTCCTAAAACCTTTTCAAAAACAGAGAAACTGTAAATGCAGACAGTATTCTGTTCACACGTTTTTACCTTCAGCAAAAGAATATTTCTGTATTTCTTCCTCTGTTTCTCCTTTTAAGATTTTATATAAAATGTGGAACATATTATGGATGTACAGCATTTTACAAAGGACAGAGGCAAAAGGTATCAGTAACTCTAATACTGGGAAATAATTTAAATAAATGCATAAATTATATTCTTCATGAAAATATGTAAACCCAAACACAACTGACTAAGGGACAGATCTTACTACTTTTTTTACCAGGTGTCAATGACAATATTAACAGAATTAAATTTCACTGAGAATAATGTGTTTTTTAATGGAATTATTTGTAAAAGTTTCAAAAATCCTGATCCAAAAGCCAGCCTATAAATTTTGATAGGCTCAGATTTCTAATTCTGGCTCAACTGTTTCTGGAAATATAGACAATTTTATTGAATCTCATTTTTATTGTTTTTTCTGGGAGCCTGAAGTGCATTAGGTGCCTCACAGGCAAGGAAAGAGAGCAGAGTCAGTCTCGAAATGCTTCCAACCTAAACACACAAATCTGATTAAGAGGCTGGAGGGTGGGCCCAATGTAGAAACAAGATGATCAGTCTGGTGTGGCTGACATTTTTCATTAGAGGATACTTGGCAATACCATAATTTCTAGACATTCTCACATCTTTGATTCCTGAAGACCTTAATTCCCTCATAATCAAGATTAACATTTTATTTATTTTTAGTTTTTGTTTCTCATTGTTGGAAAAGTCATGACACACCTCCTTGCTGTAGCATGCTGTGTATTTGAGTAAAATTAGGGAGTAGGATTCTTTTATTGCCATGAAGGACAAGCTGAAGAATCCCACAGGTAGGAACTCTGACCAGATTCCAGAGGATGTTTGAATGCCCCAGTGTACAGAATGATGTGAATATCTAATCTAATTTTCATCTTATGACTTTCTATTACTGAAATACAAAATCAGAAAAACTGCAATGTGCTTTCAAAGTTTCAGTCCGGGCCTGAATTTCTCACAGATTTCACTGGAAATTTTACTGATTTTTATGAAATACGTGAAAGCTTAAAAACCTAACTGAGCTTTTGGACAGCCAGTTGCAACACTGTCTATTGACTAAACTAATAGAGAGTTAAGTTTAGATATTATTCAAAACAGGATATAATGAAAATTCTGAGCTTCTTATCATTAGTTTCCAGAAATTTACAATTGGCAGTAAAAATAGAATAATGAGAAAAACCAAGACAAACTTTTATTAAGTTTTATAGAATTGTTGTTTCTACATTTTCATTATGGTCTAAGAGAGGCTCTATTGCTATTTCTGATTCATGTTTAACAAGAAATATTTTATGTAATGATTCTGGATTCCACTTGGCAACAATGCACTCACACTATTTATCTCTGAATCCTGAATTCATTCAGAATATATTTTTCTTGGTATTTTAATTCCAAGTCAGGCTTTGCTTCTGAAAGCTAAAAAGAGAAGGCTAAGAGTAGAGGATTATGATAATACCATATATGGCAGTAAAAAACCCCATCCATCAAAGATCAAGTCCTTTCCATAGCTGGAAAGCACTAGGAAGAAAATGGTGTTCAGCTGGTATCTGGATGGGAAATATTCACACTTACAGAAGATGGCATATTGCAGTGAGAAGAGTAGAACATGAAAAGTGGCAGCAGGAAGAAATTCCATGTTCTGGAAGTGAGAAGGTAGAGAGGGGGAAGTCTTGAATTTCTAAAAACTGTCTAACATTTGTAATAATAATAATAATAGACAGTGAATGTATTGAGGTAAGAAAGAGGATAATGCCACATAATTTTATAGTGTCTGCCTATGTATACTAAAATAATTTTTATAGAAAATCCATGCATGTCCCAGAGACACATGGACTGAAGACAAGGCTGTCTCCACATTTGGAGCTTTAGGAAAACACATGTTTATGCTACTGAAGAATATGGAAATGAAGACAGCAGGAATCTTGGGGGCCAAGGTTTTTGAAATATATGACTACAAATAACCCATATCTCTCAATCAGACCGTGACATTCTACCGGTTACATTCCATATATAAAGACACAGTCAGAAAGTGAAGCGAGGACTCAGACCAGCTCAATAGCTACTGTTGTGTTATATAACTCAGGGCACAAAATAAGTCTGAGTTTTTAATATGGATACCAGAGATCTCTGACCCACTATCTTCTCTTCTAGATTAAAACTGTTCAATCTCCTTCTTTTCCTTCCCTCAAGTTTCTTTGGATATCAACCAGCACACTTATTAGGGATCTGACCTAATCCCCAATGACACATCTGGTGTGGGTGGCACTCATTAGAATATGCTCTCCAATAAATGATCTGCTGAGGTTCTGACAAAATAAATGCTAATTTTCATTATCAGGCACTTACTCCCTGCCACTTCAAATGCACATCCTCCCAGGTATGGCTTCAATCCAAACTGACATCTGAATTACAGTCAAGCGTGATGCCAGATTTTAGTTGATAACATGAAAGTGCACATGTAAAAGTGGAAGACAGAAATAGCTCTTTACAATATAGAAACAGCCTCAGAGGTGAGGGCAACCAAAAAAGAACAGTGCAATTCATTACTTAACTAGAGAGTTTGGAAGAAAAGGACCAGAACAGAAAAGGGAGTAAGAATAAATAGCAGCAGTTTGAGGAGCCTAGGTATGACCATTATAAGAGAGGTCCATCTACGAGTGGGAACAAAGAACAGAAATAGAGTGGTAAGAGCTAACTGGCTTCATTATCGGATTGTCCAGCAATCTGTTAGCAATATGTACAGCTGATTTCATGCAAAGCCTACATCTGTCTTTCTGAAGTGTGTCACTAACCAGGAAAGTGATTCAAAGAAAGGATTATCAGGGTGTGTGTTTGTAAATCTGCGGTTACCATTAGTAGAGAAAGCTGGACATGCTGAAAATAACTATATGATTCTTTTTGACATGAAACTAAAAGTAATGAGAGAATGTTTACAGTATGACTCCTCATAAGGGAGAAAAATGATGATCTAAGCTGTATGACAGATGTCAAGAAGACTGATGTGTGGTTTAGGAAGATGCTTTTAATGACATGCTTGCAGCAGTTGGAAACAAACTGTCAGACTAATAGAAATTCTTTTTACTGCAGACCAGCCCAAGGAAATGGAAGTTCTGCCTTGGAAAATACAGAGGGGGAAAAGATTTGCCTTTCCACAAGCAAACAAATAACTTTCCTAATATGAGAGTAAAATTTTCAGAGTTAAAGTTTTCATTTTTATCATCTTCAGTGCTCACGGTGCAGTGGTACACGTTAAACTGTATCAGTCACATGCTCTGGACCATGGTATTTTACTCTTTAGTGATAGCCATGCCCTGCCACTGTGCTTCAAATTCCATAGTGAGCGGATAGATAATACTAGATCCGACAGTTTAGAAACCACGGCATAGGGAGACTAAAGGACTTGCCAAGGTCATACACCAATTGAGCCCAGTCTTCTGAGTCTCATTCAATGCCCTAATTACAAGATCTCTGTTTCCCTTTGTAGTGAAACATGAGATTTACCTGGTGTGCTGTTGTGTTTGAGGTGAGAAGCCACACAGGATTTCTTACAACATAGGCTGAAAACGTGGCAGGGAAGAAAGCAGAGCAGAAGGTTGACCCAGGGTGCCTTGCTAAGAGGAATTCCTAAGGCACTTAAGGGAGTAAAATTAAGTGGGAATATAGGAATTTCTAGAGAATATTTGCAACAGTAGTTGGACCATATGACTCTCCGATATAGTGTAACAGCTGAGATCTCGAGATTTTACCTTCTCTATTTTTAGTAAGTTAAACTCTATACCATGGTAAACAGACTAGAATTCCCAATCCTTAGTTAATTCTGCAAATTCATATTTTTTTCCCATTCCAGCTGCTGTTGGTGTTTTACTTGGTTTCCTTTCCTACTTGATAATTTAAGGCTACAACACAACCTTAAACAGATGGCAGCACTTCAGAGACAGGTGACTTGCCCAGAAAGGTGGGCAGGAACACACAATCCTTGGAGATGGAAACAATTATTTAAATGTATTGTTGTCTCTAAAAGAAAACCAATGCATTATTTCTGTAGACCCTTTTGCATCAGTTTTATTCTCAAGTCTCTTGACACCTAATATTTCAGGATCTTTACTTTCCTTCAGAAGGCAAAGTTGCCCTTCCTTTCTCACAATATATGTTTTATTTCTTAACAGATGCTGGACCATGCAGTACAGATCAACTCCCTCTTATGATGATCTCTGCACAGGCTCTGCTGTAGAGACAAGTAATTGGTAAACAGAACTTGAGTTAAAGGACTTGTTCAAGGCAAACAACCAATGGAAATCAGCAGTGAAAGAAGTAGACTTAAAATATCTGAATTTAGGCAAGAAGTTACGAATACAGATGATAGAAATATGTAGTCAGTAGATCTGTATTGTAGACCTGAGATCAAGTCTGGAATGCAGTTTTCTCCTCATATCCTCTTTTTTCTCTCTTTTAATTTTTTTTTTTTTAAAAAGGACACATAATACAATGCATTTTTTACAAATAATATCTTATTCATTGTAATTTTTAATATATTTTTAAAGGACTACTTTAGCTTGGAGAAAGTAAATAAAAGCTCTATGCTTAAATCTGCATTTTAATGGCAGTCTCTGTACCACAAATGAGTCTCTGATCATAGCTACGATCTATTATTGTGTACCACTGAAAATTCATTACTTTAATGTGTAAAACATGGATTAAAATGTGACAGAAAGAGACTACAAAGTAACGAATCAAGTCAAACTGGACTAAATGTTAGTGTAAACAGCATAAAAATAAATCCTCTGAAAATTAAAACCTACTTTCTTACTTAGCTTTGGGGTTTATTTTAGTTCATTGTAATTTCTGTGCAGTGAACATTTCTTTTGGGGCAAAATCCATTTCCTAATAAGTTAACATAATGTATATTTGCAATCAGAAAATTATAATACAGAATGGCTTTTACTGTTTAAGAAATAGAGCACTTCCATCTGGCTATCATTTCAGACATAAAATTTTCTTGACCTCAGGCAAAATATCTCATTTATAGATCGCAGTAAGTGGAGGATGAGTCCTGTGGTCATAGTACAACATGCAGGTTATAGAGTTCAAGGTCATATTTCAAACTGCTTCATACCATTCACAGGTGAAAATAAACAAGTCACAAGCTCACATGTTTAAGGACTAATATTAATGACCATTTATAAGCTGGCATTTTCTGCACCAGAATATGAAAAGTAGATATTTCATATTTTAAATAAGTCTCACAGTGTCTGAGAATTATGTAATGCTACAGTTTTTTATGAAAAAGTTAAATATGTCTGGTACATGTTAGTCTTAGTGTTTCCAGAAGAAGTGGGGAAGTATAAATTGCATTGTGCAGAGTATAAAGCATAGGTAGAAGTTACTCTGCTTTGCTGCATCATCCATGTTCAAGAAAGATTAATTCACATGCAAAAAGTATACAAAAAGGTTCTAGCACGACTAGGAAGTGACATGGAAGATAGTCTTTCCAGAAAGTTAAAGAGAGCTGAGATTTTTTATTTATTTGAAAATTAACAGCTTTGTGATTATGGTCCATCAAAGAAGTCAACTTGATCAAGAGCTGAGCTTTCAATGCTCTGGTTCAAGCAGCAGCAAACTGGACAGAAAAGTTTGGACAGAAAGATGTTTCAGTCACTAGAGAAATGAAGATTTCTAATGCAGAAAAAAAGCTAGTTTAAAGATGGAGTTTGATGGGGGTTTATGCTGCTGCTAGAGCAGATTGGATGACCCAGAAGTTCTGTTCCTGCCAATGTTGTAATTTCTCTGTAAAATCACCTCAAGTCCTGAAATCAGGCTAATGTTCTGCTGTTTCCTCTGAGTAAAACAGTCACCAACAGTTGAGAAGTGTTCAGATCCTTCAGTGTTGATAACTGTACTAAAAGTTACATGGAATCATAGCCTACCTCACTAAATCATAAAACAGGTTTGCAATAACCCAGCAATTAACTCACACAAACTGTCAGATTATTTATTAGGCCCTTTATTTAATTCAGACAGATTTTCTAATTCTGAATCATCTACCAATACACAGATATTCCCTAAAATCATTAGGGCAGTAAAGGTATTTTCCTAAATTCTTATTTAATAGGATTAAGGGAAATTTATGATGTAATATGGAATTTGCTTCGTCAGTACTTCATCACCTTGGACAGATATACAATGCAACTTCTAGGACACTCATCATTCCACAAAGCCCCCACCTTTACTACTAATAGTTAAAATTTTACTCTTAACAGGTTTGTAAGGATTTGGTCTAATATAAGAATGGCTGAAGTCAATAGGAAGACTCCAAAACTCATAAGATTGAGAACAATACAAGGAAGCACTTCCATTAATGCTATTTTTCCTTTTTTTTTTTTTTTACCACAAGTAGAGAGCTATTAACATAAGTTCCATTACACTAGCTGATATACTGAGGCATGAAACAGTGATATGCAGTTTTGAGAGCGATTATTATTTGATGGAATTGTTCTACATTGTTTATGTTAGGCTTTCAGTTGAAGCTTGCAGATTTAATTTATGGAAAATGCCTAGAGTGTTTGACAGATGCCATAAAATCAAAATGAAATAATTAACTTGTAATGAGAATAATAGGTCTAAGGACAAAGACATGAAAAGAACAACAAAGTGATTCAAGGTGGGGGAGCAGGGAAAGCAGTAGGCTCCATCTAATTAGAGTTTTCAAAAGATGACTGAAGAGTGGACTCATTGCAAAGGCTTTCTAAAGGCAAAGATAACGCTTTACAGAGAGAGGTAGAATATGGAGATTCAAATATTTAATTGGCTAAATGTCAAAAAACCTAACCACAGGTGAAGATTTACCACTGGAACAAACTATCATAGCCAAAAAAAGGCTCACTTGATATGTTCAAATGAAGACAGGAAGTCTTTCTTGAAGATACTGCTCAAGTACATGTTAAAATAAACAAATTACTTAACTGACTACACAGAAACATGGAAAGCACAATGGTCTGTGAAATACAAAAGGTGAGATTGTAAAGTAATACTAGAAGGGAGCAGTGTAATCCCTTCTTGTGTAAAACAGGTATTGTGGCAATCATACAACTGACAGACTAAGGTGCTAATAAACTAGTCGATGACCTGCTCAATTTGTGTGCCTCTTGAAATGTAGGGCTGCCCTTTGAACAGGATCTGGGCATTTAATTGCACAACTCTGTAATGTTTCTCCCCCACCCCACATCACAGACAGCAGAGCCATGCTAGTTTGATAGCAGCAGTAAACTCAAATAGTAGGTGAACTGCTGATGCAGTCAGCATGGCAGATATTTTAGCTTCTTCACAATAACCGCAAGGCAGAGCTTGAAGACAATGTAGTGGAATTTGTTAAATAATATAAAATGACAGGGAGGCTACCATCACACAGCAATTGTACCCTACGGTTCTTAAGAGGCACGAGGCAGAACCAAATGCCTCCCTGACCCCTGCGGGTACGATTATTTTATAATAACCATGCCCACACCCTGCAGCTGCTGTTTGCCTTATAAAATATATTTCATTGTCCTGTGGTGAAGAAAAAAATTGTCATTCTTTACTAATTAAAAACACAAAAGGTGGCAGTTAAGCTGGTAATTAACAGCTCTAGTAGACCTAACATTTAAAAAGACTAGTCCAGTAAAGCCTGCTGGCTGTCCTACCTCACACGGTTCTGAGACATCAGTGCCTATTATGTCCTAGTAACACATGAGATTAATCTTAGTCTGGCCTTCTAAAGGTAGGCCCTGTGGCTTTCCGGGGTGCTCTACGGTTTGTTCAATAAAAGGCTTCATTGTCCCTCATAAAGAAACATTTAAAAAAAAAATAAATTAAAGACCTATTTTATTGTATCCTTAAAACATGGAAGGATAAATCTCTGTAGTGCAAGAATAAAAAACAGAGTCATCATAAGCAAGAGAGACAAAATGCTGTCAAGTGCTTCCTGACCTTCATAAGTAGATTCTGTCCCCTGCAAACATCACCATTCCCCTACTGTTTTACAAAGTTCAGTAGGAGGATGTTGATATGAACAAAGACCATGTAGCAAGCTGCAGGCAACTGCAAGGGCTCCTAGTCAATCAATAGCTTGCCTGGGCTGTGTAAGGAGGAGCCACTTCCTGTACATCAGTGGTTTAGTAACTTCTGTGGTTTGCATGGCTCCCTTTGACCCTTTTGTCTGCTTATTCAATTTGCTTGTAAAAAGTATTTTGTTAGATGCTCTTTTCCTCCTGAGCCTGCTGTATAGTCAAAGTGGGCTTCTGGTGTCAACCATTTATCCAGTAAAAAAGGAGTGAGGCTGTAGCTCCAGGATTATGATGTCTGTGATGCACAGGAAAAAGTAGAAAACATACTCAATGCAAGAAAAACTTTCCATAATTATCTAGAAACACATAATAGCAGTGAGAATACAGATATCAAGCAGTAAGAAGATGGAGGCGGAGGGGGTAGAGATGTTCTTTTTTACCACAAAGTAGAAGTCTTGTCTCAAAACAAGCATATGAGATGCAATTCTTACTGTGGCGAAAAAGAACCTGACAGAACAACAGGCTTGTGTAAACAGAGTTGCTTGAGGGTATCCTTACTATTGCTAGCATATGGTAGCCCCCTATTCTATATAAAATAATTAAGCTCAGAGAGTTGACACAAATCTGTTGCCCTCAATAAATTCTTACTTTTGTAACTACTGAGTTATGCAACTGCCAGTTTGGGAAGATCCAAACTCAGCCAGCTGAAGCTATTTGCTCAGGGAGCAGGTACAAACACCACAGCCAAATAACGCCAGAGCACAACAGGAGCTAACAGGACTACTTTCTAATTCTGTTCTTCAAAATACCCTTCATCAAATCATGATAAAGGTTCTCTACCACTACAGTTTGTTACAGACTATACAACCTCTCTTTGTCAGAGAGCTGCTTTTAATTCATCAGATTTAATCTTTCAAATGAATACCAAGTTTCCCCCTCCTCAGCCTTTCTTACAATTTCTTAGATAACTTCCAGCCTCTAATGGAACATTGCATAACGGAGGAGCTTTCTCCCTAATCAAGTTTCAGAAAATTACACCTGACACCTTTCAGACCTAAAGAAGAAGAACTTTACTCGACACAAAGAGCACTCAATTTTGTAACACCTAGCTCAACAATTCATGACAAATCATGGTCACCAAAGGGAAACTTGTGACTAACTTCCCCAGCTTTTAAGAGGGCTATTTTCTGGGAACCCTTTACTCCCTGATAGAAGCAAGACTGAGAAAAAGGCTCTTTGCTTAATACTGCTAACAGGCTAACTCAGACATACACCCTATCTGCCCATGTGTAGCAGCTTAAAAGGAAAATGTGAAAGCACTTTCTGCAAAGTTTGAAGCTAATAAAGAGAGAAAAAAAGCAAGAAAAGGAATGTATTTTTCTTTTTAACTCTTGTTTTCCCCTGCTGTCCCTCACAAAGCCTCTAACCCCTAATAGGGGTCAAATTGACCCCTCCAAGCACCTCCCTTTTACAGAGTGCTGGGGAACTACTTAATTCTTGACAGCTGGGTCAGCCCAGAGACTGGAAATCCCTGTGCTTAGGGGATGCAGCTGTGGACTTCCCCCCAGTCAGGGGGAGTGTTAACTCTTTCCAGGACTGGCCCCCGCCAAAATCCATGCACAGTATCTGCTTCTAAAGCAAGACTGAGCTGTGCACACGATGAAATGCTTGTGTTCTCTGTAAATACCCTGTTAGGGGAAGTATTTCTTCAATCTATGCCACTGGAAATCTTCCTCAAAGAAAGAATCTCACTTTTTTTCCTCCTCCAAATTTAACATTTTTTGAGAGATTGGTTTACGCTATTTTGCACTCAGATGATATTTAGCTGAAATCCAGCCATGCTGATTAATAAATTAGTCAAATATGTAGTACTCAAGTCTCTGTACTACTCACATTTGGAGAAGAAACTATTTAAATCCACAAAACTCAGAGGAGTTAATGACAAAGTGATATTGAATCAAATTAGGAACCTAGGGGCTAAATTTGCCTAGATCCATTGCTCCATTAAACTTTCTAACTGTGTGGGGTTACATGTCAATTAAGCAGTCCAGCCTATTTAATGTTATGAAAAACAAAATCTGATTGCAAAGCCAGCAGCTGAGCTGAGGTGTATGAAGCAGAGCTGTCTCAGTTACACATTTGGCCATGGCACAAGTGCAACAGGAAGAATACCCCTCTCTCTCACATCTTGCTATGTGCCTAGGCTGGCTCCAACCACCCCAAGAGCATTTTTCCACCATGCACTGCCTACTATATGTACTTTCTACAGTCCCTATGTTCATTCTCATGGGCTCTCCACACCATTATAAGGCTGGATAACCAGCCAGATACGCACAAATATGATGGCCATTACCCACTACACTCATTAGCCATGCTGCAGGAATCTTACTGGGCCACTGGCACAGTTACAGAACCTGCTCTCAGTTACGAGCAAGAAGCTGTAGATTGAGATATTGCCATTTACTGCATCCAGACAAAACTCCTGCTCCTATATGCAGTGATGCACGAGACTGGCAGATGAAGGTATAGGTATGCAATGGATATTTTTTAGATACATGTATTTCATGTATGATTAAACTACTGCGTATGACAACTCAGCACCTATTAATAAAATTATGGATAGTTAAACTGCCTCTGTAGCCAACAACAATTCCAAGCTACACTGCCTGAGTATCACTTCAATACCATGTATATGGACATGCAGTTCATGAAAAAGGCTTAAGAGACCATCAAATCCTGTTTCTCTGGAGTACTAGAACCCAGTTATATGGCCCTTTTCATAAAGGTATCAACTTCTGATAAGGTTTATTAGACATCTAATCAGTTTCATTCCATCTACAAGGCTATTCCAAGACCTCTCCCTTAGGCAGTAAAAGGCTCAGGAAATTTCCAACCTATTTTAATTCATGGCAAGCTTAATTTCGCTCTTTTGTCTCCATGAAGTTTATTCCTATGAAGTAATTATACAATGTAATCTTGTTACCCGCAATGGGAAAGAATGGACTAAATCCAAGCCTTTCTAAAAAAGTGTTCAAATCTATGTTTTTATTCATCATGTTGACTCTTGGCTTTGAATAAAACACACACACACAAAGAATTCCCACAGTTTTTAAGGTTAACACAGCCCAGCCTCATGGGCTGCCAACTGTAGCTGCTTGTCTGTGTTGAAGTCATGTGAAACTTGAAGTTACCAAGACACTCTTGGAAAAAATAATCACAGGTATATAGATCTTTTCTGGAAAATTTGATCTTACATTGGTGAAGGCAGCAACAAGACACTGTTCAGGAAATGGCCAATTAATCAGACATTCCAGAAGGAAAAAACATAAATCAACTCTCAGCCACAATGAAAATCTTTGTTATTTAGAAACATTCAGGGGTATTTCACGAACAGACAGCCGAAACTCTGGTGTGCAATACCTGCTTTAGCACTAGAGAATCTGCCACTAGTTCATTAGCGGCTTTTTCTGTTGATTAATACTGGTAAATTGGTTCAGAGAAAATCAGAATAGCCAAACTCTTTTACTGGTCTAAAAAATACCAAAGGTTAGCCCTTTCCTAAAGGCCCTCCAAGTGAAGTTGGTGTGTAAGCTCATGAAAAGCAATGCTCTCATGATTGCCATACTCACCACAAGAAAAAACAGAGTATGAAACTTTTATTCAGGTGTATATTACCCAGTAGTCATCCATTTGCATGATGATGGAGAAATCAGAGATCTGTGGAGAGCAATTCAACAGCTTACGCTGGAAAGTTGTCTGATATTGTGGATCTAACCTTAAGTTGCACATTTATGCTTCAGGTGGATTGTGTTTTACCTCTGAATCTCCTTCTCTTGGGAGGGGGTAAAAATGGAATTGGATTTATATCCCTGTGTTTTCTGAACCAGACACTGCCTAATAATATAGGAGTCTAGGTACAGAATGACATTAAAGGCTCTGAGTATTTGATGTTAATCAATGGACGGCTGTCTCAGTGGGAGTTTGCTCATTTCTGCCTTAAGAGAGCTAAATTGCTACATCTAGCTATGCTGGGCAGTATTGAAACAAGCAGTCAATACTTTTTTTTCCAGAATCAATATATAAAAAAGTAACTCAATGGAAGTGACCTGAGAAATGTGCTAGGAGGAACAAAACAAGAAGCAGTCCACCTCCTGCACTGTACCTCACGCTGGTTAACCAGACAAAAACATACATAGATCTGTAAGAGGATACAGGATTTCACAGCGATGTCACCTGGCCCAGAACTGTCGACATAAATGCCTCAACAGTAAGACTGAAAATTAAAAGCAGAGAAGACAAATATTCCTCCTTCCATTGACACCTGATACAGAAAAGCACTTAATCATTTGCTTAAGTCTACCCCAATTCAGCCAAGCAGTTAAGTGCAGCTAGCAAGTCAATAGGATATAAGCACGTTTAACTGCATTGCTGAAAGGGGCAGTTTGCAGCTCAGGATGTGGAAGATGTGACATGAAACACTGTTTCTGCATCTGCCTTTGCCCAGTACCAAATCCAGCTTTCAGGGGTGGCAGCTGAATCCCTTTCCATCTTTAAACTGAGAGAATGGTAAAGATGTTACAAATTATACCCCCTGAGAACTGCTGAGCACTGGGCATCTTCCTGATCTGTCACTAGAGGACTGCAATCTCTCCATAAGAAAGAGAGGAACAGATGGAAGTCCCTGATATACCAATAGGCACATTTCTGACCCAATGTGGGAGAGTGCCTTGCTGAGTCTTCTTACTGCTGCTGATCCACTCTATTAATCCAATATTTGGGGAGCACTGGAAGGGACTCAGCACTG
Source organism: Pardalotus punctatus (assembly GCA_013400915.1). Taxonomy (NCBI): domain Eukaryota; kingdom Metazoa; phylum Chordata; class Aves; order Passeriformes; family Pardalotidae; genus Pardalotus; species Pardalotus punctatus. The sequence continues at coordinate 252,769 of VZTX01020281.1, forward strand.
TTTTGATGGGACAATAGACAGCCTTCCTAACATAGTCTGGTGCATTCCTGTGAAGCAGCTGAAGTACAAGTGAATTGGACAGACTGAGTACCAAAAGACAGGGATAATGGGCAGTGACGTGGCAACACCAAAAGTATGCAGTAAGGGTGAGTGTCTGTGAGCTTGTGCCTCTGTGTTTATGTGGAGGAGGAGAGCTGCACCTGGGCTGCAGTCCCAATATCTATTTTATTAATGGGTAATATGTGCTCTTTACAAAAATAATTCTGTTACGTGATCTGCAAAACGTGAGTCCCAGGAGTGTTTTAGTGGAAGAGTAGAGATACTCCACTCTGATTTCCTGATCAAAAAGTGAAAACAAGTGACAAAAAAATTTAAGTTATATATTTCAGAAGTAATATTTTCTTCTTATAGAAGCCTAACAGTAATTCCATTCATTTTTCATGGTCTCAAAAAGGGCAATTAAATTTGCTGTATCATAGGGCCCTACAAATTAGGAAGGAAATGGAGGGTTGTAATGGTGGGCTTTTAAAATCACATCCACTATCTGTTGGTAAAAGCTCTCTTAATATAAATGGAGAGGCAAGACCAAAGTGTACTGTGGGAGGCAGCATCCTGGAAATGAAGAGCACCTCAGTCCTTCTGTCAGCCTGTATTGTTGTGATTTGTGTCACAGATCTTTACTGACAGCTAGAATTTGAGGTCAGATTTGCACTTAGACTGATCTTGCCTGTTTTCTCTCTAGTTTTGTTCCAATATAATAGACAAAGTAATAGTTTGCTGGATTATTTTTTTCCTTAAGCTTATCAATTATGAAAAGTGTGAGTGCACGGAGCAAATACACTTCAGTTATTGCTGTTTCTGTGAAAGTGGCGGATGGCTATTGAGCAGTGTGTGCAAGCAGCTCTTCACCTGAACCAGCAATCCAAAAATAAGCTCAGGGCTCTAAGGGACAGAAACATGTCTCCTCAAAACCTTCAAGGACTATTTTGGGTGCTAATACTCTCAGGCAGCATGTCCTGGGAGAAAAGGGTTCTTTGGGCATAAACCATTACACTTCTGACAAGAAGCAGCAATAAAAAGAGCCTCAAAAGCTGCCCATGGCAGCTGAAAAGAAATGAGTGTTATTGGATATGACAGAAGGTGATGGGGAGCTGGTTGCTAACCAGGTGTACATAAGCTGGAAACAGATGATTAAAAACACTATGAGTCTTAATTGGTGGATCAAAGGAATAGCTAATTTTTTTCAGCATCTTCTTGATTAGAGGAGCATAGTTTTTCCACTATGACAAAAGTCAATCCAAATGTATTTTCATCTCTGGCTCCAGATCATTAATTGTATAGACAGTCCCAGTTTGATGGGACTGCTATGAAAAAATCTAATTTAGCTGTTGTGCTTTATGCTTTTTCTGTAGAAGCTGCTTGTCAGTCATGTGGGATACAGGTAAAAGCAACCGGAGTAAATCATGCTCTAGGTGAAATGAGCAACCTGACATTTTAGGAGAACTTTTTTAAAAAGATCATCTTTATATCTATTGCTTTGGTCTTTTTTACATGAGTCTTATGCAGCTTTTTCACTTCAGCATCAGTATTTAAAGAATTAGCTTAACTTTAGAATCATACTTAAATATCAAAGTAAGGTATATGTTTGAAAGGTGGTTTTGAACCAACTATTGAATTGTACAGCTACATAAAAGTTTATTGTAATAAAGTAATCATCAGCTACATAAAAGTTTATTGTAATAAAGTAATCATCAAAACATCTCCACGATTTTTGCTAACACCTTGGAAATCATTTAGAAGATCAAAATTAATATAAAATTGGAAACAAAACTGGCAGGCATGGTCAACATGGTTACTGTGAACATTTAACAAAATACACTCTTTTTCATGCCTTACATATCTATATGCAAACAAACTGAAATTAAAAATAGCTGGTGTTTTCTGAAGCAAATTAGATCTGTTTCCCAGATACTTATGTTAATTTTGCAGCTTATATTATAATACAATGCATATTATATTTTGAAAAGGAGAAGCATTTACACTAAAAATCTAGATTAAAATTAAAATTTTATTGTAAAAATGTATCTTCACTAACATTATAAGTGTTTTCCAGTTCACAGTAATTAATCCCTTTTCCACTTCAAAGTAGTTCCCATATGGACCTTGCTCTCATAGATAGGGGCAATGGGGAGGGAAACAGACAGTGTCTACTTTTAGTTATTTAAATGCTTTTAAGAATTTAAATTTGGACTCTAAATTACCCATTCAATATATATGCACTTCTAAATGAAAATTTGGAGCAAATGAATTATATATTTAAATAGGAAACAGTAAGTTGTCTCCAAAGTTTCAAATACAATTTAAAAAGTGAAATTTTCTCTTTTCATATCCAAGCTTGAATATAACTATTTCATTCAGAGAAAAAGTTTTAATACCTTTTAATGAACAAAATTTGGTTTTCTTTACCTTGGGGAGAAACTCTAAGTAATAAATAAATTTCAAAAACTGCATAAATAAATCCAGCAATAACCTAAAAGCTGTGGTGACATCAGGGTTATGGTGATTTGTGAAGATTTTGGGGAAAATGATGGAAAATGTGTGTTTAACAGGACATACAGGCCAGCTTTGTACCAATTTGACACACACCTCTCCTAACTGAGAGTTACGTTGATAAACAAAGCTACCAGGGTTCACTTTGATTCCCAGAGTATGAAAATGAGAACTCAGTATTTAACACAAAGGCACATTTCCACTGCTGATGTCTTGTGACACATTAACTAGATCACATTTGATCATTATCCCAATGTCTAGAAATATGGTAAGTAATACTTCTTTCATACTTCTAGAGACCTCTACAGGAATCAATTTTTTTAAAAAATCCACAGCTAACTGAGAAATAAGTATTTTTCTTATGCCTTAGGGCATATAATTGATAATACTTACCCCAAATGGCACTTATTGCAGAAAAATGTGACCAGCTGCACAGCAATGAAAAATCATGATAGGACTTTCTTTTACATACCAGTGCAGAGAGAAACATAACCTGGAAGGTCCCATTGGCCATTAAAAACTGTTCTGACTGTAGTGAGGTCATGTTAGGTCAGCATAGATGCATATATTACTGACACATGTACTGTAAGTAGACATTAGCTTGAAATCAGATGGCTATAACCCACTGGAGATTGAAAATGAGTCTGTGCTTTGTACAGCTGGAAAGGAGAACGCAGGGAACTGGCACACAGAACTGCAGCTCCCATCAAGGTTTTTTGTTTGCAACTGGGTCAGGAGCCAAAAAATATTAAAAACACCAACCTGGAGACACAAGAAGTCTACCGTCCTGCTTCTGGAAAGGCATTGGAAAGACAAATAAAACCATCCACTAAACTTAATGACATTTTCCATTTTTGACTGCACATCTCACAATCACTATCAGTAATTTCCCCAATTTCAAAAAGATGTCCTGGCACCACTAGGAAGGATTAAACTAATTTGAGTGCAAATATACTCAGCTGAGAAAATTTTCATACAAAGTGATTATATAGTCATAATATCATTAAAAGAGATTTAGTAATGGTTAATAGAGTTGAGTTAAATTAATCAGTTAATTGATTAAAGTATATGCACAATTTTTTGCAGCATGGCATCTTCACTTGAAAAGCAGCTTGGTCTAGCTATGTATGAGTGGGGAATGGGGAAATTAAAGCAGAGAAATGTATTGAAGGAAGATGGTAAAACCTGAGAAGTAAAAGCTACCAAAATTTATGGGATTTAATGTTTCAAAAACAGAAAAAAGTACCGTGTAAATCCAAGAGGATGTTCCCATCTTAGAGGTGAGAACGATATTATTTTGGGGACCAAAAAGTGTAAACACAGGATATTCCTCAAGCTATGTCTCATGTGTTGCAGGGCACCTGTTATCAGGCTGAACGTAGCTACTCCTAGAGCACTGAATAATAACTGTAAACTTTCAAAAAATCAAAGGCAATATGAGTATAATAATATATTGATTTTAGTGCTTTATAGTGCCCCAATTGGTTTCATTTTCTTGAAAAAGAAAACACAGATTTAATATCCTAATTCAGCTAAAAATAAAAGCAACCATTTAATTAATTAAAGTTCATGTCACTCAACTAAATTATGAGTCTAGAAACCAGCAGACCATTTTTATAGTTTTACAAAGCTATCAGAAATACTTGCTGTAGGCTGAAAATTTTGCAGTTTTTGGGTTTGTTTTGTTTTGGGTTTTTTGTTTGTTTGTTTTTTGTTTGTTTGGGGTTGTTTTGGTTTTTTGTAGCTAAGAAATCTGCTTTGGTGTTAGGAATAAAAAAAGTTTAAAAACCCCAAATTTTTTAAATGTCAGCTTCTGGGAAAAAAAGCCATGAAACTGGCTTAGAAATATTAACAGTACCCGAAAGTGCTCTAAAATCCACAGAAAGTTTAATTTATTCCTATCTTGGAGAGATATATCTCATTTTGCACTCAGGCCAGTGACCCTTCCCACATTTCAATTATAGTGTTTATCTATCCCAGTTTCCCCTTTTCGGGTAGAAAACATGTCTATAGAAAAAGTAGTGGAAAGGACCTTGGGAAAAGGAGCTATGCTTATGTAAAACCTGACAAATACATCTAAATTATAAGGCATTAATGTCCTTCATGGATTCAATGGCTTTAGCACGAGCAGGAAGTTTGTGTTGTGTACACAGCATAGCGCAAGCTGCTTACATCAGTGGTTTGGTCCAGAGCAGCTGCACAGTTCTCAAGTCAGTATCATGTTATTTCTGTTTTCAGTGCATTTTGGTGTTCATAAGTTAGAATCCAGCTGGAGAAAGCTAATCTTAAAGATCTGTCACAGGTGCACATCAAATGTGCACCGACACCTTTGGGAATATATGGATTTGAACCAATTCATCCTTCACACAGTTTCAGACTTCATAGATAGCTGAGATGTTCACTCTAGGGGACCAGACTAAATTTAGTCTAGAGGAAAACACCACAGTGAGTTAGGGCAGGCATAAAGGCTTTAGTACCAACTGTTTAGGTCTACTGCCAAACTCCTATTGTGCCTAATTACCTGCTCACAGAGTTACAGCCTAAAACTCTGTTGCTTTAATTTAGGGCCATTACTTCTCATTCTAGATAGTAAAACAAATTATTCTCTGAGTAAAACATGCCCTTTCTCTTTTAAAATAACATTTACACACCAGAACACTGTCTTCTCTCACTCTTCTACAGACGTCACAGCCTAATCCCTTCACTCTTTCAAGGCTTTTCTCCTGGCTTCCATCTGGAGCTGCTCTAAGGACTCCACCCCTTCCCAGAGGTGTGGTGCCAGCCTTTATTGGCACATGCAAAGGCTTATTTCGTGTATTTTACAGAAGATGCTTCTCATACACTTTCCAACACAAGATCTACATTTTTCCAGTAAAGGAAAGGGACATAATGCTGATTCTTACTCACTTAAGCTCTGTTAGAAGGCATGGATCCTTCTGTACAAAATTGCCCCACAAGAAGTTGTTCTCTAGTGCATGTCTGTGAAGCTGATTATTGCTGTCTAAGCACACAGCCTCACGCAGAGCGGCCTACATAATTCACCAGCAGAACTCTGTGAAATCTGCATTTTCCATTTTATGAGAAATTTTGCTTAGAGTTCCTACAATAATTTATTACTACTTCGTTTCATAGGAAATATTGTCAAATATACACTTTAGAAATACAAGAAAAATACGTGTGTTAATAAACTCAATAGATTTCATTCTCATTTTCACTTGATAAAATTATGTATCTTAGACTCAACATAAATTATTGAAACACGCATTTCAAAGTGAAATGTGCTTTTTAAAAAGTCTAAATGAAATACTTTTAGTAGTGTGTTTACCAACTTTTAAAGAAATGGCATCGAAATTGGTGTGCTTCAGAAAAATGTTTAAATGAGCTAACGTTTTTCTATATAAAAATGTATTATGTCAGAACATTTTTGACCAGCTACTCTCTGTGTGATATCACGGATAATTTTGTTCTGGATATTGATTTGAGAAAATATTATGCATTAAGAAAAACCTCAAAGGTTGGTAGCCAAGAGGGACTGGCTCTGTAAAACATGAGGAATAGTATTTCCAACTGAGATAAGTCTGCATTTCATGTAAACAGAATAGAGACTTTAGAGACAGTACAAGCTGGTCAGCTGTTAAATAATGTGATAATAGCCTACAAATAATCAGTGTATGAAAAATGGGAAAATGTCACTGAAAGAGTTCTTCACTGCAGACTATTTTGAATAAACACTTTTTGTGTCAAAGTTAAAAAATATGACAGAACACATAAATATCTTAAGGTGTTGTTAAATAATGTGAATAAAATTATAATAAAAATGCATGGAATTGATGAAAAATTACACTTTTTTTCCCCCTAAAACCCTAGCTCTGCATTTAATTTTCTTAAAACACACTGAAGACAGGCATTTTCATTCTGATTACTTATAGTTTAAAAATCTCAGCAAAAGCTCTAACAGACCCTGGATGTTACTCCAAGCCCTGCAAGTGCTCTCCATATGAAGCAGAAAGGTGGTAGCAACGAAATGATCTCTGGATGCTATTCTGCTCCAACAGCAGTGAGTTCCAAGGTAAGAATTTCTGAATCTCAGTGTTGAGGAAATTCTGATCTGGGTTTTGAGATGAACATATCTCTGGAAATCATGCTTTAGAGTTCTATGTAGTAACAGAGTATTAAAAAATTGTAAGCAGAACACAATCATCTCATGTCCTCAAAGCATGACACAAACATCACTGATTTAAAAACTTTAAACAACTCCATAAGCAACCTTCCATTTCATAAATGAAAAAAAAGAAAACAGGGTGACTTCCTTTTATTTGTGATAGCTACTCTGATAATAACCTACACCTTTTGAAAATAATGATTAAAATGATATATGTTCATTAATGTGTATGTACAGTTGGCAGAGAGTTAGTCAGTACCATCCAGAGTTGCTGGGCATTGCACTTGAGCAGATGGCAAGTGTTCACACACTGAAGCTGAAGCACTAACCCAGAACACACAGCACAGAATGAAATGTAACTGAATCACTTTCCATGCATTTCTCTTTCCACTCAGTCATACATAATGACTGTAAACCTAGAATGACCTCTCCTTTTAAACTCTCTATCCACTTTCCTTTCCATTTTGTCTTATTCTTTCTCAAGCACCAAACTGAGGCCTAGACCACAGATTTCACTGAGGTTTGTTTGCCCTAACCTGTGCTCTGTTTGATGGCTGTGTATCTTCTGTATATTTTTATCTACTTATTTTACAGGGGAGGGCTATATCTCTCTGCTTCTCTCAATGCAGTGCCTAGCACCATCAAGTCCTACCCTCTATCAGCAATTGTGAAAATCTTATAATCAACCTGTAGCTCCAGTACAATTTTTGGAAAGCAAAGCTGCTGCTGCTGTGTGTTAAGAGATTAAATACAGCAAGGTGCTACCACTTTGGTATTTGTTTTTTTCTGCTCTTTAGCTAGCTTACTATGCATGCACTGTGGGTCTGCATCTCAGTTATGATAATACTGCTTTGACAGAATGAAGGCTCTAAAAGAAGATGTAGAGCACTCCCTCAAAATCCACCTTCTGTGGTAAGCCCTTATCCTGCAGCCTCTGCATAGCATCAAAAAGGCTCAGGGGTTTTGCAGAAGCACTGCTTCCAGAGCCCAAATATGGGCAAAACTGGCAACTCAAGCAGTTTCAGCCTGGGGACTCTACATTACTTCAGGGAATCTGATGAAGGTGTGTAAAGAAAATATGCATTTCATCAAGCTCCAGTCATCAGCACAAAGGTCATACCTCCATTAGGAAATTCCTGCAAACTGGAAGTTAGCAGAAAAGTTTGAAATATTGGTGCTTGCTTCCATATTTGGTCAGGCATAACCTGATAACCATAATGTTTTAAAATCCTGTCTATTCTCCTCCCACTCTGTTGGCTGCATTAATTGAGATTCAGGTAACAGGGTATAAATAAAAAATCTGGATTGTGCTAGTGTGTTCTAGTGAATGAAAAAAGCCACCTGCCAAAATAGGTGATTAAAAATATCTGCTTAGAAATATCAATTTGAAATGTGATTATACATTTGTATTTGTTCACTGACAGTTGAATGTGGCAGTTTGTGGAATATGTATGATTTTCCTCTTCCAGATTCCTCCCAGTAAGTAGAGGAGGTCATCCACCTTTATTGGTAGCATTTGATCTGCAGCAATTCTCTGTCCTTCAGCAGCATGAAAAGCCTCTAATCAGCTGGTAGTGTGGACCCCAGCTGGAGAATGCTGTATACAGTAGTGAACACGGTATCTGTTCGGAGTGAAAATGTACTGCTGTATTTGCTTAAAGCTACAGGCAGCAAAGCACCGCTCCTTGCACATTAGTCAATTTGGATTTGATCTTTAGAAAACTGGGGTTCTGAAAATTTGTGGCTCTTGGAAGGTGGCAGTGTTTACAAGAAGATGATTAAAATGACCAAAGATTTGCATGCAACTGTCCTGCCACCCACCCATACTATTCTTTTTAATAATTCATGAAAATAAAAAATATATACCTCTGTATAACACCCTGTTTATCTGACAATGAAAAGAGCAGAAGATGTAAATCATGCAAACATTTTTTTGTGTATAATTTTAGCATAACAGTTGTTGGCAGTCTCCCACAACATCTCTTCCCAGGCAGAAATTAGTCACCAAGAAATACACAGACATGATTGTTTACCAGTAAGGACAGGACCCAAGACATACCCTCTATAAATGTAGTGTATGACAATACTGTTGCCTGAAGATGTCTTCATAAATGCATTTAGCAGATCCATCAGATGTGATACTTGACACACTAATTCCTCAAGGCATTGTACAGAAGAATTAATCAACTGTATGCAGAAAGAAAGATACAGACAGCAACTATAAAAAGAAGGCACACACATGCAATTCTTACATTTTATGGCTTTTAGTGACTCCAATGAATGCAGCCAGATAACAAAAGTTTTCTCAATAAATGCACCAGGAAACCAGTGAAAGTAGGTGGTGCTGTGCAGGAGACACTACAGCAGCCAGCAGAGAACAGCCAGCAGTCAAAAATGAGGATTTCACTAATATAGCTGATAAAGTGGAAAAAAGCTAAAAGCGATAACAGTCCCAAACCCATCACCTGTGATAAGGCTACAGCTACGCAGGTGAGGAAGCAAAGGAGAAAGGGCACAAACACCCAGTCAATGAATTTTGTTCAGATATGAGGTAGTGCTGTGGGGAACTGGGGGCAGACCACAACATTCTGGCCCCAGTCACATGGGAATTGGTGATGTACTAGGCCTAGTCCATATAAATACTCAAATCTGCCTCTGAAAGTAGAGTGTAAGTTCTGCTAAGTTCTACTAAGACATCTTGGCCAAGAAGAAACCAGTGTAATTTTCCATGTGGAGAACAAATATCTCTACAAAATATTTTCTCTTCTGCAAAGAAGGAGAGAAAGGAACTGATGTGACAGGGCAACCTGTGCTTTTGACACCTTCCTTATCCATGTCAGCTGTACCCTGACCCTTCTCCTGAATGGTCCTCCCCTGGCCAGTCACTCTCACAACAGATCTTTGAGCTTCATCTCTGGCTCGTAAGCTCATCTGTGCTCCTACTTGTACAGATTTTTTCCTCTGGGAAACTTCCAATATATTAGTAAATTTTTTTTTTTAAATCTGCCTTCTAAAGCATTATTTATTCATACATTCAATGTACAGCAAAAGAATAAAACAACATGCAGGACTATAAAGATCTTTCCTTTAACAAATGCCTGATCTTTCAAGCATTATTACCCTCCTTTCATTACAGCTACTCCCATCTTTGGCTAGGAGAAACATATGTATAGCATGTGAGACCATGAAGCCCTGTTAGAATTCACAGAAATTTTCAGTGCAGTGCTGGGAAAATACTCAGCCCCCTCTCTCCCTTTTCATCACCAGGGCAGGGCTGGGAACTGTAAAAGTTTTCTAGAACATTGGAACCAGGCTAGCAGTACTCCACCCCATTAATAGCTTTCCCATCATTTCCCTTGGAACATCAGGTATTTTCTAGATTATCCTTGCTATTACTGTGTGTGAGGGAGATTTTCTCAGTAGTGTATTGCTTTTAACTTTTTACCAGGGGGAAATGTTAGAAAGGTAAACTGAGGTACATGAGAGAGAGAGAGAGAGAATAGCTTTTTATTCTTTGGTCTCTTCATTTTGCAAGAATTCCATGAATCAGTCAGAGGAGCCTGTCATGGAGAGTAGAAATAGGGATACTAATGAAAATTTCTTTGACTTAAAAGCAACACAGACAAATGCCTAGCAGGGAAGCTCTTGTTCTCTTTTTATTTTTTTTCTTCTTTCTAAAAAATTATCCATAAATTCATGTTTGTCTTTAGAATGCAGCTAAACCCTAAGAAAGAATGACATACCACGTATTTTAAATAACTACTATAATAATCAATTTCATGGGTTCTCCAAGGTTGAGAGCAAATTAACCAATCAACCTCCACTTTAATCAACTCTTGGGTGATTAGGGCAAGTGATTTGCAAGGCAGCATGAACAACATATCAGCTTGCTGAGTTTCTGCTGACTCAAGAAGCCTTCTGTGTTTGCATAATAGATCTAATAAAGATTGAGAACTACAGCTGTGGAAGGCTGCCTGATATGAAATATTCTGGGAAGGATGTTATGATGATAATCTTTCTACTGCTGCCATACAAATAAGTCAAGTTGTATATATGTTTTGTTTGCACATATGCCCAATTACTGGCTCGTACCTCACAGTGCAGCTTTTCAAAACAGTAATAAAAAACACAGGCTGCCTCTATTTAAATACCTAATATGACTAATCAAGCAATTCTGTTCAATGTCGTTGTGCTTCTGCCTCAGATAAAGCTCTCCTGACCATCTTAAATGTACTCCTGAGAAAAAAAAACCCACTCTTGAATGTGAAGCATTCCTCAGGGTCCAGTCCTTAGCTGATGACATAGAGAGATGAAAGACACCTGGTGATTTTGTAACCAGTAAGTGGTTTAACTACGAGCAGAATATTTTCGTGAGAACTTAAGTGCCAGTCTAATGCCATATTCTCTCCAAATGCAAGATGGGATGTGGGCAAGAACTATGTCTTTGAATTCTGACAATATAAAAGCATGAAGTCTAGGATGCAGTTTAAGTTATGCAGAAGACTACTATGCTGAACACCTGCAGACTCAGGTGTTTCCCCAAGAAAGCTGTAGTTGTTCAGGGTTCCTGGGGATTCATCCAAATATTAATATTACTAGTAATAGCAATTTTTGGGCACTTTCTCTACTGAGAACATGTGCAGATAAATTAAATAATTATACTACTGAATCTAGGTATTTAAAATAACTGCAACTGCTTTTGAGGCAATGCAATGCCTCAGGCACACATACTCAGTTCCTCATGCTTGCAGGGACAGTTACATGCTGCAATGTAACAAACACAACTGGCCCTTTTGCTAAAGCCATCTTTTCTCTCCTGCCTTATTACATCTCCCGCTCCACTGAATCTCAGCAGGATGTTCTGGCCTCTTCTTGCCTCAGATATATTCTCGCAGTAATAATCTTGTTTGAATCAACAGCTAAGTGCTGGAGAGTCAGATCTCTGGTCCACTTGAGGATATGGGAATCTCAGCTACTTTCAGTCTCCTGTCACTCTGGGACTCGGTGAGAAAAACAGCCCGACACTGTGAGATCATCACGGGGCAGTATTTGTCTGAATTTTCAGACAGTCTCAGGAGAGGCAATTGCTGTAGTTTCTGAAGCTAGACAAGAAACTTTCAGGCCCCAAGGCTGACTAAATCCTTAAGAAGAAGAAATTGCATTAGGCCTTCTGAGGCAGATTTTATAGACACTCCTTCCCACAGCTGACACAGGAGACCTGGAAGTTACTACTGCTTAATGTCCAGCCAAACGTCGCATGTGCTGTGGCAGTTAACAATTTTTGACAAAACTGACTTTAGTATCTTGTCAGTAGCTTGCAGCCTCTAAGGCAGGCATAATATACAGCCCAATTCAGCATCCAGAGAAATCAATAAGGGCTCCAAATGGTAGAAAATTAATGAAGGGCTGATATATGACTTTTCACCCAATAAATGTTTTTGTTTCTGTATCCAAGTACACAAAACATGTTTTAAAAAGTAAATTGAGGTTCATAAATGTGTAATACTTTAAAAATCAAAACTGAAGCTGGGCTGTGTGATGTTACAAGGACAGTAATGCTTTTTCCTCAGGAACTTACAATCTAAAGCTAACTGACACTGCAAGATCAGACTGAAATAACCAAAGGAGAGAGATAAGGGGAATGCCACATCTCCAATCTGGTATCCTTGCTTTACTTCTCAACTGTACATGGTGAAGGAGAGGAGCAGTGGTAAATTCACAGACTGTGATGCCTGAGAGAATATAGCTAAGGTGGATTAAAGCTTCAGTGGCACCTTCCCAGATAAAATCTGGTGTGCCAAATTGGTAGTGCCCAGATATGACGGCCATGCCCACAAGGCAGCGCTGGGCTGAGCTGGGCAGCTCTGACCAGGGCACTCGTCCACCTTCCCAGGCACAGATGCTTGGGCCCTCTTATCCAGTCTGCAGAGGCTGGAAAGGGAGCCAGAATACCGACCATAAGATACATGGAAATTACTTCAGCTGGTATTTTTTTAAAATGGAAACAGTCTAACCTCTTCAGAAGGACCAAAGGAGAAATGCAGGTTCAGAGATAGACAGTGAACTGTTTAACAGGATTTCAGAAAGTAAAGCTCTCTTTGTACTAAAAATGTACGCATATGTGCCTTTGACAGAACAAAGTTTGAAAGAGAAACAGAAGAAAGACAGGGGAAGAAGCACAAACTCCAAAGAGAAAATCACCTGAGTGAATTCTGCTCAACAAAAGGCATCAAAACGGGTTGAGTAAGTCAAAGTTGAGATTATAAAAAGGATTAAAGTATATGAAACAATAATTATACTAACACATATTGTAATTGTTCACTTCATATCATAACATTTCTCCTCGGGGCTTATTTTTACTGATTTGAAACTTATGAGGCTATCACTGTGCAAAACTTATGAGTGCTACAGCATGCAACATAAATCAGCACAATATTACTGTGAATATACAATACAATGCTGCACCTAATCCCATTTATATGTGACATACAAAAAAGTACATTCAAATGTTGATGTCTATTGCATTTCTTCTCTTTCAGTTCCCTTATACAAAAATTAAAAAGTACATATGATCTTTTATCTAAAAATGAACAAAGAATAGAAGGCATATAAAGAACCCAAGTCACATAGTAACATTTCCCTTATATGATTCCATGTTTTATTATCTCAGATATCATTACCACATCTTCATTTAATACAAAACCCCTAAAACTATAAATCTCATTGAATATAATAAAATGTTTGGTTTTATAAAATTTTTCTTAATGTGCTCAGAATTCTCACATATAATAAGTAGTTCTTTAATAGTACTGAATTCTTAGAGACAGTATAAAAGTCCTTCAAAATAAATCTATTAGAAATTTAAAGGATCTACTTCTGAGTGACCTTCAGCAGGCAAGTTAGAAACCCGCCATGAGAGTTTAGAAGAGCTTTCATTTTGTGAAATAGTATCCATTTTATAAAGAATGCAACCACCTTATTATGGCCTTCCCAGCTATGTTTATAGGTACGATATTGTTGTCTATGGAATGCATTACAACTGTGAGATCCATGCACAACATGGCAACACACACACAGCTGATCGTCAAACCTGTCACAAGGAGTCTTCTTGACTGAGTGCAGTAGTAAGTAGTAGTAATGAATAAACTTTGAAAGAAATTAAAATGTAAGCAACTCTATAAAACTATCAACTGAAAAAATCTGCCTTTTCACACAAGAAACCAAGGACAGACATTCCTTAAAAAGTCATGTCTCTTTTTTTAAAAACATTTATTTATTTACAGATTTACATGTATTTATGTTCACAAGGACTTGTTCTCAGTCTTAATTAGATCAATATGCTTGTAAAAGTGTATATTTTTCATAAACTTGGGTGGGCTACTAATCTGTGTAGCCCTAATAAAAAGAACTGTGTGGCAATTAGCTCTAACCCACTCCTATATATAAGCACTATTACATACTGGGAGCAAATTAACATGACAAGTCATTAGAGTTATAATAACTAGATCTGGAATATATTGAATGTCTGGTTACATAAACACGCAATCCAGCATACCCTAGGAAATTGAAGGAAATATTATCCAAAGAAAAATAATCACTCCTTACTTCTATTATAATACCTTCATTTTTTCAAATATTTTCTGATTTTTTCAAATAAGACATTTTAAATCAAGCTGTGAAATGAGACATACTAAGTGGCAAATCTTTCAGTAAACTTCATTCTGAGGAACTCAAAAAACAATCCACTTGCAATGTTTCTTGTTTGAATTTTGTGGACAAGACCTACATTTCAACTCATGTTTTGAAAGAGGAAAAAAAGAGACAGGTACCAGAGGCAGCCTGAAAGCAGCTGGTGCAATGAAATAGCATTGGTTCATAGTAGCCTTCAGACTGCCCATGTGAACAGGCTGTTGTATTTTCATACTATCATCAGAGTGGTCTACTATTGTCCTGAGAACCAAACCAGACCTACTTCCCATCTCTTCTGTAAATCCTTGCACATACAGGTAGGAGAGCCCATTGGTGGGAGGATCTGTGACCAGGCCACTGCTTTGGCTCTTGGCAACAGCACCAGTGGCTTCCGTCCCCAACTGCCCTCTCAAGGAGCAAGCCCACAGTCAGCCTGGACTGTGGCTGTCACTAAACTGCAAAATCAAGAGTGGACCGAGATGTCTTTAGGTTGCAGGAAGAACATCAAAGGAATAATGCTCAAGGCTCTTGGGAGTGACCCAGAGGAAAGGAAGAGCCTACATATCAGCATGAGAAATTACTCATCAGCAGAGTAATCCCCCACAGGGCTCTGAGGGTTAATCAATTTATACTTTATGTAAATCACAGATGAACCTGTCGCCTGTTTGCTGGCACTGTGGTTTTTAGCAGTCTGTCTGCTACTGGATTATTTTAACATTCTTGTGAGTCTTGTGACCCCGTAAAGTCACTGCAGTGTTGCACAGTTTCAAACCACACCTGAGTTCAGGAGCACTGCAGAAGCACGAAGGAATGTACCTTTCTGCACCCAACTTTCCAGCCTGTAGTTGTCTCATATACACAGAACTGCTCATTCGTTATGGTTCTACTAGCAGTGACCTATATGAAAGCATTAGATTTCAAATCACCAGCCTGTGCACGTACAGAGAAGGCAGTCTTTCTAAATACATCTCAAAAAAAAAAAAAAAAAAATTAAAAACCAACAAACCACCATAGTTTTGTTACTTATTTACTGCATTTTGAATTAAAGCAATGTATCAACTTGTATCAAGCCATTCACTTAATTCCTACTCATAAGCTGTATTTCCCAGTTATTTGAATCTCCCATTATTTTAGACTATACTGAAAATAGGAAATACTGGTCTCGGTGAAGAGTCTTAATAACAGAGTTGAACTCTGTATCTAGACAGACATGACAATTTGTCTAGCTAGACATGATAATTTGCTCTGCATACCAACTTGCCACTGACTCCCCGTTATATTCAGAAGCTCCATTAATAAGGCAAGAACACAAGCCATGGCTCAACACCTAATTGAAAATTTGGCCTTTGATCCCAGAAAAGGAACTTTACCCTTTCATTGAGGATGGCCAGGTCTTGGCTTCTATCCTGAAGACATGTAATTCACCAGAGAAGTTTGCTATTTCTGTTTGTTCTCAGTATCTGCTCACATATGTAAAGGTAAGCACGTGCCTAGCCTCTTCAAGCCTTGAAACCTATTTTATTTGCCACAAGAGAGAAACATCCAGTCTTATAAAATAATGGTATTTTTTTAATGTAAAATGCTTTTAATTGCTTAAGTCTTTTTTTAACATTACCATGCATAAAGGAAACTAGCCAGAAGTCTTTTTTCTAGGACTTAAGGCATAAAGGTCAAACATTTCCTTTAATTCTGGCATTTGACACATAGACTTTAAAACACAGCCAAGAAACTACACATCTGGCACCTTTGTTCTTACTGTATTAATCTGTTCCCATCCAGTATGAGGCCTGAGTTAATGAATCACTGGTGCTGGATATGATCCTCAGGGAAGTTTTGACTTTACTGTGCTGTGTTTTATATTGATGGCATGGTGCTGCAGAACTAAAACAGACACCTGCCCTGGCTCAAAGGCATGTCTTTCACATGATTCAACTAATAAAGTTATATGAATAGGAATTTATTACTGAATTTTATGAACACTAAAGTCACCATTTATATAGTCCAAGGCTGGTCTGATCCTTAAGACGCTACAGTATATGATGTTGCAGTGTTCTGCCAAATAAACTGAGCTGGCTGTGAATTAGCCTGGGTAGCAGAAAGAATATGACCATATTAGCATAGTGGTCCAGTATTACATAATACCCTCATCTACCTTTTTCTAAGATAATATATCAGCTAAAATTATTTTAATGGAAAGTTACTCTGATCAAATTACTACTGTTTTTATTAGCTAAGTTGCACTCAGCATTCAGTGATTGGTGTGATCAGGCACCAAGACTATAGACACCCTTCCAAAACTCTGTTATTTCCCATGAGGCCAGGCAGTTTTCTCTGAACTACCCAGAAGAAGGGATTAAATAGGTTAGTTGATCAGCTTCCTCTCTGGTGAGCAGCCTGGCATAGGCCTGAGGGAGAGGACTGAGCTCAGGAATGCTGATGAGATCCTGCGTTTTTCTTCCTGATGAAGAGGTTGTTTCTCCAGTCTCTTCCTTTCATACAGTTTCTGCCTTTTCAGTCCTTGTGTACTACTTGCACTCAGCCAAGGTACTCATAAAGACTGTGATCTCACTTTTGTTTTCCTCCTGAGGCCTGGACTCCGGGGTATTCTGTGATTTGCCATCTGCAGCAAGGCTGCTCCTGGGCTCTTGCTCTGGCCGAACAAGCACGGCCGGCTGTGTGCAGTAAGGGAGTGTGCCCTCTTTCCCCCTCTGCAGCTGACCTGCTGCTGCTAACTGGACAGAGGGACAACCCTGCTGCCGGGTTTCAAACAGCAAGAGAGTCTAAAGGAAAAGATATGTCATCCTCACGCAGAACAGGAAGGGTTTTAATCATGGAACTCAGCCTTTACTCCCTGTTCTCATGGACCATCCATTTTGTGTCCTTTACAACAGAATACAGAGGAGTACTCAATGCAAGCAGATTTCTAGATAATGATACAAATTCAAATATATTTTATTAGAATTCCCCCATATATTTAGTCAATGGTTTTGTGACGTCAAAGTCAAAAGATGCTACAGTTTTAGAGGGAAAGCAAAAGAGTCAGGAAGATATATAAACTGGCTTAGCATAAGAGGAAACAACATGTGAAACTCCTTAAAAACTGCTGCTTTTACAGCTGCAAATCAGTGTCCATTGAAATTACTGTTTCCTGCACCAGTCCTTCCTTGCTGAAGACTTTCAAGGCACTTAACCATTCTTGCCACTCTTCAAATCTCCCAAAGCATTATTATAGTCACTAAATTAGGAGAGACAATTAGCAATTTATTGTCACTGATCTGTTTGTCTTAACAGCTCAGCACCAGTCTTTATTACAGTCTGTAAATGGAAAATTAATGTGAAGTGTTCAAATTTCCTCCCTGAAATTAACTAAAAAATGAAAATATCTACAATGCAAGAACTATAGTCTAGTGCTGTACAAATATGGTTATGAAACAAGTCAGGCTATTCAGGCTTACCCAGCCTCCAGTATTAGACAAGACTGAAAGCATCAGCATGTCAGCTCCAGAGAAAAAGTGCCCAGAGAGGATCGGACAAGGGCTAAGAGCTGAAGTTTAAGAAATAAACCACTATTTAGAAAAAAACAGACATCATTAAAAAATTTTCATTACTTTTCTACTATATTTATTACAAGAAAACAATTCCCACTTTCTCATATTC
Organism: Pardalotus punctatus; assembly: GCA_013400915.1. NCBI lineage: Eukaryota > Metazoa > Chordata > Aves > Passeriformes > Pardalotidae > Pardalotus > Pardalotus punctatus. The sequence goes on from VZTX01020281.1 coordinate 270,827, forward strand.
ACTGAATATTTTCCCAGGGTTTGTTTTCTTTTGGTTCTGTACACATGCATGATGCATGACCGGCATTCTGTCACACAATAACAACAACATCAACAAAAATGCCCTAAGAGACCAATGTACTCATCATTCCAAAAAAATCTTCAACACTATCAGTGTTGCCTACATGAATTATTTTACCAGACACATTCTCAGACCACACCTTTTCCACAGCTGCATTCAGTGGTCATTCATAGCTCTACTGTGATCAACTAAAAGGCCCAGAACTTTGCCTTCCCCATTGTTTCCATTTGCATTGCTTCTTGATAATAGTATGAATTGTTGCTTCACAATTTGAACATCAAATTAAATCCCACCTCTACAGACCGTAATACTCTTGTGATGTTCTTAACGTCCTGCTTGTAGGCACCCTTTATTCCCTTCTCATCAAGTGTCATTAGCTTGTGTCTGTTTTCTGTGTCTGCGTCATTAATAAAAATATTAATATTAGTCTTAAGAGTGGTCTTGGGACCTAAGGACTTGACTTGACTAGACCTAAGTCCTAAGGACTTGACTGTAGCCTTCCTTCCCCTTCAGCATAACCCTCTGTCTCTTCTTTTGAGCCAGTGCCTTATCCACTTCACAGTCCTTGCTCTAATCCCCATCTCACCCGCCTTCACCAATAATTTCCCATGTGGCTGGAAGAATTAGAACTATCACGTTTCCCTTGTCTTCAAACAAGCTATTAGAGAAATCTAGGAAAGAAGGGTTGAGTTTAGGTAAAAATCTCAGGAAGAAACATGTACTGCACCAAAGGAAATAACAGGAAAGGAAACACTCATGTCAGGGAGAAAATAGGTAGACATCAGGATGTCTTGGACCTTTGAACAAAATAGGCACCATTTAAAATTTTTAGGATTGACTTTGAAAAGGAAGAATGCAGTAAGAACTTTGGCTCCTAAATATTTATTCTTTTCAGGATAACACGATTGAAGAGGATTTCAAGGTGTACAGAAATAAGGTGAGAGAGAAACTCCTCATGAACAGTCCTGGGTGATTGCGCTGCAGAGTCTGATAAGTGACAGTTGAGTCACTCGTGTTTGAGGCAGCAGCACTGGCCTTTTTTGATGCATGGATCACTAATAGTGATGAAGCAGTTATCCATGTGTGTGACATGGTTATACTACTAAATTAAGCTAATTGAGGTGCCTCTTCTCTCCTTTGCTCCTCAGCTCCTGAGTCTTCCAGGTCTTCTGACAGAAGCAGATCTTTTTTGCTGCCTCACAGACTGTGACATGCACGCATAGAGCCACAGAGGGCATGGTTTACAGCCCAGCTAGCTCATACAGGCAACTTAGCCACGCTGTTTTCCCTGTCACTGTTTTATTCTCAAAAGAATTGGTGAAATTATCCTTGGTTTTCAGTGTGGATTTCTTTATTGCACATGTTTTAGATTAAAAGTAATTTAAATTATCAAAGCAAATTCTTCCACTTGTATAGTCCATTGCTGAATGGATAAGTTCTTTGTCAAATATGACATCAATTACTGCATCACAGGCTTTAAAATGGACTTTTGAAAAAAACAAAAACCAAAGACAACCAAACAATGTCTGAATTAATATTTTTGGTTTCTATTCATTTCAGTCAACATTTTAAATGCAAAATAAAATTTAAATTTAAAATCTAAATTCTCTTTGAAAAGTAACAGGTAATGTTTAAAATTGACAGTCTGCTTCAAGTCCAGACAAAAACTGACTCCGCCACATACTCAAGTTTCAAAAGAAATGTGCACTTGTTTTCAGCTGTTAAGAGTGGGTTTTTTTCTTTTCAAATGGCAGGTTCAGAGGGTTAATATGAAAATAAAGCCTTTCCTAACATCTTGTGCAGACAACAGAGCAGCATAGAATATTATGATCTGCAAATGATGTGAATTCATGTACCCTGCATGCTACAAGTGGGAACTTCATTTCAGACCTGAGTAAATTGGTATGGCAGGGGCAGCAGGAAGGCAACTTAAGGAAGGAATCCAAAGGACCAGCCCAGTAGCACAGAGTGGCCCCAACCTTTTTTTCTGGCCTCAAGAATGAAATAACAGATGTCAAGATCCTTTGTTAGAGTCCTGTTGTGACCTGCCTATAGATTGGGATATTTGAATTTCTTCTCCCTGCCTCCACTAAGAGTTTCTTTGAAAGCCTGGTGACATTGGCTTTGTGTAGGTGAGGTGGATTTCCTCTATAGTTCGTGTAGGCACAGTAGCACTTGAAATGCAAAACACAAACATTTTCTTAACAGCGCTAAATGTCCTCATTATTCAAAGGCATGGAAACAGGCCAGAAACTGTTCCGATTACCAGTGAACCATTCAAGCTAGCTGTACAAAAGTAGGTATTATAACGTGTGAGAAGGTACAGAGAAAAGTGACGACTCTGTTGACTGTGGGAGCAAAATCAACGACAGTATAGATAGTTTATAGTGCTTAATCCCTATAATCTGAAAGGTGAGAAAGGATCAAGAGGACTATTAACTGAAGTATATCTGATTTTAAGGTTATGGTTGCTGCTGAGAGATAATCAAGCACATATTTTAGAACAGTGTGTAAAATAGAAAGGAATAATTTAATACTTGACATTGGAATTACTTATTCCAAAAAAATAATGTCTCAGATGCTGTCTAAATAAAAAATGGTGCAGAAGCAGGGAACATAGGGTTCTCTTGCATCCTTCAAAAGAGAATCACTATCATTTTAAATAAAATAACATTAAAAAAAATGAGCCTCAATGGGCTGAAGAGCCTTTTTTCATTCCAACATCCCCGATGTTCTTCATAATGTGCCTTTTTTTAAACATTACCCCCTCAATTAACTCATAATTGCTGTCCATGCCATATGAATTATGCAGCATTTGATGTAAATTCAGATTCCCTGGCACTGAACAAATCTAAGGGCATTTCAGAACTTGGTGTAATTACAAAAGTAATCCCTTTAGACCGAGAAAGAAAATGAGTATCACCTTTTTTTCATCCTGGTTGGTTTGTGTGGTGCTTCTGTGCTAAGTTCCCCTTGGGCTGCCGTGAAAGTGCATGGATTGGGTCTGGCTGAGATGGAATTCATTTTCGCCACTGCAGCCCTCAAAGAGCTGTGCTGCACTGGTAGCTAGAAAGGTGTTTCTAACACACGGTGTTTTAGCCCCTGTTGAGCAGTGCTGGCCCAATGTCACAGCTTTCCCTCCAAGGTTTACCCCTTACCAATAGGCTTGCAGTGGGCAGGATCTGGGGAGGAAAGAAAGCCAGGAGAGCAGACCCAAATTGACAAAATGCAATAAAAGCTAAGAGAAAGAAAGAGGTGAGGGGCATTTGTTTTTATATTTGTCTTCCCGAGCAGCCACTATGCATACTGAAGCTGCTTCCTGGAAAGGGGTTTTACGTTGTCTGCTGATGGGAAGTAAAGAATAAATCTTTTGTTTTCCTTTGCTTCTGTTGAGGAGGGGAGTGATAGAGAGGCTTGGTATACACCTGGCATCCAGCCAAGGTCAGCCCACCACAGTGCAATAGCAATGAAGATCCTAAACTGGTGTAAATGAGCACAGTTCAGGAGAAACTGAAGGTTGTAGCAAGTTTACATCAGTAAACTGCAGCTCCAGTTTCCCATCAAATTTTATTCTTGTTTCTTTACTGAAATGCTAACTGAACTAGAGTTTGAGTGGAAAATATTACTGAAAGAACAAGCAAAACAAGCCTTGCAATGTACTATGCTCTGAATTATTCAACTGTTGAAAGATTCAATGTTTATCCAAAATAAGAGGAACAGGGGCAGTAAATTGGTGCATTGAAATGTATGGCAACTCGTAGAACAGTGGACAAAAGAGTAAGACAAGAGACAATGAGCAAAAAATGATGCATAAGAAGTTCCACCAGAATATGAGAAAGAACTTCTTTACTGTGCAAGTGACTGTGCACTGGAACAGATGGTAGAGAGAGGGTGTGGAGTCAACCCATCTGGATGAAATCCTGTGCAATGTGCTCTAGGATGACCCTGCTTCAACAGGGAGGTTGGGCCAAATGACCCATGGTAGTCCTGACTTCCTTCATTTTGTGTGATTCTATGAGTATTTCTCTAACTTATTATGTCTGTGTTTCTTTCTAGAATCAAGCTTGTAAGAGAATAAATAAAATATGCCATGCGGAATCTAGATTCTAAGTGATTTCTAATACTATTGGAAACTAACAGACTCTCAACAAATGTAAAAAATACAACAGGATTTATGTGCATCAACATTTTTCAGTCTACCTAGCACAGAAAAATTTATTTCTGAAACTGGCTTTAGGTTGAGAATATATTTGATCAGCAAAAATCCAGATGTTTGCTATATTGTCCAGACATTAAAAAAAAATCAGCATACTGACTGCCTTGATATCAAGGTGATTGCCCAGAATTTTTACTAAATACAAGATGACAGAAAACAAACTAAATAAGATAAGGGGCTCAGGGTTGACGTCCACATTAATTTCTCCTGTAATGCGCTATTTTCAGTTTATAGACAAGCAATCTGACTCCCCACATCTGCAGATATGGTGGGGTGTGCTGCCAAGGTTGAGGATAGCCTAGTGAAGCAGCCACAAGAAATGCTTGGTAAAGCTGAAAAAGCAGGAACAGAGAGAGAAGACAAAAAGCAAGGAGGGGAAACAAGATACCAAGAAGATACTGTGACCAGTAGCACAGGCAGCTGGCCCACCAAATCAACAGTTCTGAAAGCCCACAGACTTTCAGTCTGAATTTACTTCAGTTCAAGGGAATTTGGGCTAATGCAAAGCTTTGCATTTAAACAAATTTGACACTGAGCTTGACTAATTTCACCCTTGAGCTTTCATGATTTATTTTTCTGCAATACCAGGAGACATAAAATCACAAGACAACCCTGAACACAGTGTTAGCCAGAAAGCCTCAGATCCCATGCTAACAGTTAGCATATGGACATCCCTAAGGAGTCACGTGAATCAAAGTCTAGTAAGGCTCTCTCCAAACATGTTTTTCTCTTAGCTTAGTTAAATAACAGCACCATCAACATATATAAACACAGTTCCTTTTTTAACTACTCCAGTCTGACCATAGCTCAGATCCAGTGATACTGTGACATTTTTTTATCTTCTTAATCTATTTAACAAAGATTTGCTGTAACCAGTAAAATTACAAGAAAGACTTTGTGAAATACAGCAAGCACACCAATGCAACTAATAAGACTGCAATTTTCAGCAATTTTGGTATTGTGTTTGCTGCCCCTGCTCACTCTAAGAAACTTCTGAAGCTGCACAAGTAGGAGGGAAGACAGGCTACAAGCCACAAAGTGCCTGTGTTTAACATCCTGCTATTGACCCTGCTGTCAGGGATGCTTATGCAGCCCTTCTGATGGATTACCTGAGTATATTATGATCTTTTTTACAAGGAATGTATGGAATACAGAAGTGTGATGATCCCTTCTTTACAGAAGAAAGGTGAGAGTCAAGAAAGATGATGTGATTTTCCTGAAACAACTAAACAACAACAAAAAATAAAAAACCACCCCAAAAAAAAAGAAGTCTGTGGCGACAAGGGTTCTTAAGTCAGCATGGCCAAACTTAGGCTTCCTCCTCTACAACAGGAGATAAGTAAAATTCTGCCTCCAGTTTTAACCTGGTAATCATATTCATTTATCTTAGTGTGTGAGGGGGAAAAGAATCCAGCTCCTTTCTCAATATATTGTAAACACAGAACTTTTTGCGATATAAAGAGACAAAGAATCAAACTGAATAGATACGAAGTTACTTACAATTGAAAAAATTGCTACCAGTGTTCCTCATCTTTAGTATTTCTGGCTTCTGGTGGTATTTCCTGACTGTCTATAAAGGGAATCATTAATATTATCCCTGCTTAGCTGCCTCTTTGTCTCCCCCTCCCCCTCCTTTTCTCTCTTTATATGGAGACAAGCACTGTAGTCTCTACTGAAAACTGAAGTATAACCATCTAATTGTTAATCAGACAGCAGTGTGGCTGATAAAGCAAAATGCCATGATGACTTCCACTTGAGAGTGCAAAAAATTAGGCAAAATTGATCTTTGGTGTACTTTTATCATTACTTTTCTTTCTGGGTACTTACAGCCCTAAACCCATATTCTTAAAATCAAATGTCCTTCCTTTTCAACAAGCATTATTACAAATTTGAAGTCAATTCATGGTTTCCATTCACTTGAACAGGACAACAGTTAAATGATGTGCCCAAGGTCATACAGAAAGTCTGTATGAGGATGAGGAAGATTTTATTAGCTGTGTATATTAACATTTTTTCTCTCTGGCTAAGGCAGCTCTAAAATTTAGATTATAAAATTTAAATTCCCTAGGTAGTGCTCTGCATTGCTAGCCTGAAATCATCTGAAGCAAAATTATTTGCTTTCAGATTTTTTTTAAGTACCCTAAAAAGATTAGGGAGTCTGACTTTATTTTCTGACACTTGGAAATAAAGTTGCATTGCTACTGAAACAAAATTCAGGAGTAATTATGTTTCTGTCTAAATATTTATCAGTAAAGCTTTTTATTCCGCCTCCCCTTCAAAGTCTGGTACATTCAAAATAGTTAGTCACACCACAGAGCACAGAGATTCCTTTCTGAACATTAGCCATCCAATCCAGCTTTTTTTAGAAGCCACCAAGAAAATGGTGACCCCTTCCACACACATATAATACAGACAGTCACTCATGCATTAACAGCCATAAACCCCCAAAGGTCGTTTCCATGACAACCCCAGGGTCCTTAATGACCCTGACAGTTCAATGATTTTGTTTTGTTTGAGAGTGAAGGAATAATAAGTCTTCTCCCATCACCCCCTACCCCCTCCGCTGCACTGATATGCTGTTCATTATCTGATCCCAGGCTCAGCCCTGGAGACAGAGCGGCAGCCAGCTCTGAAAGACAAGAGCCTCGCTGCAGACAAAGAGCATCGAAGGAGCTGAGCGTGCTCAGCATACTGCAGCAGCACCAGCCTCATTAATTCCATCACTAGCCCAATGAGTTTAAGCAAGTGCCAGGGGTATTACAATAGTTTGTAGCAATATGTTGCATAAGTGAGCCCCAAATCACTGTACAGTTATTTAGAAAGTACATTTTGCATACCACTAGCAGGAGTGCTTTTATTAATGATGTGTACCAGAAACACAATAAGACATTGCAGCTAGTCTGCAGCAAGACCTATAATTTTAATGACATGATGAATAAGGCAATTAATGTACTTCAATCTATTTCCCATATGTATCATATTTAACTTCAGAAAACTAAAGAGATATCCAAGAGAAAGAAGTGTAATAATGCATCACTAAATGGGTAGGCTATTCCTAATGCTTTGAATGCACGTTTCTTAGTACTGCTCTTCAGCTGAACCTTCTATTCTTTAATTAGAAATCAGCTACAGGCATATGCAGACTTCCCTTCCAAATATTAAATAGAGTCTTCATTAAATGCTATAGAAAGTGGCTCGTTGATCCAATGTCGCTCTTTATGAAATTCCACTAAAAGCCACTTCCATTGTTTACATGAAACTATATACATTCATTTGATCCCAGTCCAGCGCTACCTCGTCATGACTATGCTCTTACTAGTGCCATATTAAACCAGCTCTTTGGTGACCTATTTTATGGACAGATGAATCTAAATTGCCTTCATTTTCCTTCACTTCATAGATTAACTGTGCATTGAACATAAATGGTATAAATTACAGCTTCCAAAAGGTTCCTCTAAATAGTATCAATGGCCATTGGCCTTACAGCTTTCAGTCGCTGCAAGTTGCAACTGCATGGGGAGACCACAGTTGTGTCCTCCTCTTCCTACTTGTACAGACCTCGAGGCAGTACCCTGGGACTAAAACACTCAGTACAGCCGAAAGGTCCCTGTTTTTTCTTTATAGGTAGATGTGTTACTGTTAGGATAGCTTTGTATCTTGTAACATTAGAGGTGGCCCCACCTTTCTAATGAGAGAGAGAGGAATCTTTAATGTGCTTTAGATCAAGTTATAATAATTTCACTGTATTCATTTTATAACATTCAATTCTTTGATCAAGAGAAATGCTTAACTTCAGACACTTTAGGAGAAACATGCTATGGCACAATACCCTCAGGATATGCTCATCCTTAGAACACAGGCCCCATAATGCAGCCATCCAGAAGAACTGTCCCTAACTCTTTAGTTCAATGCCCTGGCATTTATCCAAAAAAATATTTTAAACAAATGAATATTCCCAAAGAAACCATCTCCCTCAGTACTTGAAGTCAATGAGCTTCTAGAATTTTTGCTGCTGTTGGCACGCTTACATTCAGTCCTTATTTGGGGAAAATTACTCAGTATTTTCTGGGATAGAAAAATCAAAATGAAAAATATAAATTTTTTCTTTATTCTGACGAGTAGAATCTATGTGAATCAAAATACTTACAGAGGAAGTCAGTGATAGAACTGGAGCACAGGCACTAGACCCTTCTGCTCTTTCCTAGCACTCAATTTCCACTCCCTCAAATATAATGATACGCCTTTTAATCTTGCCTACACTCGGTTTATTCCTCTTCACTGCAACCTAAAGCAAGGTCACTAGAAAGTCAGAGACAACACAGCAACCTCCAAGTCTCATGCAGGAAAGCAAAGAGATTTAAAGAAAAAAGTTAGTGTCTCGCTTCTACAGTTAATCGTTCTCAGCAGCATGTCTTGATTGTACACTACAAAGGTAATCCAAACTATCAGTTACAGCCACACGACAGCCTATGTGCTCCCCAAATATGACATTTCGTCCTGCATGCCATCTATGTTTCTCTCCATGTTGGCAGACTTTTCCAAGTTCTGCAGAGCTTCCCCACAGAGCTGTACACATGCCTTCCTAAACCAGTCCTTTGCCTCTCAGGTTCATTACCATGTTCTATGCATACCCCATGTTATGCAGAAGTAGTCTTGGTCTGATAGCAATTAAATATGCCCAGAGGCCAGGATTCTCTCTTCGAGTGCACATGCAGCTTTCATTAATACTAATGTTGGCTGTGCACCTTATCACAAGGAGAGGCACAGAGATGCCTAAAAATACCTAACCTGGGGAAAATCTGGCTGGGAAGCAAAATGATGTTGTGTACATGCACATAGGATGCAGTTCTCCATTTCAATCTAGTTTTTATAAACAGTGGAAAGTCTCCAATCCCAAAAGGGAAAGAAATTAAGCACTTAATGTGTCAGGATTCTTATACAGCCTCCAAATGTAACTATGCTCTCTGTTTCTGTCCTTGTAACAGCATAACACAGTCAGCTATGGCACACAATGTGTAGTCCTACAGAAATTTGGAGATTTTTTATTAGTTTTGCCAGAGACACTCAGAGAGCCTGGATGAGATTAGAATACTACTGAAGTCTCTCCTCAGAAAATGTGTAACGTTAAGTGTCTCTTCCTCAGTAAGCTTAGAGACAAAACAGGCAAGACAGACAAAAGAAGTGGTTATCTCCATTTCACACTCTAGCAGCAGAGGCATAAAGATGAAGTTACTTTCCCAAGTTTATAGTAACAGGAAGCAGGAACAGATGGCAAATTTCCTGAAATCTATCCGAACTCTTTCACTACATCAATGTCTTTCCCCAAATCTGAAAGTTTCACCTCCCATCTCATTCACTTCAATAGTTCATGAAGCAAAAATGCATCCAAAAGAATTTTTTGTGGGATTCCCTCTTTCTTATATTTCATCTTGTTAAAGGCATATAGCACATAGTAAAAGTCAACACTTCAAATTCCATTTCCAGCAGGGAAAAAAAAAACTCTTATGGGACCAGGTTCTGCTACCTTTAGGAGCGATGCTCCGCCTAGAAAGTGAAAGATTGACCCAATATATAGGACATGTCCCTGAAGCTTTTACTTCTGTTTACTACCCCAATTTGCCAGGGACAATTTTACAGGTTGTTATTGTACACAGTTATGTACAAAACAAGCATGGTGCAGAAAGAAGAGAAGAAAAATGTGGTTTAAATTGAACGGCCATATGAGATTCTGGAGCAGATCATCCTGATTCCCACCACATGGCACATACACAGCAACCAGGGCATCAGGCCCAGCCAGCACGAGTTTACGAAAGACATGAAGGTCTCTCTTGACCAACCTGATTTTCTTCTGTGACAACATAACTCACTTTGTGGTTGAGGGCAAAGCTATGGATCTTGCCTACCTGAACCTTAGTAAGGTTTTTGATACCTTCTCCCAAAGCATTCTCCTGGAGAAACTGGCTGCTTACTCATGGCTTGGGCAGGTGCTCTGTTTCCTGGATAAGAACTGCCTGTGTGGCCCAGAGAATGGGAGGAATGGAGTTACATCCAGCTGGTGGCTGGTCACCAGTCACGTTCCCCAAGGCTCAGTATCCTTGCCAGTCCTGTCTAATATCCATACCTACGATGTGGATAAGGGGATTGAGTTTGCAGACAACAGTGAGTTGGGTGGGAGTGTTGCTCTGACTCTCTACATTACCTGAAAGGAGGGGCATACTGAGGTGGGTATTGGTCTCCTCTGCCACGTAACAGTGCATAGAAACAGAGGAAAACAGCCTCACATTGTGCTGGGAAAGCTTAGATTGGATATTCTAAAAGGGTTGTCAAGAATTGGAATGGGCTGCCCAGGGAAATGGTGAAGTCACCATCCCCAGAGATACTTAAAAGATGTGTAGATGTAGCACTTAGAAACATGGTTTAGTTGTGGACTTGGAAGTGTTAGGTTTATTGTTGGACTTGAGGACCTGAAAGGTATTTCCCAACCTTAGTGATTCTACAATTCTCTGAGGCACATCTGAATATTCATGAGGAGAGCCTTTCCCATGAGAATATTAGTAATGAGGGGAAAAACCTCAAGAATCTAGTGTCTGCAAACCATGATTCATCCCTTCCAACACCACAGCTGTTAAGTACAATTTTGTTAATTTATATGGAAAACTTAGAATTTCAAGTTTTCACATATATATTGACTTATGAAATGAAATTGCCATGAAGCAAAGATTTTAATGGCTAGAGAAAGTCACTCCAACTGAGCGTCTATAAAGTCTGTCCTAAATGTCTGAGGCGATATGAAATGTACTTAGGATTACAAAACATTTTTGGACAACCATATGGACAATGATTTAATGTAAGGATGAATGTAAGAGAGCGTTAGCTAAGTATAGTTAATTATTTACATTAATGTAGTATCTCTCTTTGCATATATAAAATAAATGTATGTTTAATGAAAAAGAGAAATTTCTTGAAGTAGTATAATTTAAGAGCCATTTGAAACTCAGAAATATGCATTACCTTTTTTTTTTCCCAATGGCACTGCTCATAGCTATAATTTCCATGGCAATGAAAAGAAAGCATCTGAAAGTGTTAGAATAACAAGCTTTTTTCCATTTCACTGTTAAAAGCAGGACAATAACTGCTAAAGTTCAGAAACAGCAGACCTGAAAAAACATTATTTTTATCACCTGCATTGCTAAAATGTAATCTGTGGCAATTTGCCCAGGCCTCCTAAGGTTGAATCAGAAGACACTACTGTTATTCCTTCCAGTACTTGTTGTTTGTGCTAGTCTGGGCACAGTTTGATGTCAAGAAATAGGCTTCTACTGCCAAGAGAACAGGTATTTAACACTGGAATAAAATACACTGAACCACAGTAACCTCAAGCTTTGATGCTCTACTTCCTTATATTGGAATTATCATGGAACCTGGACATATCTCATACTTTTTTTACCAACTAAAGTGGTTCTACATTATTTGCAGAATCATTATTAAGTTATAGATGATTTCTTCATGTTCTGCAAGTAATGGCAAGCAAGTATTCTTTTCCCCATACATAAAAAGTATTCACAATTAAATCCTAGAGTTCATACACAGTACAAAAAGAAAGTACCAACAGAAGAACAATGTACTTAGCAAAGGTAAAGCAGAAGGTGTTATGTGCAGCAAATGCCAGGAATCCTCTTTACCAAAGCCATCTTGGCATTCCGGAGGACAGGTTTTTAGAGGTTCTAGGTGTGGTTTTCAAAGGATGTAAGAGCATACATACCTGCTTTCTACAGAAATCAACAGCTGAATTGCATAAAAACACCGCTTGAAGGCAAAGCATTCCCAAGATGACACAGGTAAGTCCATAATGTGTTAGACTTTCCAATGCTCATCTGTATCAAACAAATTGTTTTGAGAACTTTGCTTTCTTCCAATGCTGAGACAGTAAGATGTTGACCTGCTCTCTTAAACCAATTTATGAAAAGCATAAGACCTTACCTCAAAAGCATGGAAGTTTCCCAGATGCAAGGGATCGTGCTTGGTACAGACATCTTGCCCTGAGCAGCCCTCCCGAAGCCTCACTACCCTTGAGTATGCACTGCGCCAGCTACAAGGAAGAGCGTTACAGACACAGCTCCACGGACACGCGCTGACTGACCAGAACACAGGCATCAGCTCTGGTTCTGTTTGCCAAACCACAGCCAGAAACACTAACAAGGACTTTGCAATTGGTTTTAGCAAGAATGGCTTCTCACTGTGACAACACTTGTAAGCTTTTCTCGTCAAGCTATCTGAGGCTACCTTACTGATTCATCCCCTGAGAAGTTATTTAGATTTTCATCTTTCCACATCCATATTACACAAGGAAAACTGTAGGCTTTATGCATTTATTCTCTTTCCCTTTTCTATCCAATAACTTGTTTGGTCTGCTTCTTTTGAGAGCCATAATGGTAACCCTATGTGTCAATAAATATTAATTAACTAAATTTCAAGAGATGAGTTCTAAAAAGCAAGAGTTTAAAAAAGTAAATGCTTACAGTTTTGGAGCTTTATGAGACACCAAATTTTGAGAACTTGCCACAGAGATGTAGTTTGAGCACAGCAAACCTTTTCTTCACTTTGCAAGTAGTTGTAAGACAGCACTCATGGCAGCATAACATTGGAAATTAAGAGGCACACAGCAAGCCAAGGGAGCACTAACAAATCCAATTTAGAGGCAGAATCTTCTCTATTGATAATTTCTTCTTTTACTTTCCTCTCATTCTGGTGCTCCACAGCACAGCTCAACCTTTTTGTCTCTTATTGTGTTTCCTGAACAGGTATGCTAAAACATCTCATTTTTTAACACGGGGCATTCAGGTTTGCAATTAATATGATCAACCCTTTTAGATTTTTTATAAAACACATAAAAATATACTTTCAAGCACAGAAAAGTCTCTGCCTGCATTTATTTCCATATCTATTCATTCATATGTTCCCATAGGAACGTTAATTTCAGTAGAAAACATTCTGGTTAAAAGAGTCTCAGATTAGTCACCTATTCTGCCATACCCAGAACTAAATTTATTGTTTCCATTAGCCCATGAACACTGCAGTGTCCTGCTAGCAATTGCCATCCTGAGTGTGTTTTGTAAGCAAGGCCACGCTACACTTGTGGACCAAATGGTGTATGCCAAATGATTATGCAGGCCTTGAGGCACTCTGAGTGTATAAACATTTACAGTACAACAGATCTTTGGCCAAGTGGCCAAGTAATTGATTACAGGGCTATGAATGTCACTGGATTTTATTTATAAAAATCCCACGACACTGGCCCTGCTTCATGCAGAACTAGCACCGGCAGTTTTTAAAAGTAGGATGCTCTGAGGTGAATTCAGAAGCAAGCAATCCTTGCAGAAAATCATGCAGAACAGATAGGAGCAGGTCTCACCCTGGCTACCATTTTTTCTGAATTCAGAATATCTGACAAATAGGCAAATGCATTATGAAGGGTCCCTGTTTTGCTATAGCATAAGTGAACATGAGGAACACTTTTCTATAGGGAATATTATATAAAAACCACAACAACACTGAGCTATGTTAAAAAAGAAAAAGACAAAATAATAAAATACATCAAAATATTTTAAAATAAAAACAGTTGAATGTTAGTTTTAAATATAGACATTGAATAGAAAATGTGAGATGCCGGACAAGAGACAAGTTATTACAGGAAATATTTTTTCAGTTTTATTTACTTTTCCCAACAAATCTTAATTAACTATTTTGAAAGGTAAGGAAAAATTCTGTGGAAAATCAGAAGGATATATAGTAATAGTCAGCTGTATAACTCATGTTGAAAGTCAGAGGCACTGTTTTTATCTTTAGAGGTGGCACTCTTAGACACACATATGACAATAAAGAGCCATGTAGAAGCATATTGGCCTTTAGTTTTACATCTGCAAAACACAAAATCTCCGACCCATAAAGTCACATAGACAGCTAACTTTGCACACTGTCTTAAGCCTCTTGACATAGCATCTCGTTCACATAATGGCACATTCAAGTGTCCTTCCCAGGAGCTGAATTTGCTATCCTGATTTCTTCTCAGTTTAAATATTTTTCCCCCTTTCTCTTGCTGCTTAACTGGAAGAAGAGAGGGTGTGAATGCACCCTAATCTGATTCAGTGCATCAGACACAAAGGATAAACTCACTTTCAGTGACTAATAGACAAAAGCAAGCTGTAGGTTAGAAACAATGATTTTAACCATTCCCCTTGTTTGTAAAGTGACTATCTGTCTAAAAGCTATGCCTTTGGAGAGCTGATGAAGAATGTGCTACATCCACAGCATTTGTCACAAATCTGCTCAGTGTACTGCTCTCAGAAGTACCAATTCATGCACTCTAAATGTGGTTTACAGACACTGTTCCCTGCATGGTATGTGATTACAGGTCCTCCTTCTCCTAATTTACTCAAATCTCTGCATTTCTGGTGTAGTTTCCTTTCAAGCATCACCTCTGGCCGATATAAACAATTCTGCGAGCAAGCATTGGGAACTGTGAGCTTCACCCCATCCACAATGACAGCAGTGGAACAGCAATCTCATTCCACAGTTCTGAGTTCACCAAGTGACACCACAGCACTGGCTGTCTCCAAGCCCAGATACAGTAATAAAAAAAAAAATGATGCATTGTTCAGAGTAAGTAAACAGTAAGCAAACCTGAATTTGTACAGCTCTTGCCGTATTTGTAAATGGTTTGCAAATTGATAGAGTGAAAAACTGAACAAATAACAATTCTGTGTCTCAGTTTTAACCGTTCCATTAAACTTCTGAGCAAAACCACCCAAGAAAGATGAAGTTCTGTGTCTAAGATCCAAAACTGTTTTCTAGAACACGTATACGAAATGTGCTACTTATACTAAGAGATGCAATCGAAAATGCAACACATGAATTGGACTTCTCTGTGACATAATTAGAAAATAATTAGAACGATGTGTGGTATGTAATATTTACAGTAGAACAGCACTCAGAATTACTGAAAACACTGTTTGAGAACTCTGTGACTGTTGGGAGCAATGCCAAGCTGCTTCCTGGCAAGTCAACAGACCTGAAGAACACAAAGGTGCTTTGGGGCTTGCTTTGCTTCCTTTGAGGTCCTGCCCTACACAAAGGTTAGTCAGGCTGTATTGAAGGTCTCAGAAGAGTTAATATGTTTTCCTTTGTGCAGGATCTGTAATTAGAAAGCCTTTTGAGCAGCAGGAGGGCAACCATGCAGTTCTGAGAGACAAGGTAGTACATTTCCTCTGTCACAAACAAGAAACAAATCACTTCCAGTGGTAAGAAGCCAACAGCAGCATCTCTAGAATACATGTGGAACAGAACTGCTGCTGTTAGAAATGAAAAAGACATATTGATCTGCTAGCCAGCTACCTGCAAATTTAAGACTGTACTCTACAGGATGTCTGCTATTGTTTATTTTCTAGACTGGTTTCAGAAGACTACATATTGGTGATCTCACCACTTTCCCTTTAGATTTTATCCCAATTTTCACATAACTCCCTGTCAAGAGGACAGGAAGAGGGTGAGATTGTTAGTTATCTGGACTATTTTTGAGGTCCTTAGACTGTATCTGGATGCCCTTTAAATAATTTCTTCATGTTTACCTGCCTAGAAAAGGTTTCCTTTTAATTTTTCTTTACCCAGCTTTGATATTACATCAGAAATCAGCAGTCCTCTAAATGCTCATTCTGGTCAAATGACCAGCACTGGTCATTTTCTGGTTGCCCTTTGCAGCTTGTTAGATTCTTTCTTTCCAAGCACTGTGGGCAGCATAATTTTAGCAATGAGCTGACCAGGATGACAGGCACAGCAAATAAGAGTAATCCAAGAGCGTAAGAACCTAATTAATAGAAAACTAGGAGAAGCATGTAGATGCAGGGTGTCAGAGCTGAAAATGAAAACGGGAACAAACATGTTGGTTCCTTGGAACCTTTGTAATTGTTTCATGTCAAAAGTGCCCAAGGCTAACCAGCCTTTAGTGGATTGATAAAGAACCAATGTGTCGGGTCTTATTTAGTGGAAGAACCCAATTAATTATTATACAGAATTAGATGCCATTTAGCATTGCTTATATTACTGATGACTCGCTAATTTGGCTGGCTCTGATGTAATTACAATTAATTTACGTCCTTAATCCTAATGCTCTAACCTGGCTTTGATTTAATCAGTCGATGTGAAGGTATCACAACCAAAGCAGCATTGAGGAACTCAGTGCTAAAAAGAGATAATTACACCTTACAAAACATATCCTTCCTACCACTCACATGTCTTGAAATACTGAATTAGAACACAGTGAAAATTCTCAGTCAGAAAATCTCCAATGGCAAAGTTCAGAGAAGACCTAAGGACACTGCCCAAAATTCTTCTTTTCCTTCTCTCAGAATATGCAAGAACAGTTCTAGTTGTTTAGCTACAATCTACAGATCTTTGGATAAGCCCAAAGAAAAGCAAATCTTCATGCCATGCCATCGAGACATGAGAGGTGGCAGACAGTAAAGCAAAACTGCCTGTAACACCTGGAAGAACATATCAGTGCTAATGAAAAAAGGGCAACAGAGAGCTCAGCTTCAGCTTGCCTTGATGAAAAGACAAAGCAATGGAAAGTAAGAATCCCTTTCTCCTGGGGATGCTGGGCTTGTGCACCCATTATGCATCCCTAATGTCAGCTCCCCTTGACCCTTTAACACTGTCAGAGCTTAGAGATTGCTGTGCCCTCTGTTTTAGCCCAGAAAGCATGGGATTTCTTTATAAGGAGCCCTAAAGGAGGGCAGAGATAAAGAGGTCCCTCTGAAGCATTCCTACAGCTGTTAAGGAGGGTCCTTGCTATTGGTTTGTTCTCCGGTGCCAGGGAGAGAAGCAGTTTTGGGAATCAGTCTTCATCAGTCTTCAGAAGCTTTCTAATAAACTAGATATAAGGCAAGCCTGGACCCACAGAATTTTTCTGTGGATTTTCTTACCTTGCTTCCTGGTTTCCCATTGGGTTGAAGACCTGCCCCCCAACCCTAACAATAGGATGTGGTCTCTACCTTATTTTCTCTTTTTAAACTCCTGTTTTGAATGAGTCTGAGAAATTTAATTTCCTGATTGTTATATGTCTACAATGCTAAACTATTAATCCATATAGGTCATTAAGTTAATTTTATTAATTCTTGAGGAAATATTTTAGCTGCTCATTCATTCTTTAGCATATAACTTAAATGTGCTCCACTACGAAAAGCTTCTTTGCTGTAGCTGAATTGAAAGGCACAGAAGGTCTCTCTCTGTTCCCTGTCTTGGAGGCCAGCCTGATAAAAAAGACTTCAGCTGAAAAAAGACTGGCACAGTAGAATGCACACGGGGGCAATGCAAACCTGCTTATTCTTTTGCAGACAGCACATCTTCTTTCAGCCCAGAAGAGCACATGTTAGCGAGGTTATCATAACACTGGAAGTTAAGACAGTTCACAGGCTGGAATGCAAGGAACTGTTCAGTGTAGGGAATTAATTTCAGTTACCCTGATCATGCTGCTCTGCAGCCATCAAACTGTTCTTATTTCTTATAACCTTGCTGCTGTGAGCCACAGTGCAGTTCCAAAATCCTTTGCTTGCCATTACCGATGGCAAGCAAAGGAGCTGCCGTAACTTACTGTCTTGTGTTTTGTTAACTAAAAGCAGGGCATTTTTATGAGAAAGAACATTAGCTTCCACTTTTGCTTGCTTGCTATGATACCTTCTAACTACATGCAGGGTGAAAGATTATCTTTACAGGACCCACATCTTCCCATCTCACCTTTTGTTAGTTCATAGCATACAACCTTTGCCCAGATGTGATGGAAAAAGAACATAATCCATTTTATCCAACTTGCCCCTCATTTCCTCTCCCCTTGTCTTGTACATATCATTGTATTCAGGCTCCTGCACACTCAAGTCCACCCATCTCAGTACAGCACTTAATCTTACCAAATACGTGCTTAAGTCCCACTAAAGTCCCTGAGAGTTAAGCCAATGTTTGTATGCTTTGTTGTAAAGCAGACTGTCAGAGACCCGCCTGTGTGCTCTTCATGGACAGATTGGGTCCAAATTGTTGCAAGCACTTTCATTAGTCAGTCTCTAAGACAAGCCTGCTTTTTTTAAGCTGTCAGATTTTGCACAGAGGAGAAAGAAGAGAGTGTAGTTTTGAGAGGGAAGGAGAGCTGTCCCTTCCCTGTGCATGCAGACAGCTCCCCAACAGCTGACAGAACTGCAGATGTGTTGTTTTGAGATGCCTGCTCTCTCTACAGCAGGCATGCTCCAGAGGAGATAATGGCTGCCATCCCACCGAGAGCGCTGTTATATGATCCTCTTTCAGTTATTTGAAATATGGACTTCACTCAGAGGATTCTAGGAATAGCTGCTCCAGCTGTTCTGGAGAGATAGAAAGCTGTCACAGGAGACATTGTTAGACTCTGCTAAAATCAGCGGCTGCACTAAAGATCTCACATAAACTCCTTAATGGTTTGTACCATTCAGTCAGGAGTCAAGGAGAAGTGAAATGTGGTCTGTGACTATAAGGCAGTTTGTATTCCATGCATCAAGGCTATGCTTGGATTTGGCAGACAGAATAGGAAAGACGCTAAACGGATCCTTTTATCAAGTGTCTGAGCAGTTACTTGATCTAAGAGGTTTGTATACCTGCAACCAGCAATGTAAATGTCTGAGACAAATTACAAGGCAGCAGTAGTGTTACAGTGAAGGATGAAAGTGCACACAGAAAGGCAAACAAGCAAAGCATTACAACAGCCACTTAATGGCAAACACATTTATTAACATCAAGTGCGATGTTTGTAGGTTTTCCCTGCCACAACCAGCTGCAGATGCCAGCTACTTAAAAAGATGAAACACTGCAGTGAATAAAATGGAGGGATTTTTTTTTTTTTTTTCAATGTAGCCTGCCTGCATTCTTGGCAGAGGAAGCAGGCTCCTAGCTCTGCCTTCGAAGGAACAAAAGCCATGCTGGCACACAGCGAGCAACTTGATTTCACAAGGCCTCCTGGGAAGGCTGTATGGGAGCAAGGCTCTGTGTCTGGCAGCTGCATCCTTGAATAAAAAGAGGAGGAGGAAAAGGGCAGGAAGGAAAGAGCACACAAGGTCTCCATACCACACATGAGAAGCTTTTGCACACAATCAGACATCCTTGCCCCAAAGTATTCAATAAAAGAAGTGTTCAAGGTGAACCACTACACTTACTGCACACCACAGCAGCACATTTCACAGGCTACTGTTCTTTTATTAGAAACATTTCTCAAAGGTTTTATTGCTACTCATAGATTGTAAGGGTTCAGTTTTTCTAAGCATAGGAAATATAGTGCAGTAGAAAACCTAAATAAAGATTTCAAAATTCAAGATACTTTATAAAACAAAAATAGCATTCTTTCCTTTTACTTTTTGCTTTTACACAGGAGAAATATGTAGTCAAAATGCCAGCAGGAAACAGTACTATTGCAGTGGAGTGTATCCGTTTATTTCAGTTTATCAGATTGACTCAAAAGAGGTATTTTATCATGCCAGTGGTACGACATGGACAGAAAACAGCTACAAAAATTAATGCAGGACTCAGTGAAAATTCAGACAGAGATAGAGATATCCATATTAGTACTGGATTATGTCTGAGATGTAAGAGCATGAGGTAAACTCTCCATCTATGATACTGATTCTCATCAAGACCTTAATCTGGGTAAGGTACAAGTAAGAGAGTGCTCACTCCAGAACCTTACAAATATTATGAAGTTCAATGTAGTTAGGACACTTTTCTTAAAATGCAGAGTCAAGGTTCTTCTGTGTTTCAAAGTCCTAGAAAACTTCTAGACAAACTAGAAAAAGAGGAGGGCAAAATTAATATTACCATGATAATATTGGTGTCTTAGCACATTCCCGAGATTTGTCTTTTCATTTAAATCCAGTGTATTTAGACTCATGCAGAGAATTAAATTAATCATTATGCAATGGAAATCAGGACAAATTTCCTTAAGGGCATATTGACATTTTATCTCTCTTGTTCATTGACATAGATGTAAACAGCTGCAAAAGAGGGAGAATCTCTTCTCTTGCCTATTTCACATTCATAAATCACAACAGGGCTTAATCTGATACTCCTGTTCTTCCAGCAAGAAAGAATGAGGGAGGGCATGCACTCCCTGAAAGTAAACTTCTGGCAGTGAGGCCAAAGAAAAAGAAGTGTTCATTTCTTTAAGCAAGATGGTGATCCTAATAAAAATAAACATCTGGTTATCTGAAACCACTGTCAGAGAAAGTGTTTATTTTAACTATTAGCTGTACCTGGTGGATCCGATTAATTCTTCTTCCTACTCTGAATTTTTTTTAAAAATCATAAATAATTCTACTGACTGCAGAAAGATTCCTGGCATAATAAAGATTGTTGTGGTTGCAAATTTTAGACAATAGACCCTTTAAAGAAAAAAAACCCAAGCAACCAAATGAAAAAACAAAAATCCCACAAGCCAACCCAACCTTCATCATGACCTGTTACTTGTATGCCAGATTCTTACTAATTAGGAAGTTTTTTCTGTGTCAAACAGAAGTTGCTCCTATTCAAGTTCAGTGTTGCTGGAAGTTATGATAATTACGTACATCAAACCAAACTGTGTTGGCCTGTCCACAATGGTCAGCTCATTTCTTTGCTAGTGATCACCTTGGGTTAGTAGTTTAAGTAGCTCACTCTCAGCAGAATCAAATAACCCTGCCTGGCCATCCACTTTACACCTTTGTAGTGTTCCCTTATCCATCTTTAGCCCAGTTGATCTGAATAGTAGGGAACTTGATTCTCTTGGGCTCTTTTAATGTCGTTTCTCTGAGTTCGCACGCAGTATCTTATTGCAGCACCTTACTCCAGCTTCTGTGTTACTCGTGGGCCACTCTTTTGTCCCTCTCAGCAAGCCATGCACAACCCACTGCAGCTCTGGAGCCAGGCTCATTCTCACAGACAAACCCAACCACCTCTATGACAGACTGAGGATCCATAGCAATTGGCGTATTTATTTCTAATCAGCTTTTAAAATGGCATCATTCAGCTGTGCTTAACCACTTTACTTAATTTTCAGGCTGTTTTGCTACCGATTTCTAATATCCTCTCCAGATATAGGACATCACTCAACACTGCATTTTCTTTACTTAACACATTTATCTGCCAGCCAAAAAGATGGTAAATTCAGTAAATATGTTTGTAAGATTAGGATTACAACTCTCTTACAAATTATTTGATGAGGCTATTTACTGGCAAGACGCAGAATTATACAAATGGCATTTTTTCAAAAAATCCCTGAAATAAAAATGAACATAAGGTACTAGAAACATTAACTTTGGTTTAAAAAAAAAGAAAAATCCAAAACCAATTAATATATTTTTCTTTAAGGCAGACCCTAGCTCTATGTCCAAATTCCTCTTATTTTCTCTTCAGCTCAGAGGCTTTCTAGGGTTCATTCTTTTGTGTGAAAAATGTTAATTCTTGATGACTTGCAAACAAAAATACAGGAAGATGCATCTGGAAAACTGAGGAAATGGAAAATATTACATTTCTATTTAATTATTAGTTATGGGACAGAAAGAGCTGTGGATTTCTCCAGTGAGGAAAGAAGAAACACAAAAGAACACAGAATACTTTTAGATATTTATCAGTTGAAACCCTGATAAAGGTATGAAAAGAGGTTGCTGTGAAAAGCCTGCTATAGAAAGTTTTGAGCCTACTCTTTCCAAGGTATGTTTGAAGTGGACCTCACAAGTGGTGCACAGGTCTTTCAGCTCCACCAATTCCCAGCATCTGATATTAAGCAGTTACATGGGAACCTCATTTTACACTGAAATCTGAGCACATTTCTATCTCTTTTTGCAAGGAGAGACATCAAGAATGTGGATTGACTATTCAAACTTGAAAGCTCAAACAGCAAAATCAAATTTTTAAAAACCCACTTAATTGTAACAGTCTTAGAAGGATATTCAAAAAAATTTGCACAAATTGTGGTACACAGGATTCTTCATATTTGAAAGCCTGGTTTTCTCAAAATTGAATTCTTTTAAGTAAACTCTAGAAGAATAATTTTCTTACTTATATTGCAACAGTAATCAGTGCTACTTGTTTTAAAATAAAATTATTATTTTCCAAAAAGAAGCTTAGTTCAATGAATTTAAACCATTTGTGAACTCATTACCCACAAGTCATTGAGAACTCAAGAACTGGTTAAAAAAAAACCCTATACATTTGGTAGAAAATATGTACATTCATACAGTAAATATTTAAATAGCCATTTAGCATGTTCATTCTACCCATTCTGACTGTAGGGTTCAGTGCATGATTTCCATATTCCCCATTTAGACAGGTAGAAAGTCTTAATCTGAACAAAAATAGACACTCCAAATTAGAACAGTTGGTTATCAAACTCTACATTTCATCAGAAGCAATATAAACACCCTTTGGTTAAGAAAAATGTGATATGACATATTAACCTCTTCAAAGAAAGACACAACACAAATTTCATAGGAACTGCTTGTTCACATAACTGAAGAGCTGAGCAAACAAAACCTTTGCCTATAGGGACTAAGCTGTAGTTAAGTATGTTTGGTTTAGAATTCACTTCTGCGTGAACTTCAGCCAAGTTTCTTCAGTTAAAAGAGAATGATGGCTGCGAATGAAGTTAGCAATATTTTCACAAAAGATGAAATTTGAAAGAGCCAATGTGAAAACCTGCTCTTATGAACAACTATATTCAATCAGGGGATTGTGTGTGCAGTCAATACAATTCAAATTGCAAATATAAACAATGAATAGCAAGCACTCAAAGGACCACTGACAGAAAACACATTCTCAGCAGCTCATTGCCTGAAATATCTTAACAACAAACATTTGCTGAGTAATTACAATCAACAAATTTGTTGAAACACATGCAGTTGACAGACAATTTATCAACAGGGAGGGAAAAAAAAAAAGATAAACACATGAGAAATCTTTGTAGTTCTTTCACTAAGCTTTGTGGCCCAACATCACAAACTCAGAATTCGGAGAATTACCACTGGCCCTCCTGCCTCTGCTGCGATAACACTACTTCTGATGCTATTTACACCATAGTTACAAGTTATATCCATACCTCCCAGAGGAACCCCGGCTGAAGAAATGGGTCCATGCAAACCTCATGGAGTTCAATGAGCCCAAGTGCAAGGTCCTGCACCCAGGTTGGAGCAATCCTGTGCACAGAGTGGTCAGTGGGAGAAGCCCTGCTGAGAAGGACTTGGGGTACTGGTGGATGAGAGGCTGGAGATGACCCGGCAGTTTGCACTTGCCGCTCAGAAAGCCAACCATATCCCGGGCTGCACCAAAAGCTCGATTGGCCAGCAGGGCAAGGGAGGGGATTCCCCCCATCTACTCCACTCTCATGTGACCCCACCTCAAGCACTGCATCAGCTCTGAGGTTCCCAACATCAGAAGCTCACAGACCTGTTGGAGCGACTCCAGAGGAGGCCACAAACATCATCAGAGGGCTGCAGATCCTCTCCTATGAAGACACACTGACAGCTTAGGCTTCTCAGATCTGAAAAGTAAAGGCTCCAGCAAGGTCTTATAGGAGCTTTCTAGCACTAAAAGGAGCCTACAAGGAAGGTTGAAAAGAACTTTTGACGAGGGTGTGTAGTGACAGGACAAGGGGGAATGTCTTTAAACTGGCAGAGGGCACGTTTAGATTAGATATTGGGAAGAAAATCTTTACCATGAGGGTGGTGAGGCACTGGAACAGGTTCCTCAGAGAAGCTGCAGGTGCCCCATCCTGGGAAATGTTCAGGGGCAGGGTGAAAGATGTCCCTGTCCACTGCAGGAGGGTTGGAGCTAGATGACTGTGAAAGTCCTTTCTGACCCAAACCGTTCTATGATAATTGCTATTGGACCAGCATTCTAGCTCTTTTTTCATGCCAAAGCTGGTGTTTGTGCTTGCACCTATCTATGTAAGTCCTTGTCATATGCACACACCAGTTGGTGACAAGCAAGCTTATTTGGTCCAACTGCTGGTGTTCCCAGCACTTCAGCCATGCAGAGTAAGCTGTGTGCCATAGGGAAATAATAAAAGGGGATTAAAATCTTTCTTACATATTAAAGGATGAACTAAATTCCCTTAGACTTAATTCATTGCTGTACCCAGCAGTGGTATTTTTTTTTTTACTTCTGAAATGGAGAATATTTATGTAGAAGAGAATAGGTGTGCTTGGGAACAAGAAAAGAGTATAAATAAAACTAAAGAAATCAGAGAAGACTTGGCATAAATAAGCCAATTACATAGGCTCTTGAACTGAAATCTTTAATAATGCATAAAGTAAAACACAGAAATGCAGCAGAGCTAATGCTTGCAAATGAGCAGGTCTGTGATGCGGAAACATTTTCCCAAAGCGAGGCTAACATAAAGAATACAGCATCTAAAAAGATCTCTTCAAAACCCACCCCAAACCAAATGGTGAACTGAAAAAAATAATTTCATAAAATCAAAATATATGATGAAAAATCTATTCAAATTGCATTTAGAAAAATTTCAACAGAAAATAAGTTGAAACCTAGTGGAGACCAATATATCATAATAAACCTTCTGTAAATAAATTATAATGTTTCCTCACAGACCCCTTTGTCAACTCAAGATCTTTGCAGCCCATTCTCTCTATTGTAATCCAGCTAATTTCATTCAGTCACTAGGTATGCATGTGGTTAGTTCAGATCACAAGGGTACCTGGGGACAGCTCTGCTGTTTCACATCTCCTTCTAAATCTGAATTGCCATAAGATGCTGGAACAAAAGCCCTGAGCACTAAAAATCACTCTACAAGTATAGGAAAGCTGAAATGGTGTAAATTCCTTCACATTAATACAGAAACATATTTGAGAAGAAGACTGCAATTAGATGGCAAAGCACAGCTGGAACTCTCAATTCGAGCCAAACGCTCCTCCTGAGGCTACCGAGAGATTCTGTGTGGATTGCATGTGCACAGACACGGAGATGCTGCAAGGACACATCAGCAGTTCTTAGCAGCTGCTTTGCCCAGCACAGTGCAAGGAGACTTCCTCACACACTGGTGTCCTCCTAAATGCACCAAGGTGTCGCATGGCTGCAGAGAACTGTGATTCACAGAATAAAATACAAGAACTGAATTATGTCGCAGCTTCTGGTGATTTAGTAAATATGTTTTACTCCAGTTTTATATTGCTTAGCTTTTATAGCTTTTACATCACTGTTTACAGTGATGTGAACACTGGAAGAAAAATTAGAGAGAAAGTTGACACCCTTTGTATGGTGACAGTTCTGTGACCATCTTCCCTGGCCATTAGCAAATGGCTGAACTTATCAGGGATATTTAAAATTTATTACATAGAATTTCTGGCCTCACAAAATGTTTTAAAACTAAATTTATAACATATACCATAGAAGAGTATTTTTAAAACACTAGTTAACATGTTTGGTCATAAAATTTAGTTGCATCAAATCCCAAATCCCATCCAAATACTTTGATTCCCACCCCCCCCCACCCAATAATATATTACATTTGATAAAAATTAACCTTGGATCTGTTGAAATANACAAATCCCAAATCCCATCCAATTACTTTGATTCCCACCCCCCCCAATAATATATTACATTTGATAAAAATTAACCTTGGATCTGTTGAAATAATTATTTGATTAATTTCAATATATTCAACCATGATTTCAAGTATTCCAAAGTTTTGAAACACTTGAGGAAAATTTCTCCAACTTTTTAGAATGAAAATTTGATCTCAACTCACATTTTCTCATTTTTTTTCCATATGAAATCATATTTGGTTAGAAAATGTGTCAAGCTTTAAACAAAACATTATATATTCTATTACATTAAGGGGCAATTATTTTGTGACTAGTTTCATATCTCACTTCAGGTCACACATGCAAAAGCTGTGCCCATTTTACATATTTTACCTTTTGCTTTATTCATGAATAAGGAAGTGGAATATTATAGAACCTGACCTGTTGGTCAAATTTCCAACAGCAATTGCAAGCAATTATGGCAAGGTGAAATGTCACAGTGCACAGAAAAAAAGCCACTATTACTCCATCTACAGACTGGGCAGAAATCATCTTTGCTTTATAATGTAGTCTGAAAGAATTCCCACCTTAATGAAAAAAAAATGGTAAAAAAATGGAATTCTTCTTTCTACACTAGATTTTCACTGCTTGATGAATAATCAAAAAATTACGTTATGCTCCCTAGGCATATCCTCATTCAATAATTTTTATCATGCGTATCATTTTAACCTCATGCTTGCATGCCAAAAATACAGGAGAGATTATTATTTTAAAATGCATACTTACTGCCTATTTAATGATAGAAACAGCAGTAAAGTTTTGGCTAATCTGAAAAAAATCATTGATGCTGTCTGACACAACACCAATTTCAATATGCAAGTTTAAAAAATTTAGCCAAAAACTGAGCCCCAAATGTAATTTCACATTACCAGCTATGAAATCATGCACAGATTTTCCAAGTTTATTTTAAACCCACAGGAATGTAAAAATTATTAACTACCTTTATTTTTAATAATTGCTTATTAACTAATAATTACCAATTGTTTGTTTACAATTGTAATAAAATCAGTTTACTGATTTCCTTACAAATATAAGAAATGTAAAATATTCTATTGTGATATAAAATAATAAATGTCTCTTCAGGGATCCACTAATCCCTCCAGCAAAATTAATTACCCAATAACTGCAATTAAATTAAATCAAATACCAGCACCATAAAACTAATCAGCCCACAGAAAATAACTCAAACAGCCAGCTACCTGTAAGGTCCATCCCCTAGGATGCATCCTGCAGGCTTTTTCCACAGACTGATGCATGACCAGATAGAGAAATTTCAGGCCGTTTGCTACCAACAGGGCACAGAGAGTCAGATCTCTTCACCAAAAAATGTCCTTACAACTACTCCCTCTAGCACTTCCTCATGGCAAAGATGATCTGACTTGGATGTCTGTGGGGATTGGGGTTATGACTGCAAGGCAGTGGAAGGACAAAAATTCCTTTTGTAACAGGAATTTCAGTGTCTTAGGTCTTTTAATATCATAACCAAATCTTCAATCACATGTTTTACAATCATCAGTTTAAAAATTACCTTCATATGGGTCTTGTACCTATTAGTACTCGAAGCAGATCCAAGATCACAAAGGTCAATATGCTATAATGTCTTCTGCTGGAGTTATTGTCTGGCCAAAATAAGCACCACAAAAGTCTTGAGGGGAGTGGCAGGAACCAAAGTTATGGCAAGGCCAAAAGCTGTCTAACTCTCACTATAGTCTGATAGAGGAACACCTTAAAGCATGGGGAAAGAATTAGACAAGCCACTACAGAAAGAACTTGTGAGGACAAAAAATAATTACAAGCTCTAAAATACATAAAAGTTACAAAAGACACATTTAGAAACAATGGAGGTTTTGAGGGGTAGGGTAAGGAGAATAAAAAGATTTTGCAGGAAGGGAGAGAATATGAGACTAAGTGAAATGACCCAGAGAATTTAAGAATTGTTCAGGGTATGAAAAGCCAGAAGAAAAAAATCCACTGTCAAGCCAAGACACGTAGCAGAGATGTAAGCATTCTTATCTGTACTTGAGGGCATGAAATAATTCCTTTTTTAATTTTGCCTTTTTAATCCTGTCAATTGGAGCTGTCACTATGGATGTAATAGCAAGTATCCCAATCACAATATCAAAGACTCTTCACTGACACTCCTTGAAATAGCATTAATATCTGCTCACTAAGGGTACTACATTTAAATGTTCATGTGCAGTGCTGTAGCTCCCCCTTAGTCAGGTATCAAGCTGCTATTTCACGCTCTGCTTGTAAAATTATTAACAGCTGGCCTAATGTTAGATCAGCTGGAGTATGGTTTGCCAGAACAAAACACTGCTTAAGAGCACTATTTCCTACTCTATCAAGTTATTACTGCCTCTGTATTTCCAAATATCAGAATCGGCCTTTAAGCCCAAAGCAGGATTTAACTTTCTGAGAGCAACAGGCCTGAACCAAGATGTCAGGCTTAAATTTTGGGGAAAGATGAATTTAAAATCCAAGTTAATGGATTTCACAAATGTTCTCAACAAAAACCAGGCTCAGTAAAATCCAGGCAGAAATGTCAGGTAGAAGTAGAAAGGTAGAAATCCTGGCAGAAACAGAGTGTGAATTTGCGATGATCCCCACAAGACCCAATATCCTGCCCTCTTGGTTAATGCTGCTACATCACCACCCTTGGACCTTTGCTCTCACTCCCACCTTGGCATACAAAAGGGACAGGGACAGGAAAATTTAAACACTACAAAGTCTCATACAGCAACACAGTAATTACTAAGCTCACAGACAGCAACATAAGAGAAAATGAAATCACATGACATGCTGAGGTCAAGCAGGTATATAGAAAAGAATAATTTTATACCTTAAAGCTGCTTTAAAATGTTACAAGTTGCCTCTAAAATGCAGATGATTAATACTGAATGACCTGTGGACTCATATCTTCTTAAAGGATGTAATATCTAATTGGTTCACGGATAGCAGGCAACTCAGAGTGGATCAATTACATTTTCAGCATATATTAGAAACATTATGAAATACATAACAAATTTACTGCTAACATGAAATATTTGTCTAGATAAGTGATAAAGGGAAAGATAAAACATGTCAATCAGAAACAAATTAAATAAGCATATAGGAAGAGACAAAACAACATATACTAAATTTATTTGGAAAATAGTGTTATACAGTTATGTCATTATTATTTTTGCCATTGTGATATCATTAAGAATTTCATAAAACTTCATTTAAATTTGGTGTGTGCTGATAGTTTTCTGTAGGAGTCTAAATGGATGAAGTGCTTGTGACCTCCAGTCTGGATAAGTACTCTCTCGTTTGGAAGTATAAACTCAGTGTATGCTTACATGTCCAGTGGGATTAGAGTTATCTTTTTAGTGGTCAAGTACTGTTCTAAAACAAGTAGAAGTCAGTGCGGTTCTTAAACCATTATTTTCTTGAAAATGTGCTGAATTTAAAAATTCTTTCATTACTTACCAAGGAACAGGACTCAGGTGTCAAGGGACTGATACCTTACACGTTACAGAACCATAAGAAGCTCTAATAACAAACCGAAGGAATAAAGCATAAGAGATCCAACTATCATGAATCACTGCAATTGGGGAGGTGCACAAGTTAATCTGACAAGAAACATCATCTGACAGGGAATGAATTTGCATTCATTTACTAATTTGTAATGCACATTTCAAGTTGATTGACATAAGTCCTAGTCAGGAAACTCAGTCACTTGCTGAATGTAATAGTATGGTAGCATTTAGGAAAAAAATGGGTTAACACCTTGGGAATGCATAGGTAAATCCAGACTTCCCTTGAAAGTAAAAGAAACATCAAGAGAGACATAAAAAAATATTAAAAACAAATATAAAATTAAAAATCTAGGGATTTAGCTACATGGAAGATTAAAGACTTTCAGATTTTGAGAGTCTGCTCTGGGGAAAAAAAGAAAGCCTCTAGATAGTGTGAATTATACCATCTTAATTCTGAAAGAGAGTAAAACTTGATATTTACACACAGATTATGAAACAGTCATGCTGAAAGTAGGATAGCTGCTTTTCTGATAACATACTATTTTTGTTTCATCATATTTAGTAAACCTTTTGCACTTGGGCTAACATTCTTAATTCTACAAAGACCACTGTGGAAATTTACGAGGTCAGGAACTGTACTTCACCTCTTCTTCAAAATACTTATTAATACTAAAATGTTGCACAACAAATTCAGAACTGACTGAGAAAGGCATTAGCCATCTGCTCTATTACAAAAATTACATCTGTTTTTCATACACATCTCAAGATGGAAACACAGGGTTTTTGTGTTGGCCGAGTTCAGGGGTTGCTCAGGAGCTACACCAAAATCTTACATGTCTCTGCCCCCTGCCTCATGTTCTGCACTCCTCTCCCGGCCTTGGCAACTCACCCTGAGCTCATTTCTGGGTTTTCTATGGAGGACAGAAATAATTATCATGTAAATATTTTAATTGCCTTAGAGCAAAGGAAGTAGTGCTAGTGGCAGGTAGGTAAGATGCTGGAAGCTGCTAAGTGGGTGCTATCAGCTAATTTGTATTTTCACCCAGGCCAGAAATGACTTAGGGTCTGCTGACCAGATAAGTTAACTGTTCCCCCACATTTCTCACACTTTCTTAAATTTTCACTAAAAAAAAAAAAAATAAAAAATTAGCAAGGCACTTACTAATTGACTGAGTGCAACTTTCCAGATGATGAATTTATATCTAGTGCAGGCTTTTGCACTGTTCAGCCAACTGCAAAACATGTAAAACACCTATGTAAGAGGGGAATTAGTCTTTTAAAGGAGCCAATGCAGTACTGCAGAGGGTAACCCATGATCATTGTCTGGACATGAGAGAACACAACCTGCAGAGTTCTGATTTGGTGACATGTTACACTGCAACTTCTGCACTGCCAGCAGGCAGTCAGTGCAGCTACAGGACAGCTAAGGACATGAACTTCTGGCAGGAGATCTCCACAAACACCATCCTGATTGTGTTGCCACTGCTTTCTGTGAAACAAAATTCCATTCTTTTTTAAATTTCTGTTTAGAAATGGTCAAAACTAGTCCCATGTTTTTTTCAGGTTTTTCCCTTCTACAAGCTGCAAAGGATGCTTGGATCCATACAAACACAGTTGTGTTGTATTATTGAGTAAGGAGGCAGTGTTAACTGTCAGTGCAGTGTCTACATAACGGTGTCCAAAAGGCACCTGGGCCCAGATCCAACACAGACTGAAGCAAAGAGACTCCAGAAATTATATGAATATGCCATCAAAGAAATTTAAACAATATGCTTCTTATATTTTGGATTTCAATGCTTTGGATGGGAGGTGATGATAAAGCTTTTCAAGGCCAAAAATCAAAGGACTTTTCTCCTGCCAAATGAGTTAAACCAGCTGTATGTGTGAGGAAAGGTTTTGCAGCCTGTGAATCTAAGAGCACAAAACAGACTGAGAATACCAACATCAGCAGATTCAAACATTAATAAAGACAAATTGACTCAAAGGGATTTTCCTGATGTTTAGCTTCGTAGCTTATTGTGAACCTATTGTGAAACAAAATCACTTAATGTGTGTTTATGACTTATAGCAATAATTTAATTTGATTATACAGTCCAATATTGTCATCGTCTCATCACTCTTTGACAGGAACACCTAAATTAATCTACACAAAAATCTGAAATTGTAAAATCAGAGATCTCTTAGATGAAGTAGGCAGAATTCTGTGTAAGGCAACAGATTCAACAAGAAGCTGAATAGAGAAAGCACACAAAACCAAAACATAATTTGTTAGGATTAAATGTTACTTATCCTTCCCATAGCCCTGCTATGCAAAGTCCTTACTGAATATACTAATAGATGTATTCTCTGTAGAAAACTGTTCATAATCATGGATCAAGGTTTTATATTAGTATTTGGCTCTCAAAGGACATTTGTTTGTAGAAGGCCACATTTCGCTGTAAAACCAGCTTTAGCAAAGTATTTTCAGCTACTTACATTAAATTTTTCCTTTTTTTTTTTTCTTTGTTAGTAGCTTCTGAATGATTCCTATATATGCATGAAAACCATGGGGCACATTAGCAGCATAATGATTTTTCAATCTCGGCCAAGATCCTGAAAAAGAATTATTATCTTCTTATATATTTTAAACTGCATTTTTTTTGTTGTTGACGTATTTCTGCACCATTGTCCCAAGCAGCTAACAGCATTACAGTATTTCTTGTTACAGCAAACAGGGTTCACACTGATTAGAAAGATGTTTCATGACGTGGTGGAAATATTTTATACATGTTCATCTCTAACAACTTCAGACACCATTACCATACCAAAGATAACAGGAGCAGGAGTACTTGCACAGGAGAACCTAAACTATTCAAAGATGGAAAGAGTGACTGAAAAATCAGGATATTCAGTAAAGGAACATATTTAAACTTTTTCAATGATTTCTTTGGCATCTTTTCAGTTTCCTAGAATAAAGGGCAAAGTCCAAAATTTCCCTGTATAAAATTAATATTTTGAAGTCCATTGCCTAGTTTCTCATGAAGTCAATGAAATTTACCCAATTTACTGACTTCTTTTTTGAGATACAGATTTTTTCAAATGGAATTTTCATCACTTTGAGCTTACAGGTCATGTCATATTAAAGTATTTTGTTTTGGTTTTCCTGTTATTTTTTAGTTATAAGTATCACAGAACCAAAAAGACAAGTAGGCAATCTCTATCAGCAGATCTGTCCTAGTTTAATTTTTTTCATAGCTGTAAAAATCTCCCCCCATGCTGTACACAAAACTACAAGGTGCAGAATCCCTTTATTCTTTTGTACTAAATTAATAACACTGGAATTCAGCGATATTTCTTCTTACATTGACTGCATCTATAGAATGTGCTTTCTACATATTTCCAAAAAGATCCCCAGAGGACTGGCACTTGAAGCTTATGGCTAAAGATTGAACAATGAAACAGGTCAGCTTGTCCTAAGAAATCAGGTCATTCAGCTGCATTTCTTGTTATCATTTTGACAACAGGGGATGGGGGAACAGACACAGTTGTAAGCCAGCTCTTTGGGAGAGCCACTTACAGAGCACAGGGAAATAGCAACACTTCTACGGTAAAACCAAACTTCATATTTAATACACAGTCCAGTTGCTATCTCCTTTTTTTAATCTATTTATGAGAGAAGCAATACTTAAAAGTAGCTTCAGATTGATGATCCTACATCTTGTCATTGTTATTTGGGTTTTTTTGGTGGGTTTGTTTGTGTGATTTTCTGGAGGCAATGCACCGCCATTAAAATATTTAGTATGGAGGGCATTTTATTGCTGTGGATGTTTGCAAGAACAAATTCACCAATCAAAAATAAAACAGCCACATATTTCTTCAGAAAATTTCAGCTTGTGGTAAGATGTTCAAAGCTTGAAATGGAAATTAGTTCAGTATCTATATACAATATATATATATATATATCTATATATATATATATATCCCTATATTTACAGAACTTCCTTTGCTTAATTATAAACTACAGGGAACATGTTAGATTTTCTCTGTGTACACCCACAAATAATTCTGACTTTGTCCATAAAGTCACTGAAGCTCTCCTGAGATGGCAAAATTCTGATATATTTCATCAGTCTCCATCCACAGGTAGCCTAAAGTGAAGACAGTGGTTGTTACACGGCCTCTAACTACACCCCTGCATCGGTGGAAGCAACTAGTGTGGAGAATGAATCAGAGGAACACCCAAGAAAATTACAGGAATGTCTGACTGCTGCAATGTCTTCCATGGATGCCAAGAGAGCAGGCAGCTTGGAAATGAACTTTTGATCTCCTAATAAGTAGAAATAGATGGAAATTAGAGAGGTTTTCAATTTGTTTGACTTTAATTCAGCTGTACCTGGGTGTATCTTGAAAAAATAAATTTGAATGAAACATCATTACTTGTTGGAACCTCTACTGTAACTTCTGCAGACAAGGACCTTATGTAGATACACATAAATGTTTATACCTGCATACACATTAATTTTCCAATGCTTTTCTAATATCCTCCTTTTCTCTTGAAGTAGTTGTTTATGCTCATTTTATACTCAGAAAATGGGAAGAGTAACAGTTCATGTAAATGCAAATAAGAGAGAAGGTAGGTCTGTTTGACATGCTCTTCACTGAAATGCAATGAATATCTGAAAGTGTTTCCAGATCCCTAAACTAGCCAATAGAAGAGAACATGATCGTATTACACATCCAACACACCAACTGATTCAGATTCTTGGCTTACACCTACTTGACTGCAAACAATTCTAAGTGAGAAATGGGAAGTTATGAAAATGCCATCAGGACCTTGTGTTGGCCTAGAAACTGCAGATTTTGCAGAGGAATGAAAACAAGAAATTCAAGAGAGCAGGACCAAGCGTGGTTTGAAGATCACCACACACCTGGTACCCAGCTCAAAGCCAGAAAATTCTAGGCAGGAAAAGAGCAAAACACACGTGCTGTGAGGAGCAAGGACTGTACATTTGATGTAGGTGGAAGAGCTGGGGGGGGTGGTGGAGCAGATAAACACAGCTGTAGAGCGCTGGGCTGTGCGTGGTGTGCTGGAGAGGAGCAGCTGAAGCTGTTTGCTTTCTAGTCTCTGGACAGCCAGGCTGCACTGGGGCGCTCTGTGGCCAGCAACGAGCAGTACTTTACTGGCACTCTGCTCACAAAGCTTCCTGAATATATAAAACCAAATTCATGATTGGCGCACTAAGGTAGTGTCTCCTTTAAGAGCCACAGTTTTGGCCAGAAGGTCTTGGAAGGAAAAGCCACAATTTTATTTGTAGTTTGGTTTTGTTTTTTAAAGAATAGCTACATTTATCAAAAGAAATGTTTCAATGCAGTTTAAATAAGTAAATGAATATCAATATGAAAGAGCCTATAGAATTTTTCACTGAGATATTGATATAAATCTTTCACTAGAACAATATATATATATGTTTATCAGAAAGTTTACCTTGCTTTTTCTCTCTTTTAATTCTGCCAACCAACATTTCATGCTGGAGCTTGAATACTAGGCTACATTTAATTTAAAAATAAAAAAATTTTTAAAAGGAGTCCTTGTCTGTTCCCTGATGAACTAGAAATTGAAATAAACTGAAATAAACAAGCCAAATTCCAATTTGGAGAGAATCTGAAGTCTGCTTTAATAGTTAGCCTTTGGCTAGAGGGCCAGGCCCTAAGATGTTTGTGATCTTTAAGCTGCCACCTAAAAAAATCTATGGAATTATGTTTAGCTACACCTCCAGAAAATATTTTTTCTTTCTGCTTCCTAGAGATGCAAATATATTGAAAATAACATTTAATCTACATCGGTAGCACTTTGACACACTGCTTCCTTTGATGGGAACTTGTTCTATTTGGCATCAACCATCAGGAATTCAACACCCATGTTGATCATGAGACACCATATTAAAGAGAATAAGAATCAGTTGTACCATTATTACTCAGCTGGCATTCAGCAGTAACAACTGCATTCATTTCAACAAGCTTGTCTTTTAAAAAATCTATTCTCCCATTCCCCTGGGGAATTCAATATAACCATAGGTAGGTGCATAGAGTATACAAAATACCCTTCAACTTAACTGAGAAATTCTAACCCCAACTCCTAATAAAAAAGGTGCAGAAAAAACATCTGTGGAACTGCATGACAAAGTCTTCTTAATATCACAAACACTCTGGTCAGACCATTTGGAAGATGCATTATCTAGATAAGCATTAACAGAAGGGCCTATCAGGGAAATTTCACCCAAACTACCACATTTTATTAAACCCAGGGGAAATTTTAAAATCACCCCATTATTCTGATGGCTTTAGCGAGCTTGTTTTCTCTGGCTCAAATGGAACATGAAAGAGATCTGGTTTAACCCTAGCACTAAATAATGTGGAGAACCGCCTTAATGTCAGAGCCAGATTGAAAGAAATATTTTCATCTTGGCAGACTTCACAGAAGCAGGAGTAGAGTCTTTTGATCAGTGTCAGCCTAAGTGCCAGCTGGTTGGCTAGCACTTGAGGACTGAGCTCCACATTAGACATACTTTAGCCACACCCACACTGCCACTTATTTAAAAGCCAGGGATCCCTCATGGAATTCTGGAATTGTGAAGTCTGTGACAGTGGGACTATGGAACATTAAAAAGATTGTCCTAGGCATGCAAAATAGTTTGCAAGTGAAGAGAAAGAAAATAAAACTCTCCAGAAAGACATGTTCCCTCAGTATCTAAGAGAGATAATGATCACTGTTTGAGTGCATAACAATAGTGTGAAAAATGTAAACAGTAAAAGAATTTGAGATATGACAGTGATATTTTTTAAAGTGAGGAAAATGTGGTGTTCAAAACTACACTTAGAAATTATTCCACCCTAATTTTAAAACATCATTTCTATTGAAATCTAAATGGGCACAAAAAGACCAGCACACACTTTGCCTGTAGAAATTGCCCTGACAAACAGGATAAAACCACCTTCATTAACACTTTATACTTTCTTCACTTTGCAGCAGAATCATCCATGCTTATATATGATCAACCAGGAAAACCTCACGACATCTTTTAATGTGTCAAGCTAATTTAGTTATGAAATTGATTATAAGCCAAGCTACACCTATCCAAAAGATATTGCCCAATCTTCTTGTGCATCCCTCTGGAATAATAATTTTTAAACACAACTTCAGTTTACTATTTCCATTTTAGTCAGGTTGTAAATATTTTCTGTTTCTACAGTTTTGTTCATCTTCCTAACACACTGCTCTTCCTTTGGAAACAGCAGTTGCATACTTTAGGACAGCATATAAACGGTATCAGCCAAATGGTTCCAATTGCTCTTATGCTTGTTCAGCCATCAACGCCACGAGCTGTTGAGACTATTTTGGATACTCCATACAAAATACAAGCCTATTGCTGTGGACTTGTTTCTCTCAGTTCTTCCTTTCTATGGATCACAGACACTTCGTATCTTGAGAAGGTTTAAATTTCAGGTTGAAAAATCTCTATAAATTGCTAAAGACAGCACACAACTATGGATTGTTGTTGGATATAATTTGTAATTTTTGGAACAATCATACATCATTGATAACCGTCTATGGTTTCAGTATCTACTAGAATAGACTTCAAGGAAATTCATACTATGGAGCTGAAAATTTGTTCCTATCAGCTCAAGAGCTTTTCTGCTTTGTTTCCTGCTTACTGTTCATAAAGAATTTAAGATCATGAAAACCAGGTTTTTGTCTGCTGTTTCAGTGCATTATAACTCAAAATTACCACTTCATTCCATCTCTGTGAGTAAATCTCCTAGAAAACTTCTGCAGAGTCTCTGCTCTTGAAATCAAGCAATGGTTAGAAGGAAAATAACTGTAACTGCAGTAGTAATACAGATACCTGCTTCTGAGGAGCTTGGTCCTCAGGTATTTGATTATAGCTTAGAGATGATGCAAAGCTTTGTTCTTACTTCATAATTATGCCAGGAATCAGGACAGGATATATAACTTGTTTTAAAGGACAGAAATTTTAATTAACAAAAAAAGCTATGAACAACTACACTTAATAGCAGAAGAATGCATGATCTTATCACATAGTCTAAATTTTGGGCCTATTAAAAAATCTCTCTTCTAAGTAATCCTAAATTATTTGGAATTACCTCTCATTGAGCCTGCTGATAAAAATTAACTAGATATACTAGATAGGAGTGAAACTGTAATAAGAAGACTTTTGAAATAATGTTCCATGTGGTAAAAAAAGTATTAACACACTGATGGGCTAAAGTTTCCCTATTGTCCACATTGCCCTAACAAAAAGTCATGCATGAAGACTGACAGCCAGGTCTCTCTCTGCTTAAGTCATTTTGCCCACTGAATTAATTGGGACCAATGATCAAAGATATGAAAATATCAAGAAGCTGTTGGATCATTTGCCCTAGAGTTGCAGAGAGGAATTCCTACCAGGAGGAATCATCCCCCAGCTGTCTAGAGATCTACCATTTCCCACCGTGCTCTCCCTGAAGGGAAGGCCAGGATATGCTGGAAAGGCTCTGGAAGAGTAATCTACACTTTGGCAACACTTATCCTAAATACCATTCTCAAGGGAGACATTCATATGTTTTACTACAAATCAGGCCTGGGATCCATCTACCATACGCTGTGAAAACTAAAGAGGCAGGACCAAAATTTACAGCATACCACCCATGCAGACACACACAATCCACCCTGGAAAACCCTGCAGAAACAAGAGAATCCAAGACCCTTTGTATTTTCACAAAATAATACAACCTGTGGTACCAGGTTGAAGGTGGAAGAGGAAGAGGGCTTTTTATGGTAGGGGTGAGCAACATTGGTGCCTAAGGCAAACAGTGGATTTAACAGTCCATCCATAACACTTAAAATATATCACCTCAATTATAACAATATTTGGATAAATTGTTCTCAGTGAACCCCCCTAGAGCTCTGCAACCTTAGCCCATTACTGTAAGCATAA
This sequence comes from Pardalotus punctatus, assembly GCA_013400915.1. Classification (NCBI taxonomy): domain Eukaryota; kingdom Metazoa; phylum Chordata; class Aves; order Passeriformes; family Pardalotidae; genus Pardalotus; species Pardalotus punctatus. Next base: position 309,234 of record VZTX01020281.1, read on the forward strand.
AATAAAAGTGGATTTGCTTTTCAAGTGAAACAGATTTAACACCATGTTAAAATTGAGTCCATGTACCAAATCAGTTTGAGACATAAATGCATTTTTCCCTTAACATCATGGAGAGATTGCAGGTTCAAACAGGAAAAAAGAAAATACTTTAATAAGGTGAAACACATTAAAAACCCATCTTTCACCTGAATGGTGATGAACATGATCTGGTCCAGACCACAATGGTTATGATCAGAAACTTGAAATGAGTCTTTGCCTAATATCATATAAATTCCCTTAAATATGAAGTTACTTTAATCAGAAGAAAGTCAGTTTAGCATGGATTGATTTCCTGATAGTGGACTTAGTAGCTGAGTATTTATTTATTCTTCCTTCATGGCTATTTGCTGAAGAAAGAGGAAAAACAAATACCTAGTCAAGTGCAATATTGCATGTAAGCTTTAGTTTGCTTTTTCTTCCCCTCAAAATTCCACTGAGCACACCTTAGGCTGGTTGCAGGACTGTGCCAGGGAGGGAGGAGGACCATTCTCTCCAGCCCTCTTTCTTCTCCATTATCTGTTTAGATCTTGGACCTGCAGACTCGGTAGGGGCAAGTCTACTCTGTTTCCTTCTCCATCAGGAGTGCTAAGATTGCTGAAGGGTGGAAAGTTGGCTTGCAATGAGAACACACTTGCGCTAATTACATTTTTATAGAAATGAGAAAATGGTTGTGCTGAAATTGTAGAGATTATAAACATTTTGTTCTATAGTGTGCCATCAGATTTTAAGCAGATGGCTCAGTTTATTCAGCAGATGTCTGGGTAGCATGATCTATTCCAGTGTTTGGCTACAAATAAACTGACAAGGTTGACCAACCCTAAAAGAATTCATGAAAACTTCTCACGTTCAGAATAGTTCTCAACAGGAATATTTATACATTACTAGTTTCCCACATAGATTTATATATATTACTGCCTCCATTCATGATCTCCTAGCCTTTTAGACATATATTAGCTTCCCTCTTCTAGAACAAAGTGCCATCATCTCTGAAAGTCTCAGCTGCAAAATGTAGGAGTGAAAATTATGCTATGAATTTTTTATGATCATATCCTATTTGGTGTAAAGTTCAAAGGTCTATAAATATTCAAAGTTATGTAGGATTCTGTGGAATGTTTCTTGGTTGTATTCAGATCTGATAAAAAAACATTCATGACATGAGCTAGAAACAATTTTAGAAATGTGTTGTATTAATTCCGTCCTCATAAGGGTAGATAAGAACACAGGACAAGAACTTTTCAAGTCTTTATACTTATGACTTCTACTTTTGTATTAAACAAAGTTCTCTGTAGGACTGCTAGCAAATGAATATTTTCTTTTTATGACTGAGCGAAGAGCTACAAAAGAAAAGACACTGCAAGTAACCAGGAGCTAAGTGTACAAACAGAAGGGAAACAAAACTTAAGAACCAAGTCAGTGGAGCTCTACTGACAGCAAATTTTCCACCAAATAAAGACCTGGTCAATCATCTAAAAATTTCTTCCAGTGGCATAAGTAGCATCTCAAGAAGGAACTAGTTATTTCAACAAGATTAGGATAAATGATGGTCACATTTTTATCCTAATAATTACAATTGTAATTTAAAAACCTTTCTTAGGTGTTTTAGAACTTCTTTAATTCCAATAATCTAAAGCTTGGGAATGTATTGTTACTTGATTTTTTTGTGCACACATTCGGTTTTGCCAGCTTCCTTTCATTGTTGTATTTTAGAGTTTGATACAAACACACAAATTTCAGTTCAGCCTCTGATGTAACAATTACAGTTTGTAAAGGACTTTGTTTTAGAGCATTTATAGTTCCTGGTATTGGATGCAGTTAGAGTATAAATGCAGATACATTAGAAAATCTGAATTTTAAAATGTTTAAAATTAAGCATATTCTAAAGTTTGTCAATGAACTGATGCTTATAGCTGTCATATATTTCACTTGCAGAGGAATCAGAGCTTGGGGAATAGGAAAAGGAAATCCCTACAGTATAAAAAAACATTACTTTCAATACCACTTTATATGTTATTGTATTTGTGGAGCACTCATCCCCAGAGAAACTTGAAAACAGAATTGGGCTAATAGATATAATGGCCACACCTACAGATGTGGTACAGGTTTACAAGCATCCCATAGAAAACCTAGACCTTTCCCTCCTGAAAATTAATACCAGCTATAATATGGTACATGTGCAAAAGTCTCTGAAAGATGAATAGCAGCCAAAATTCCAGATATTTTACTTTACAGAAACATTACAGAACCCCTACTTGAGGACCATGCTAATACAGACAGATTGCTTCTGGGCTCATCCTGTATATCTGCAACGCTTGTGCTGTGATTTCATACAGACCTGGGGTTCTGCACAGCATTGCATTGCACAATGAGCACACACTAAAGCAATTTTATAGGCAAGATAACCAGGTACCTATGGATTAAAAGGCACTTAAGCAATGAGGAACAATTTATATGCAAATCAGTTTTGATCTGAGACTCTTAAACTACAGCTCAGGTGAAAACTGAAGTGTGTGAATCCCTTTTAGGATCCAGACTTCTGTGTCTTATGCTTTTCAGATTTACCTGCAGTGCACAGCAAAGCTACAAATTAGTGTCGTGAAAAGCACAAGAGAAAACTATTCTGCAGTAGAGAAATACTGCAGTGAGCTTGAAAGTGAATCAAACATAAAAAAAAAGAAGAAAAACCAAGTGAGAAGCACAAGTCTGGGAAAGGAATAACTTTCTGCAGGAAGCTGCTGCAAAGCAAAACAACATGAGTGAACTACAGTTTGCCAAAGTAGCTTAAAGCAGCAAAAGCCTGTCAGTGAGAGAGCATTTCCCTACAACTCTGATCGTCAAGTTTAAAGCTCCAGGGCTGTCACCAAAAGGAACACAAGTTGTTACAACACAAACAGAGACATTTTTAACTCGAGCTACATAACAGCCTTGCTTTTCAGTTACAAGGTGTTTCAGTCTGTTGCACAGACTCACTTTTAACTAGCAGAGAAGTACTTTTATAGAGCTTGCTAGTTTAAGTTGTGATCAGCCTTTTAGCCATGAGCTACTGTCTCAGCTCTCCATCCTTGCCTCCTTGCTTTAAATTAACTCCTTAATTGCCACTGTACTCGAAACAAAGAATCTTGGAGTGCACAAATGCTCTCCTTGGAAATGCCTCAGCCCATCATTGAAAAATGACAAAGATCTCTTTATGCCATAAGTAACATTCTTATGCGGTTTTTAAGTTTCAGCACAGAATGCTGAGTCTTCCTGCCTGTCATGGCACAGACTATACCAGGACACAACATATCTAGTCTTTTCTTGAGAGGTACTCAGAGTATGTTACTGTTGTAAAGGCCTGAGCCTGAACTGAGGTAGCCCCCTAGGAAAACAAAACAAAACAAAACAAAACAAAACAAAACAAAACAAAACAACAAAAAAAACCCCAACCAAACAAACAAACAAAAAAAACCAAAACAAAATCATGATCTTCACATTCACATTTCAAACACTTGTTATTTGAAGACTTTTCTGTTCCAGCTGATCTCTCAATCAAGCTATGAAGTTCAGCTTTCCAGCCATTCCCAGTTCACCAGTATCATTCCACAGGCAGGGAGTTCTCCTTTCACCCTGTGGGAGTTCTCACTTTCACTGGGATAACATGAGGGCTCTCTGGGTTGTCCTCAAGGTCACTGAGGTTTCTAAAAGGATAGACAGGAATCTAGAGGGATTTACCAGCAGCCTGAAAATCAGTGATTTTGGTGCAGGTCAGACTGCTAGATGGTTCTGAAAATCCCAGTTCAAGCCTGTTTCCAGCTGTAGGTCCCTAAATCTCTTTAAAATAGGATTGCGTAAGAGTGCATGGTAAGGTCATTTAAGGAGATCAAATAAGCTTTAAGTGGCATACAGCTATAAAAACAACAAAAGCAGCCGTGAAGTGGTAACAGCTTTTGGACATGAACTACAATAGTTAGGATGCTTTTAAACTGCCCTTTCAGATAAGATAGAGATTAACAAAACAACAGTAATAAACATGATAAAAAAATTCTCTTTCAAGTAGAAATCTGTGACCAGATTTTAAAAAATTGCAACAATGAACTTTTTCTTCAAAAGAACTAATTGCACAGTATTTTTATTTTAGTTAGTTGTTACTAACGAAATTGTTTGGACTGAATATTAAAGTAAGCATCAAGTCACAAATTAAGTTGGATGGAGGAACTCTGTGCTGATGAGGTTGTAATCTATGTTCAGGAAAACAACTCTGTTTATCCAACAGTTCTCACAGTCAGTGAAGTCTTCAGGTTCTCCAAATAATGTACAGCAAAATTTGGACAAAACCTGGCATTGTATAGTACTCCCCATCACCTTCAGGAGCCAGTCCTCAGCTTTTCCTCTGTAAGTAACGACTCCTATGACTGTTCAAGAATTCCCTTTCCCACCTTCCCCACCTCAGCAACCTTTTCTCTCCACATGCTCTGGGCTGCTGGGCAAGCAGGGCGAGGGAGTGGCTAGACCAGAGCTGGCTCTCATGCAGAGGAGTGGGCAGGACAAAGCTGAAGGTGTAAGGGACAAGGGGGGCGCGAGTGAGGGCACAGGGCTACTCCCCTGCCCAGCAACAGCTGCTACCACACATCCTGCCCTCCCAGGGAGGAATGGGAGCAGAGCAATGCCTGAGCTGCGTAATACTTAAAGCCTGTTTTCAAAGCAAAGACAAGGTTGACAGCCTGATGTTCTAGGCAAGTGACTACTTTTGCTGTTCTTAAAATATCTCTGAGACAAAGAGCCACTTGAGGAAAACAGTACAGGCAATAACCCTCAAACAAATGAAAGTGAAATACAGCATTGTAGCAATTAATTACAGTACAATTGGCAACAACATATCACTCTACTAAATTATTATAAGAGATAATTCTATGTACGCAATCATATTTTCATTGCCTTCTTGTTTACTGAAATTTTCCCATGAGATAGGGAGAATTGCAACTGCTGCTGAGACTCAGAGCAGGTGAGTGACTTACATGGGATGACAAAGCACTGGTGCAGCTAAGCCAGAAGTGGAAGCCATGGCATCCCATACCATCCTAACACAAGGTATCTGTTCTATGCCTCCCATCATATTGCTCTTACTTTGGCCTCTCCTGACTTTGTACCAGGGCCTGAGCAAAACAAACCAACTCACCAACGAAAGTCATTCTTTGTTTTCAGAGTTTATAAATAAATATCTTATTTGTTATCTGAGCTGAGCTGAGCTCTGCATTCCACCAAAGGCAGAAACTCATATCCAAGGAACCCTTCTGGGTCAACTGGCTTCATTTAAGTCAGAATTGAAATGAACATGTAATGAAGAGTCACATAAAATGAATGCACACCCACTTTTAAACACCAGCAATGCTACAGCTTCAGATGAGACAAAGCACACTAATAAAAACAACAAATCCTTGCATTTTCTAGCTCACCTACTATCACATGACTCTAGACTTGCATGTGATATAACTATTTTAGAATGCTTTTTTTTTTTCTAACACTATAGTTTTGCAATTTTAAAAGTCTAGGGTTTTGTCCTAACATTTTAGCAATTTTAAACTTCTCAGATTTGCCCCAACAAACATTACAGTTTTGAAGTTTTAAACTTTAAGATGCATAAAAGCTCAGTCCCAGGTTGGAAATACAATTTAGGCAAATGTCTTTTAATGTCCCAGAGTTATATAGGCACCCTTTACAAGAGGTTTCACCCAATCTAGGAGTACACAAATCCCATCCATTTCCTTTGTTTGTGTGCCAGAAGTTGCTTTCAGCTGCTTTCAGCTGCTTCCAAAAAACTTACTGCTACATTTATGTGCATCAAACATTTCCTTGTGTTTACATAAAATTCCTAATTATATCGCCATGAAGTTTAAATTCCCTTCATCAACATGGAAAGTCTCAGATTTTGATAATTCAACAAACTTGGAGAAACCTCCAAAAGTTCAGAAAAATGCCCTTTATGGTCTTACCAACTGCAGCTACTGAACCCTGCCCGCATTCCTGGTCACTGCTGCTTTGTTCTGCTCACACTGCTGTTTGTACAGTTACATTGCAAAGCTGAAATGGTTTATTTATTTAAGGTCAGACACTTTATTTTTGTAGAGGGTTGAGGTTTTTGCTTAGTTGTTCCTCTAAAACCAGAAACCTTTTAGTTGACTGGTTTGCAGTTTATTCTCAAAAGCTGTTGTAGCAGTGCAATTGAAAAGGCAATGAACTCCTGCACTGAAATGAATGTCTGGGGGCAGAGAGAGGTGGGAATGTCTAATCTGGCTTCCTTCCCAGAACTGACATGACACAAATATGTTGTTTTCAGTGAAGGAAAATGCTGAGCCTCTAGGTAAATATTTGTATTTATTTTGGGTAAAAGGGCAATTTCTAGTCAGGCTAAGTGTCTAGTGAAGTGTGTAATAATTAAAAGAGGACTTAAGAGAGAAATGTGAAACTTTTTTTCCCATAAAATACTGCTCTCACCAGTCATCAGCTTGATCAGAGACAAACTTGAACAATCTTAAGCTTATCAGAGTGGTTACAGATCCCCGTTCTTCATGGGACTTGGAAAACTGGAGCATTTTTCAGAAATCTAGATCTACAGCAGTTTTAATTTTCAGACAAACATTTAAGACAGATTTTTTAAATATTTCAACAACAAAGAATTGTGGGTTTAGAAGCTGTTTTGAAATAAACAATTTTGTTTTGAGATTTTTTCAGCTATCCCATGTTCATGGCATACATAATTCAAAAATACAGCCACAGAATAATGGTAAGAATTGTTGTTATTATTAAAAAGTATGCACAGTGTAGCCTCCTGATATGCATCCAGATTTATATAACCTTATTGAGAAGTTACAACTTACTCTTTCTGCTGAAAAAACTGAGAACAAGAACCAGGCAAACGAACACTCAAATATGCATTTAACATTCCTTATCAAACAACTCAAAACAGATGCACAAGCCACTACAGAAATCTGAATAAAAATGGCATAATTTTGATCAGACTAATTTGTAATTTTGGTTTTGTAAACATACACACAATTACGTTTTCCCACTAACTACTTCTGGTGCAAGTGTAGAACAAAACATCAAATAACACAAAGGCACAGCTCCAAGTGGAGTCTTTAGTGATTCAGTAACATCTTGACACAACTATCTAAAGTGCAATACTGTGAAAATACATAAATCCAGGTGTTCCCCTGCCTCCTCTATACAGGTACCATGTAATCACTTGATTTGAATGGAGCCTCAATTTAATGACACATCCAGCTCACTGAAGCTAAAATGCTACAATCCATTAGGCTTGCTCTAAAATGCAAGGCAATTATTAATAATTGTTGTTGGAGATTTTGTTATATAAAGACTGCTTTCATTTAGTTGGTATGTAATGACAATGTACTATGCCACTTGCATTTATATTTATCTTACTTCACTTCCTTGAATCTGTCAGGATCCATAGAATTCAAAATAGACTTTGTTTTTAAAGAGGCCTGCTTCTCCCCCACTTGTGCCTGCTATCAATTTCTAACAAAAATAATACATGGAAACAAAAAAAAAATTGTCTTCCTTTAATGATATTTTTTGTACCTCTAATACTGAAACTATTGAAATGTTTAAACATCAATTGCTTCTGTCAAAAAAGTTCCATGAAGTTCATATGAAACACAGCTCCATTGAAATAAATCAGAATAGGGCACCACTTACCTCTAATGACCATTTTCCACACAATCTAACTCACTTATTTTAGTTCAGTCCACTTGCTTCTGTGCTGAACTATTTAGATTTTATACATAAAATGAAGTATTCACAAATTATTTCTTTTCAAGAACCTGATTGATTAACTTTTACCTCTAGGGATGTTTCCTTTTTCGTTATCTGGCTGGTAACAATTCCAACATTAGGCTGGAAATTTCTTCCTTTTGAACCTGACAGTATCATGTTTGTTCTACATTTCTTGATTGCAATGGGAATCAGATCAGCAGTGCTGCCTCATCAGTAATTATACAATCAAATACATTAGCCAGAAACATGTTCCATTGTCCAACATCATATCAAGCATTAAAATCATAGTTTAAATTCCAGAAATTTGCAACATTTCCCCAGAGTGAATGAACTCTCATGCCCACATTTTCAAAGCAATTTTTATGGGTCCTTCAGTGGCAGATGCATACAGAAAAACAGTATCTTAGAGTGCTGATGCAAAGATCTCCTCTGAGCGGAAATTTTCAAACCCTACTCATGGAACCACATCAATCATGGAATCATTAAAGCTGGAAAAAACCTCCAAGATCATCATGTCCAACCTTTCTGAAAATTGATTTTAGTCACCAGAGGAATGGTTGGTTGAGCATTTAAGCTCAGGAAACATTGCAGTGCTCACAGCCCTGTGCTGGTGGATGTGCACACTTGCAGGGGTATGAACTTCAGCTGTCCCATCTACTCCTGGAGCATTTTCTGGGAGCACCTGCCTCTCAAAGTTTCCTGGGCTGACCAGTCAGCCTTTCCTTTATCTGGAGCACTTTAAGACTCTCTGTCTTTCCTGGCTCCCAAATTTCAGGACTTCTAGCAAAGCATTTATCTCAGAGATACTTACTCATCTTTCAGATTAGGTTTGGAAGCAGACAAGGGAGTTAAAAATTAGCAGTGGCAGCTAGATACAAGCAGTATGGATACATAACCCTTCGCATAGAAAACAAAACTACAGTCTATATAATACTGGGTTACTGATGGTTTCAGTCAGGATCTCTTATTATATACATCTATCTGTGCATCTGCTATTGCTTGTGAAAATTTGGCATCAGTGTCATGCTGGTCTAGCTCCATTACCTTCATTCAAATAGCTGTGCTGAGAGAAAAAGGTCTTACTGTATCAAAGAGAATTTGTCTGGATCAGAAAAAGTAAAGGGCTTGTATTCTAATCTAGGCTCATTTTAATATGTATCTAAACAACCCATTTTCTTTAAATGGATTTCATTCATTATCTATTTCCAGCAAAATCATAAGAGAAATAAAAAGGTGGAGATGCCATAACCAGGAGTGCTGAGGCTCAGCCCTGAGTGAAGAAATACAGAAATCCCGATAGCCAGATAAAGAGAGTCAAGCCGACATGTTTTTATGCCTGTCAGACAAATATTTATGCATTTTCCACCTAAGGTGATGAATCTATATCCTCGAAGTGTAGCACAGTGTAACCATATTGTATTTCCACACAACAAATTCTTTGAACTTAGGCTGAACTCTGTTCGGGAGCTTTCTACAGAGAAAAGAAACTCCATTTACATCGATCCTCCTAGCAGCTATTCTCTTCAGAGCAATGGCTTGTGCATTCTTGATGGTAGGCCTAGAGAGAGGACTTTTTCCACATGGTATTTACATAAAGAGAATGAGCCGTAAATTTCCAAGACCGCAGATGATTTCTTCATGAACTAGACTTCCAAACACAGTTTTTACGGGTAGAAATTATTCTAATAATTCCATATCAGCTGTTTATCAGAATATTTCATAGTGAAATATGACAAGTAGAAGTGATTTCCCCTACATAATCTAATATCAGACACAAAATGCTGACAATTCTCTTATGTGAAAACAAACCAGCTCTTGCCTTAGATCTACACCAATGACTGAAATTGAAGTAACAAAAATCACTGGTTTTAACTGTAATTATATTAAGAGCAAAACCTTCAATCTATATAAGTAATTTTAATTTTATTTTTATATTTTAATAACTGTTCCAAAAGAAAAGTTGACTTCTTTTAGGTATAATTCAATATTTTCTTCTGCTGTATTGAATGTATACATATGTATTCAACTCAGCGGTTATATACGATGACTTTGTGTTTACTTTATTTCTAATGTTTCACTGTATTAACTTCTAAAATACATAAGAAAATAATTTTTCAAGTTTGGGTAATGATGGGACTTTTTAAGTTTATATGTATCAATAATATTCAGAGAGAAATTGGAATCTGCTTAAGGTAAGCAACACAAGCAATCTGAAATTTTATTTGTTAAATAATGTTTTTTAAACATGCCTGCTCCTTAGAAACCTGAAGTATTAATAAACTATTTTCAGTGTAAATGCAATTGTAATGCAATTTAAGTAACATGAGTGTTTTTCTGCACTTAGTGATTTAAACATGTTATTTCCATTCTTCCAGGACTTTAGGACACAGATTGGAAGATGCAGGGGAATAGTTGTTGCTTTTTCTATTCTCCCAACTGGATTTTAATTTCTCAATGAATTAATTATAAACTACCTGAAAAAAACCCAGAACACTAAAATATTCACATGCATGGGGAAGGAAGTGTCTCTATCAACAGCTGGCTTAATATTTCAACAAACCAATTCCAGGAAAAAGCTTTGGCAGAATATCTAGGCTGCTCTTACTACAATTTTCAAAGGCAAATTATTTTCATAGTTTATAGCAAATATAGGCATTATATACGTTACGGTATCTTCAAATTCTATGTGTATATCACCTTTTTTTTTTAACTCCTAAATACACATTTAGAAAGTCAATTAGGATGAAAACAGATGTCTTTTTTATCTACCCTCAAAAAAAATACAGCATCTGACTGCTGTACTCTTAAATCTTGGAGGGAAATCCAAAAGTGGTTACAGGATGAACTGCAACAAACCCATTGGTCAAAAATTAAATCTTTGAAGTGAAATAATTAATATCTTACATTTACATAGGTAGTCTTTAATTTCAAAGAATCCTGAAGCACTTTGCACATACATCTGAAATATATCTTCACAAAACTTGAGCTTGATTCAACAGCTTAAAGAAATCCTGTAAAAATTAGTCACTTATCCAGCATCTCTTTTTCACCACATAACTATCAGGTACTTATTCAATGATTCTGAAAAGCAAATTCAAAAATTCTCTTTCACTAGTAGCACAGGAAATTAAAAGCATCTCACAAATTACTCCAGTCCCTGCTATAACTTAAAAGTCTCTCTGGGGCCACCTGACATACCCTTCTTTGATCTCCCCTTCCCCTTGTAAACCACAAGGCCCTTCGCCCCCAAATTAAAAACATACAGCTTTTTCACTGTCAGTCTCTGCAGTGGTAGCTGATGTATCATGGCATTGTCAGCTTTATATTGGTCTTATTACACAATGATTTACAAAATTGTTTACTGGAAAGACACTTTTCTATCTTCATTTGTATGTGGGGACTCCCATTGTACTTGTAGATTGAAAAGGTCTGACAGATTGGTGGGGATCCTTATCACTCATCTGCTTACCCTGTATCTGCTTCTTTCAGAAAGTAATGAGTTAGAGATTATGGAGTTTATAATCTATCAGTGAACAAATGTATTATAATATAAATTGTGCTTGCACAGGACTCCATTACACTGTACACACACCGCAGTTGTCACTCTGTCCTTTCCTTTGTCCATCAAGACCAGAAGTTCATCTCCTGCAGTGGCCAAACACCTCATCAAACACTTCAGATAATGACACAGTAAGCAAAATTTTCTTTCAGACCCTTGCAGCATCTGAAATCTGCTTACAGTTGTTTCACCAATTCTAATGACAGTGTAGATTTTGGTCAGGATGGTTTTCAACTTATTACCATCTAAATATAAAATTTAGCATGGTCATGGCTTCACACCAGCCAGCACCCAAGCTCTACACACCACTCATTCACTCCCTCACCGGCAAGACTAGGGAGAGAATAGAAAGGGTAAAAGCTTGTGGGTTGAGACGAAGAAAGCTTAATGGAGAAAGCAAAAGCTGCACACATAAGCAAAGCACAACAAGGAATTAATTCACTGCTTCCCATGGGCAGGCAGGTTCAGCCATCTCCAGGAGAGCAGGGCCCCATCACATGTAATGGTGACTTGGGAGGACAAACACTTTAACTCCAGATGTTCCCCCCTTCCTCCTTTGTTCCATTTTATCTACAGAGCATGCTATCACTGGGCTGGAATATCCCTTTGGTCAGTTGGGGTCACCTGTCCCTGCTGTGTCTCCCCCCAGCCTCCCGTGCACCCCCAGTCTCCTCACCAGTGTCAGTACAAAAAGCACAAAGGCCTTGGCTCTGTGTGAGCCCTGCTCAGCAACAACAAAAATATCTCTGTATTATCAACTCTGTGTGCAGCACAAATCCAAAACACAGCCCCACAGCAGCCACTGTGAAGACAATTGATTCTACCACAGCCAAAACCAGCACAAGGCTCCACGGACACCTTGCTCTTCCCTTAGAAGGGATTGGGGGAAAAGCAGCAAGACACTTCTCTTGTATCACCAGCTAAACAACAAACACATTTGCAGTTCTCATGCACTTCTTAGTGCATGTGATTCTCTAGTTAGTCAGGTATTTCTTCTCCCCTACAGCCTGCAAAAAATATGCCTTTTGGGGGGGGAAAAAAAAAAAAAAAAGAAAAAGGGAAAAGAAGCTGAGACTTCTTTTAATTCTTTTTAAAATTCCACAGAGATACTTAATGACATTAGGCTCTTACAAAGTAAAGATTCAAGTTTTCGAAAGAATTTTAGCAGAGCTGTGACAAAATCGACCAAGCACAAAGCCTCTTTAGGCTTTCTGTAGTTCTGTCTAAAATTTGGCATGATCCCACATTTCCCCAAAACCCTCTGGGCTCAGGAGTAATGGAACAGTTGCAAATATCTTTTTTGAGTCTCACAGTGACGAACCAAATGTTATTTTGCTTTTTAGTATTTGACTTTCCATCTCAGGTCAGTGCTCTAACATCAGTCAGACTCAAGAGTGTAACTGGAAGTGACATAATTTGCAAAATATACCCTGCAGCACAATGAAAATGATGTAGTTAAATAAAAACAAACAGTCTGCTGGGTAATTGGGAGCTGAACTTATTTATTACAAATTGAATGACTCCACAGATCTACTAAAATGCAGCTTCTGAATATAACTAGCAAATGGAAAGGCATTGTTGCTATGTGCAGTGTGCTATGTAGTAACTTCTCTACTTAGGGGAAACTGGGATCATTGAAAGACTAGGAAAGGAGCTCCAAACATTGTTTCCCACCCTCGACCTACCCAGTTGCTGAGAAGACCCCATCAAGAGGGCATCAGGGCTAGCTTTTTCCTGGCCTTAAATGGCTGTTCCAGCAGCTGAAGCTTGCTCAACTGTCAGGAAAAATCTGGTCTGTCCCAGCTCTGTGCATGAGAGAGTGGAGAAGTGGTGCTGGGAGGGACTGTTCTGGCATTTAATAACTGGAATATGCTCCTCTGCTCAGGACATCCTTTACTGGTCTGTTAAACTGACCACAAGGAAATCATTCCACATGCCCATCTCTAGAAATCAGTTGAGTATTCCAAATAAACTATAATCCAGATAACTTTTATAATAACTACTATTGACATCGCCTTTATATTATTACACTAACAAAATAATTTTCATTTATATATGTTTGGAATGAAGTTTCACTTTGGAAACTATAACTTGTTTCAAACCAGAACAGGTAATTTACAAACACATACACACACACACAGAAAACTGACAAGGTGTGCTCTGTTTCATAGTGAGACAGAGTTAAGTCTTAAAGAAATAAAAAGGTACTAGAAAACAAACCAAAAGAATCCAAAAATTTGGTGACATGCTATTTAATACCAGGGCAGGAGTTGTACTGTCAAAGAACTTTTTGTCAAATTATAATAATGGAACAAAAAAGAAACTACCAGTCAAATGAAACTACTGCAAAATTATGACAGTTCTGTGTCATGGAATATTTCAATATAAAGACCGAGCTACTTAAAAAAAACTAACAATGAACTAATGATACAATGGAGAGGGAATGTAATGCTGATATATTCAGTGGCCATTCAAGAACAGGCTCCTGTATCATTTTGAAGTTTTTGGGTATTTCGTGCATATTTTACTAGTAGAGCTGCCATCCTCAGCATTGCATTGTAACAAAGACATCCCAAAATATCTTGTGTTGGATCTTTCTAGAAAATATTGTAATAGTTGGCTTTGGATGAGATTACTTTTCCTGTCCATTAAGAGAAATCAGGGTGCTCTCCATGTGTGGTATTAGCTGTATTTAAATGTAGGTTCTATTTACACCTACTTATTTCAGCCAAGAAAATTTCATACAACTTTATGCAGGTGTTTAATGCACCTGTGATTTTTCACACAAATGATAAAGAAGTAAAAACTGGAGTAGGTAGGCAGAATCCCTAACCAAAACAGTTTTACTTTTTCTCAACACCAGTGCACATGCTAGCTCTGATATTTAAGATCCCCTTTGAAGTTAGTATTCCTAGTTCTGCTTTAATATGCAAATGACATTGAGATCCAGCCTGAAAACCAGTAATATTCTAGTCCCATTCAAAGTACGTACCCAGGAAAATAAATCTGTCATAAAAGAATGAGGAAGTGTTCTAGATTAGGGTACAAAAAGAATGCTATGCTTCAGTTGTTAAATGGTTTCTAACAGAAATCTGCTGTGGCAATTTCATTATCCCAGTTCAAGAGATTTTCTCTATTTTTTTTCTTGTTACTGCAGCTACACCATTAACTCTGAAGACACTTAAGAGCTGAATCTTAGTGTGAAGAGGCTACAATGCAGGCTATTGCATGTTACCTTTTTTTTAATTTGCTAACATAAAAAGGGAAAATTAACTATCTATCCTTTCATGTTTTTTGATCAAATTCAGATATGGTGTATGCAGGTTAAACTGTGTTTTTTGAGAAAAAGTTAGCTTCACTTCCTACTGGCACTGGGATTAGAAAGATACCAGCTTGAATGTTGCACTCAGAATAAATCTCTGCATTCAGCAGAAGATGAGGGAGGGAAAACAGAATAGACACCAGCTGACATCCAGTGACAGATATAAACCAGAAGGACTAAATCTTTTGATCAGCAGTTTTGTTTGCTGAGGGAAAAAAAAAAAAAAAGGTGTGAGAACCTCTTAAAATCTTTTTTACTGCTTTCCAATGTTTCTCGGTTATGTGATTCATGTCAGTGAAAGCATACTTTAGAGGATGACAATGTCTACAGCTAGATGAAAGGTGGCAAGACCATAAAAGCACAATCATGTGAGTCAGAAAATTATTTTGGATTCACCATTTACTTGCCCTGCATATATTTAATCTCTGTATGAACAATATCTGATTTCAATGATGACAAAGGACATGCATTTGAGGCTCACACCAGTATGCATTCCTTGAGGAACTAAAATTGGTTTTGGTGTCAGCAGCTGCCTACTTCAAGGAACTCCTAAAACTTATGTAATCCTGTCATATTTCATCTTTTCAAAGGGAAAAATCACCCAGCATATTCATAAGTTCACCACACTGTGTCAAAAGCATAATAAATCGATCTTACTCTCCCCCCTCTTTGTTAGCCACACTTAACCAGTCATAGCACAAAAATATTGCCATGGCAACACATAGTTATAGCAACAACAAATAGCAAAAACATGGCGAGGACATCATTTCTGTACAGTCCAGAGACTTTTACTCACTTGAAACATTTCTGAGAGATTCTGGATAACAAATTAAAATTAGCAAATTTGCAAAGAGCAGAAGAGAGTAAAAGAACTCAGGGATCTTTTCAAAGAACTCTTCTCAGACTCTTTCTATCTTTATGCACTTGTAACCCCATTTCTCTCATTCTCCCCTGCAGTGGGATGGAGAAACTTTCCATATCTGCCACCTGGTATGTAAATCAAGCATGTTCAGGATTTTTGTATACTTTCCAAAAAACTGGAAATGCATTTAGTTGTGAAACTATAACATCTAGGTGAGAAAATCATGCCTGCAGAAAGCAACATAGTAACTGATATTTTTATGAAGAAAACAGATCTACCCAAGACCTAATATGCTAGAGGGCAGGGTAAATTCTAGTGAGATTTATGCATTTTATAACCCAAATGTACCTCAGACAACCAATTTCTGACAAGCCATGATGCCAGTTTGGAAGATTGCTTTCACTGTTGCTATTCAAGGAGAGAAAACTGGGTGTTTGATCTTAATGAAGATCTTCTGAAATCAGACAGGTCTTAATGGATATAAAAATAGCAAAGCAAAGAAAAGAAGAAAAAAAAATCAAAGATTGCTTCATAGCTTTATCAGGAACTATCTCCAGTCAGGGTGTAGATGTACAGAGGTGACACAGACATTGGTAGCATCAGGTTAGCACAAGATAACAAACCAGTCCATTTGTGTGCCTCGGTACGGATTACAGGACAGCAAAGCCCTGTTTGTGTTAGGAATGTAATACTCTGCACACACCTGATATCTCACAGCACAGATTGCTGAATGACTGCGGGCCCTGCAAGGGTCAATTTGGCACAGAGGCCTTTATAGGGATATTAATTGCAACGGTGGTTTCTATGAAAGTCAACAATCTCACTGCTGTCACTGAATAAAAATAAAGTAATGCCCAAAGTATTCCAATAACTAACAGACTGGAACCTAGTTCTGTTGCAATTCCCATTATTTTTACAGCTCTAACACTTTCAGGATATAAACCAGTCTGTTTTAACCAAGGAAGAACACATTAAAATTCTTCCTATTAGTCTTGGATCTGAACATCAATACAGAAGAAACACCTGACACCAAAGCCAAGTGTACTACTTAGGGATATTCAGAAGTCATGCAGTACCCAAAATCAACAGAAATCTTTCTCTCTCACTTATTTGCTTGCTCCCTCTCTGGGGAATAGTTATTTCTCAGTGGGTGGAATTATGATGTTTGACTTGGCAATGCAGTGGAAGAATCACATTGCTTATAATGAAGGCCCGAAGTGCTGCTTCTATTATTGGTAGCTGGTTATGTCACCAGAATGTTCTCACATGTCAAGAGCAGGTGTCCCCACTGCTGATTATAAATAAAATCATTAGCAGTCAGAATTTGTATTTAAAATGCAAGAAGCAGCAAGTGACTAACTCTTGCATCTCCCAATAACAGTACGTATCTGAGATCACTTAGCTGGGAAAAGCAAGTGAAAGTTCTATCAGAACTAGAGGGAGGAGAAACCAAACTTGCATACAGCAAAACTAGCTGCAGGAATGAGAAAGAAAGGCAGGAATGAGAAAACTGAGATGGGACCTTGAATGAAGAACAAAGGATTATTTAAATTCCTTCAGCATAAAGTTAAAAGTAATACGGAGACTGACTGAATTCCAGATCCTTGAAAATCAAGTTCAGCTCCTAAAATACAAGCCCAGATGGTTGACTGGTGTAAATAAATGCAACTTCATTGGCCCAAAGGGAACAGCATCAATGTATACCAGCTGAGGTTTTGGCAAATTCACCTTCTGAGGTTCAGTCAACACTCACAGGTTCTTAGGTCAGTAGACAGAGATTTGTAAGATTAATTCCCAACCTACTGTGATAAATAGATACAATTACCATTTGTTAGGTAATGAGGAGATCACTGCTCACCCCAACCATTCTTCACTTTGCTTTTCAAGCTAGAAAATTCTACACATTAACATCACCAGATCCATATTTTGGCAGACTCTGAGGGTTTCCACTGAATCTTGCCTGCCAGCTTCTTTCTATGACTTACCAATAAGTTATGTACATGGTACTGCAGAATGAATTTCAGACAATTATTGGCTTCAAAGAAGTACAGTTGATTTGAATTACTTTAAGAAAGAAAATATGATCTGTATCAACAGGCCTATAGTAAGACATCTTCTCAATGCATTAGTACCAGACATCTCTCTTTTGTGTCTACTCTGTAGGTCTAATGTTGGCTTGGAGTAACAATTATGATCAGAAAGGGAGTATTTCAGTCTCATACACTGATTTAACTTTGGACTGTGTCCTGAGAATGCAAATTAGGCTACTGTTTGAGTGAATGACATCTGTGCAACTGGTAAAAATGCACATGTAACTGAGCAAATATCACTGACTTCTGTCAAGTCAGCAACAATTCATTAGGAACGACAAGTAGCAATGAATCCTGAACTAAGACACTGAAAGCATCAAGTCCTGTGGCATTGTTACCCAGGCCTTATGTGCTCAGAGAAGCCTAAAAACTTGATCAAAGATGTGACGGATGGCAAAGTCCTAGCAGGGTCAACTCTCTTTTAGTTCCCACTAGCCCATCTGGTTATTCCCCAGAAAGGAATAAGAATAAGAAAGAAAACTCTGTGTAACATATCTCTCTGCATACCATGGTGTTCATTTCTCTAATTTCAGGTTTGTAGACAAAGTGAACACAGGGAGTGGAAAACAGGGAAAATAAGAGCTATTATGTTTTGCATAACAGGTGAAGGGAGATGAGAGAGCAGAGGCACTTTTAGCTCCTAAATAGAGGTGTGGTTTATTGTTTTTTTTCCACTTTCTTGCATCCATCATCACCAATAAAAATGTATTTCCTGAAGAGAAGTGAGGAACGTGTAGGGAATAGACCAGACCAGTGCAAGCTTTCTCCGTGAACTGACAATACTTCCAGGTAAATGAAATATGACACTAATTTTAATTCAAAGCATAAGTCACAATAACCAGAACACATACCTGAGTCTGAAAAAATTCCAAAGCTGAGCAAAATACTTGCTTTGATATTTATAGTAGGAAGTAGAAACATTTGGTTAAATAAAAATTTTGCTGGAGACAGTTGCATATGGATTATTCAGGAACCGAATATTTTTTTAAGAAAACATTCTAGCTGTACTACTTACCATAAGTAAACCACAGTCATGTAAAACATCTAGCACAGACAGTAATGTGAATTGAATACTAGCTGAACAGCTGGTCCCAGAGAGTGGCAATCAGTAGCAAAATCTAGTTGGAGACATTTTATTTCCATAATTATTCCTAGCCAGGTTTTTTCTAGCAGATACTAGCCATCCCATTTTAAAATCACAGCCCCTTATATAAGAGGCACAACCTGAACTTCCACAAAACTAAGTTATGTACAACTATTTCTGTTTTTACTCCTTGCACAACCTCCAGATGCACGTTTTGCACAACTAGGTAGTGTTAAATTGGGCATATCATTAAGTAAGTTTACATGTGTCTTTGCAAGAGACTTTTTAAGCACTATCACCCCATAGATAAGATTATAATCTAAATAAATGCATATAATTATCAAAACAACACAGCAATCTTGCTGAGTTCTCTGTTCTGGCTACTTAAAGGTCCTTCATACCAAAAGCATATTTTATTTCTCCAAGCCACCAAGGACACCAGGAAGTGAAGTGCTTCTGGAAACTGAGAACAGATAAATGCTACCACCCTAAACCTACAATATTTGAATTACTGAAGGCTTTGGAATGAAGTGATACTGGACACCAAGGGAAATACCATCATTAATGAGTCCAGAACTGTTTCATGCACAACCACATGGACAGTCTGCAGGGTATGGAACACGGCGCAGCCTCAGGATGAGCCCCAGGTGTCTTTTGACGTGGAGGAAAACCCGTACCCTTTTATTTGACTGTAGTTAGGTCTTGGGCAGAACTTGCCTGGGAACATCCATGTATCTGAGCTGTGTGTAGGGCCCGAATTCTGGTCTGGTCCACTCCTCTAGTTAGAGTAAAACAAGGACATGTAACAGTTTTCGTCCATGATACTGAAGTTGCTTTGGAAGCATAAGCTTTAGTAATTCAGCACAAGCATTTCAATATAAGCTCACTAACTTGCAGCACCTATTGTGCTACAATTTTGATAGTGAAAACATATTAAAAAATATTCATGAATAAGTCAAATGCGATGTAATTTCCTTAATAAACCTTTCTGATGACTTGCAGGAGAATATGCAAGCAGACATTTCAGACATATCATCAGTCTCTATGCTTTGCTGCACACTCAGGCTTCTTACTGCTTTAATTTGATTGTGGAGTCTGAAGGTTGCTTGGGTTTTTTTTCTTAAACATTAAATACTTTAATTACATAGAGTGTCTAAGTACACTCTATGTGGCAAGAATTAAGCTGACTAATTTTTGTTTGCAGGCTGACAAAATTCACATTCTGATTGTCTTTCTAGCAACAAGAATTTCTGTCAAAGCTTCTGAGGCTAATTCTGGGTTTGCTCTTTTAAAATATTTTATTTGCGTGTGACATGCTACTACCCATCATTATCAGGCACATCAACAAAGACTCAAGTGCATACCTTACATGCATGCATTTGTTGAAGGACTTCATATCAGCATCAGGGTTAGTGCTTTTGTGGCCAGAGAAGAAAAGATACTAATAGACCACTTCCACATTTTTAAATGTTTTAAAACTCACTTTAGAGATGCAAAACTACTCTTTCAAAGGCAAAATTACCACTGAATTGCAGAAACATGACTTCCAAATGACCCCAAAGCTCTAAGATGACTCACTAACATGAAGTTTAGTTCAGGAAGAAAGAGAATCCTAGGGATGGCATGAGAAGACCCAAATGAAGGGCATCCTAAATGTATCCTGGGAGTACCGGAGCTGTGTAGGGTATCCAGACCTTCAAAGCTTTGTGCACATACAAACTGTAATAGGCTTTGCAGTAAAAGTCTCTGGTCAATTCCTGTGTCACCTGTTGAACTAATCCACAGCTCCTGGAGGCCTACCTGGCCTCTAAAGCAACACAATTCTTTAGAACTGAGATCATGACCCTCAGAGGTGGCCTCTTTCAGCCAAGGAAAACAAAATGCAGCTGCAAATTTAGTGTAGTTATGGTGACAGGATTGCACAGCTATTGCCCCAAGCTCTTCAGGAAAAACAGAAATGAGCAGGTCGACACTTCTCTGTTGCTTTTCACAGCATTCTCTTCCCTGTGTGGTAGTGCCTACCTACCTTTTCAGTAAAAGCAACAATTCATGCCTATCTGCATAGAGGAATGAGCTAAAGGGTTGACAGAAATTCCTGGAACTATAGACCAACATGGTTTTCTAAAGAGTATTTGCCTTTCTGCTGCTAATGTTGCAAATAATTAAAAAAGAAGTATTAAAATTGCATATGGCATCTGATATGTGAAAAGCAGTGCTCTTCCTATTTCTTCTATATGGTCTATACCTCTTATCCTAAGGATTTTAGAACTACACAGCAGTATTCCTCAGCTCCTGGTGGCAGCCTGCAGCACAGTGAACCTGGAATAAATATATCCTAAAGGATCATCAGCAAACTTTTAAAGTGAGCTTTTTAAACTCAAGAGTCTAAAAGAAAAAAATTAGCTTACCAGGTGTTTGATTCCAAGCTTGCAAAGTTTTAGTGTATGACAGTACTTTCTCACTATTTAAAAAATGCTCTATAGTGAAAAAAAGAAAGTACAGACACTTTTTTTATTTTCACATGTGATTTGCTCATTATTGGTGTTAGTGAATGAGCAAAGGAGAGATATTCCTGCTGCAGATCCCATACTTTCACCAAAACCATGCAAGTAAAACTTAACATTTTTGACTGAATCATAGTAGGCATCACAAGGAATTCACTTGCTCTCTTCTCATATCCTCCTCCAGAAAAATTTCTTTGAGCTTGCCATTTTGTACAGGAACACAAACAAAAATCATATATGGCCAGGAAAGTATTCCTAACTCAAAAATATAACTTTTGGACAAATTGAAACTGTTCTCAGAAGAAGATCGCTCAACACTTGTTTGTTTTTTCTTTTTAAAATACTTCTTCTTTTTCTCTTTCTTTAATACATCCAAATAAAAGGAACAGATGTTAACATACTTCAGCCAAAATTGAAGTAGGCCCTTATGGTCAGATCTAGCAAGCCAAGAAAGATATCACTACAGTGGAAATAATTCCAAAATGGATAAATAAACACTGGAACATATAACACCACATAAAGTCTTCAGGACAATCCACTTGGTAGTCAACATATCTGACTCTTGTGTACTTTTGTAAAGTATGTTATCAAAGTAATTTTAATTTCCATGTTAAGGATGGACATAGCAACTGCCCTCTCTCTGGGCAGTCTACAGGCCAAGTGGCACCCTGAGTTACACCAATCTGAACCTACAGGGTGGCCAGCAATACTGGCATCTAAACTGGCACCAGTATTGGCCGTGTCATGGAAATATCACGGCAGATCTATAAAGGATGAGGTTTGTATCATGACACCTAATTTTTAATTGTCTACACAGCCCAATTCTTCTTCTTTGAAAATTACTCTGTAAGACTCATCTGGTCTACTCTAGATCAATAAGCCCAGTGTTCAAACGCTTCATCACCCAGTAACTGTAACCAACATGACCAGAAATCTGCAAGTTAAGCAGGTACTTAATTTCATATATGTCCTGCTCACATCACTGCTGGCAATAAAAAGTTTTGCAATATCAAATCAGTGCCCCAAAACACAGCTATTTCAGCAGCTGTTCTTTATTACCACCCAGTTTGTTGCTGGCTGATGAGAATGCCAAGAAATTACTGTCTTATTGTAGACAATGTAAAGTAATCCTGTGCAACATCTTTAAATAATGCTGTCATATGCATAATGCCTCTCATTTTGAAAGATAGATCATACCTAGCAGTTATTAATTGGAATTTAGTTAGATATCAAATTCTTTGTATATAACAGTAGTACACAGACTCCCATGTCTTCAAACCATACTTATGCCACTTAACACAGCAGAACTGAAGAGAATATGTGGAACAGCCTAAATCTATAGGAAGATGCCATCTTTGAAAAAAAAAAATTGTTAGTAAAGGAAAAACCAGCACATTGTAGAACTTAATTTAGGCAAGTTTGGAGAAAAGTCACCAGTTATGACAGCTCAAAGTGTAAGTTAATCTCCCCAAAGGCAAATATTACAAATGTTCCAGATACACTTGCTGCATCTTTATTGCTTTTTTATTAATCAATGGAGGATATTGCCTCAGAAAAAAAAAAAAAGGGGGGGGGGGGGGGGTTTGCCATCTAAAAGAGATTAGAATATAGCACAGAGTGATAAGTTGTCCCATGCATGGAGATTCTCACAGACATTGTAGCTCCTTAACAAGGTAGATGAAAAACTAACCAGGAAACAAAAAAGGAAGAAATGGCAGTAGAAACACAAACAAAAGTAAACCTTTTATACAAGGAGACAAACCCACTTGCAGAGAGTTTATGGGGTTTGGACTAAGTAACACTAGTCTGACTTTAATTTATGATAGAGCTGGAGTTTCTCTGCTGTTCTTAATCCCCAAAGAGAGCATGCTTATTCAAACTGCCCCTCAAACTTCCAAAAGATTCATTTCTGATTTGGGGGGACTGAATTGTAAGAATAAATACTTCCAGAAACTCCACAGTTAGAATAGCCTCCTCATATCTGCCAAAAGCAAAGTAAGTAATATTTTAATCACTGGGCCTGTTCAGACTCAGGAAGAGATGAATGACAGGGGACCACATCAATGTCTCAGTATCTGAAGGGAGGGTGTTAAGGATGAAGCAGGCTCTGCTTGATGGTGCTGAGCAATGGGACAAGGAGCAATGGGCAGAAACTGCTGCACAGGAAGTTCCACCTGAACATGAGGAGGAACCACACACTGGAATAGATTGTCCAGAGAGTTTGTGGAGTCTCTGTCGCTGAAGATACTCAAGAACAATCGAAACAATCCTGTGCCATGTGCTATGGGATGACCCTGCCTGAGCAGGGAGGTTGGCCAGATGACCCACTGCGATCCCTTCCAATCTGACCCATTCTGTGACTCTGTGATTATCACATTAATAGAAAATGCAGAGAGAAAAGCAGCATCAATATGCAATTTAAAAAGAGGCAAAAGGAAAACCTTTTGGTTAGTTGGGGTTTCTTAGGCTAAACCTGACTGATTTTACATGAGAAGAATAAGTAGATTATCTTCATCTGGTTGTTTATGCCATGCTACAATTCACCAATATGTAACTAAAAGTAACAGAATAGATATAAAAGGAAATATTTAAGCAGGAAAGCTCAAAGCTTTGTCTAAGTAGACAAAAAAAGTCTCTCCTTTTTTTCCTCAGTGAGGGCATTTAAAGGTCCGTAGAATATGAATGATGTCTGGCTGTCGGGTACAAGCTGCTTCTCAGCACTGCAATCTAGGAAACAGCTTTCCTATACTAATGCTACAGTGAAAGGTTGAAAACAACTTTCATTAGAAGCAGTTCAAGCCTCAAAGTGTTCTTTATGTACAGGATAATTAGAGGTCAGTTAGTTACTGGTGTCTCCTGCTTTATTTGACCTGCTTTATGCAGGATGAAATCTCAGATCAGCAGTAATCTAAAGTGCACAAAGATTCACACAATTTGTATACTGACCAAACCCTACCCAGCTGTGCACGGTGAGTGCTGAGGTACCACTGTATTGTTTAGACAAAAATATTGGGAAGTCAAGAAAGAGGCCACTGCTATAGGGCATTTTCTCAACCTGAATCAATAAATCAAAAATTACATTAGCAAAGAGATGTATAATCCAAACATGGATATGAAGTCATAAACCCTTTCATCCTTAAGTCACCAGTTCTTTCTTCTGAGCTGTGCAAAAACTGGCACTATCCATTTTCATTTTGGTGGCCCACAGGAAGGAAGCTCATAGCCCCAGCCAGGATAAAGGGGCCCCTGTCAGTAGACAATGTCAAAAATCCAACTCCTGGATGAAAATACACACCGAACTGAGACAATCAGTTCAACAGAATGGCCATATAAAGGTGGATACTACATGTATTACATGGCAAAAAAAAAATCAGAGGCAGAGAAGACCAGGAACTGCTCTTTTCTCCACCTCAGTTACCACTTTTGAAAGACAGACAGCAAAGTTGAGGCACAAGCTGTAATTCTGGAAATAGCAGCAGGGGCAAGAGCCTTTGTTAAAGATTTTAACAACAGTTCATAGCTTCACAGTGTTTTTTACCTTTTATTGCTACCAAGAGATTTACCTTGTATTCACATTGCCTCTGTATTTATCACCTTTCTTTCCTATTCTATATTTCAAACTCTCCATTTGCCAATATGTGTTTGTAGGTGATATTTTTATTGCAGTGGATGTGGCTTTATCTGTTGGAATGGTTTGGCAAAATTCAGAGATGCTTATGGCACAAAATGAATAGAGTTAATTAACTATTATCTGTAGTATACAACCCTTCTGCATTGAAAGGTCTTACTTTAGCAGTCCATCACTATGATTGGCTCTTTATTTTAGCTTCAGTAGAAAACCCCATAAAGGAGTACTAATTAAAGCAAATTCTGTAAAGTAGACTTAAGTGTTGATCCAACACATGAATTAATCACTTACACAAACTTGTTCTGCTGGTTTAACATGTTTTCAAGGTTTTGAATCTATTTATTGTCAGGTCATCCCTCAAGCTGGACATAGCATCTAGCCAGAATTTTCGTTAATTCCAAAGAAATGCAATCCTTCTGACCTGCCAGGCTGAACTCAAATTGCTATCTGTGACAAATTCAGCAGATTGTAGGTCTAGCACCAAAGAACATGGAATTAGACTCCCAAACCCCAAATGAAAAAGTAAGGGACTGGAGACAAGCATAAAACCCTGGGTTGGTTCTCTGTATTAGACATCTGTGAAGGAAAGTCAGAAGTTTCAAGGAAGTTCACTGAGTAAAATATGTGTCACCATGATACTGGGTCTTGTATAAGAAAATTGGCATTATCTTTCAAAAGTACTAATTGAATTACCAGAATTGTGTTTCATGTGTACATCCACAGCTCTGCTCTCCTGATAGTGCAGAAACTGTATTTCACAGGCTGATCTGGCAGGGGCTCACAATGTCCTTCACTCTGGCACATGTGTGCTCAGATTCTGTCATAACACACAAACTCGGTGCCCTGCATTTTCCAAATGGCTAATCCATGAGAAAGATAAGACTGAAGCATTTTAAAAACAAAAGACCCATCAATAAAATATCTATACACACTGCAGGTCTGCAGGCTTTCTTAGAGCCCTTCTTCTAAATCCAGACCTCCCTCCATAGTTCCAGACCTATTTGATTTATCTCTTTCGGTATCCTGTTGCACTCTATGTCATGTGTATGTATAAAACACACACACACATAAGAACACACATAAATCTTTTGTATAGAGAGAAATCTCCCCAAAGGCAGCATCCTGTAGACTTTAAATCAATTTATTTTAATCTAATCTTCATCTGTAATGGTTTTCTTGGCTGTGGCCATCAAGGAAATATCCTGGCAGGTGGGAAAGAATGAAAACATATAACATTTGTTTCTAATGGTTCCTTTGCACCATGTAGTTTTGACTTTCCAAAACAGAAATGCCTGCAAACCCCATGAATTATGACTGGGCTTGGAACTGACCTCTGATGTAAACTTACATCTGCACAGCTGAGAGCTCCCTAAAATATGAACATAAAGATGTCAGAAACTCCTTAAAATATCTTTAAAAATCATTGAAGCAAAGTTGAAAAGTGAACTTTTCTGCCTAAAAACAAAGCTGAAGTGGAATTTTTCCATATAATCATTTCATCAAATGGAAAGCCTTTTCTATTTCTCAGACTTTTCCTTTCTTCCTCAGTATGCAAGTTTCAAGTCACCCAAATTGGTTTTCTATTAGGAACTAGGACCACAAGCCCCTAGGAATCTCCATGTATTGTGAGATTTGCACTCCCTGTTGCCAAACTTAGTGCCTTACTAATTGCCTGGGGCTACAGTGCTTTGCTTATAGAAACAAATTATTTTCTTGATGGAACAGCAGGATTTGCACCTGCAGAGACTCGGCTTAGGATGCTTGGCAAGCAATCAAGTGGGCAGCTGGGGAGCCTTGCTGCCCAGCAGTGCGCAGGACAGGCCTCTGGAAAGCCAGGACGCCTGTCATGCCCATCAGCTGGTGGGCAGCTAGCTGGCAAGGGGCCTGGCAAAAAACCAACACTTCAGGAGAGCTTAGTCTATGTATCCCCTAACCTGACTTCTGTCAGTAGCGCTGATGAATCAACACACTGATTAAAAAAATAAAAAAACCTGTTCTGCGACATCAACATTAAACAACAAGTGAAGTACATCAGAAAAAGAATTTTAAAAATGCTAACCACAACTCTCCTAGATCCCTGAACCCTCAGAAAGAAAATCAGCTCGAGGTTAAGTCAATGTTTCTTGCATATGTTGCACTGTGGAAAATAACAGAAAGCAGAGCAAGAAGAAATCCCTGGCAGTACCCTGGTCATGTGTAATACAATGTCTGAACCACATTGGTCAAGATTGCTCTGGGGCTTGTTCTTTGAAAGGCCATGGCTGTAATTCACATTCATCCACACACCTCATAAAATTGCAGAGCTGAGTTACTAACAGTGGTAACCACTTATTCTTTTGACCACTAAAACAATAAAAAGTCAGTTTGATTTTGATTTATTAACTGAAAGGGGGTTGGTGGTCACAGATTAGTCCTCTCTGGGAGCCACTGCAGAACCCAAGCAACAGTTAGTCTGGCACACAATAGCTGTGCTACAAAACACTGCTGATGGACAGACAAAGTAGAATAGACACCAAAATCTGCTTGTTGCTTTAAGTCACACTCTTCAGAGCCACAGGCAGCTTTCTATCAGAGGGTCAGATGATGCCAAGCAGGAATGTGCGTATCACCACACGAGAAAAAGGTTTCATCTCATCTATTACTTCAATAGGTTTGCACCTGGCCCAGTTTTCTTTTTTTGCCAAATTGATCTGACTGCTGTGGCTGGCAGGAGAAGAGAAGCTACTGATATTTTCACCAAGCTTTCTGGTTGGCTGCTTCTCCCAAACTAGACTGGCATAACATCTTTTGACTTGAAGAAGCAGCTACTGAACGTGGAGTTTTCTATCATGTTTCTTAAAGAATCATTGTTAGGTCAAATTTCACACAAAGTTAAACTTTGAACAATCAAAAAAGTGCATAAAATTCACAAGACAAAGATTAAATATCTCTATTATTTCAGTTTTAATTTCTGAAAGCTCTCTTAATAAACACAGAGGCAAGACCACCAAAGTAGTGTTTCCTAAGAGCATACTCACTCTCTCTCAAAAAGCACGAATTTCACACTC
The DNA here is from genome assembly GCA_013400915.1 of Pardalotus punctatus. Classification (NCBI taxonomy): domain Eukaryota; kingdom Metazoa; phylum Chordata; class Aves; order Passeriformes; family Pardalotidae; genus Pardalotus; species Pardalotus punctatus. The sequence goes on from VZTX01020281.1 coordinate 337,139, forward strand.
AGGTCTAAACATTTCATTCAGTTCCTGCAAACACATTTGAATTTAGCCTGTAAATACAATGATTGCTGAATTGTCAAAACAAAAAAACAAATAAAGAAACAACATCAACAGATAGGATGAAAAAAAAAAGAACAAGTTTTCCAGTCTCCCTCCCCTCCAAGTTGGGTCAACAAGGAATACATGCCAAGAGAATGTGCTTTATTCACATCAGAAAATCAAAGTTAGTATCAATGGTTTTGATCACATAGTATTGGTCCAGCTAGTCCTCAGCCCTCCAAAGCTACCATCTCATGTGTCCTGATATAAAACGCCTTTTCTCCTAGTATATCTAATAAGAAAACCATATTGTAAGAGAACTTACCTCCACATCATAAGAATTAAAAAGTAATTCCAAGACATATGGATTTTGGTTGCATTAATGGCTGTCTGTGTTCACTGCAACACAAGGCAACATAACCAATGCACAACACAAACTGTTTTCTTCTACATGTTGTACTTGACCAATGGTGTTACAAAAATCCAAAGGCATTGATACAAGGGAAAATAATCATTACTATTCAGCAGCTCTTGGTATAAATCAGAGCTCCGAATGAAGAAACAGAAGTGAGGTAATTTTAAGGAAAGCATTTTTAAAAGTAAACAAAAATACGTGAAACAAGAACAAAAAGCATCTGGGAGCATTCTAGGATTTATAAGCCTTCCAGAACACTGACATTTTCATCTTTGCCGTCTCTGTCAAACACCTTACTCTAGTATAACTTCTGTTTAGAAAACCAGATGGGAAAATTCAGGGTATTTCCACTTGTCAATCCTAGCAGACATGATGACTGTTTAATATAGAACCTTCCTGGTTCACTTGGTGTTCTATGAAATATAGAAGCTCATTCAAATAATAACACAAAAGAAAAAGAAGAATAGCATGAAGATTTACTATTAAGAAATCAATAAAAATTTGAATATTTGAATGTGAAGATTTCACATGAAAGATCTTTTGAAATCCCTATAAACCTTTTCCTCCTGAAAATGTAATCCCATATTATCACTGTAGACAGGACACCTTTCATGACAGGCAATTCCTATTTTTGACCCTGAAAGAGCTCCATAGAGACCTTATGAGCAAGGAACATGCCCTTTGCATATCCCAATCTACTTTTACTTAGAACAGAAAAATTATTATAAACTACTTATTTAGTCACACTTTTTCAATATTATTTAAAAACTCAACCTGCCAAGCAACAAGTTCCTCATCCTCTCTGGACTTTTCTCACTGCCTCAGGCCATGGACACTACTCAGTTTAATTTTCCATGTGAAATATACACATATATATATAAAGCCACTAATCTTTAATGACACAGTATTTGGTTTTTTCCCCTCCCACAATTATCTACTTATTTGAGATTTATAGTGGGCAAATGCACCTACATTTCAAGAAAGGGACCCATAATAATCCCAAACTTAGTACCACTACCTAATTGCTATCTAGTTTTTGAATGTTTCCTGCTCTCTCTTGTAACAGCTGAAGAACACATAAAGTACTGAAAAAGCTGCAGTTATAGACACACTACTGACTTGACTTCAGCAGGTAATTTTAAAGCCATTATTTTTAAGTTTGTCATGCTTAACCATCTTCATTCTTAGACATTGCCATTTTATATTGGGTAGACTAAGAGCTACCATAACTCCATAACAGTAACAGGTCTTAAAATACTATGAATTTACAAGGCATCTTTTTTTCCCCTGCAAATGATTATCAGCTCTTAGATAATGTGAAGAATCTCCAAAATCTTTTTATTTCTTATTGTTTCCTCTTATTTCTTACTGTTTCTCCCTTAAATCTAGGGAGATTCCAGGAATTATTAAATATTTTATATTTTATTAAATACTACCTCCAAATAGCCAGTAGTATGCTCATTACAGACCATTAAGCCAGGTGAACAACAAGATCACTTTTAACTGGATTGCCAAGTCTTTCACTAAAAAGCACCAAATGTAGTCTTTATATAGAGAAGTGCATTCCTGAGTGGCCTAGATATTTGAAAATAGTAGGTACCTGACATTTCAGGTTCCTTTAAAAGTCTCTTCTTACAGTTTTCAAGTAACATGAGGTAAAATGTTTTCCTTACAAATATTTAGTGCAATGTAACAGGCTGTTTGTCCGCACTCTCACTGAAGGCTGGAACAGACTCACTAAGTCTCCCTGGCTATTAAATACAAAGGCTGGATAATTTCAAACATATCCATACTAAACAAGGTGCTCCTGAATTCTAACTGAATTCTTAGCACTGTTACAGTGAAGCAATAAGTAATTTCTATTCTTTTCATCCCTCTCAGCTGCTTTCTCTCTTCTTATATATTGATAATAGGAATGAGAACAAGTTTTCAGCATTTAAACTTTTCCAGATATGTCAGTGTCACAAAGAATGTGTCAGAATCAACATGCATTTGGAGCTGAGCTATCATCCTCAACTAAGAAAAGCAGTAGCTGGGGTTAGAGGTAGCCCGTTTATTTTGCTAGCAATTCATTTCATAGTAAACTAGCTCTATTCACTAGCCCATGAACATCACATACATTTACACTCCCATTTCACGCTGCACTACATCAATCTAATGCCACCTCTCAAGGGGAACTGTCTAGATGCAGTCCAAATGGCTTTTCAGATGAAAAGTAAGGGCAATAGCCTTTTATCTTGGGACACTTGGGTTCAAACCCTTGTTTAGGTCACAAGTTAAAATTAGTTTGGTGCTCTTGTCCTTCCTCACATTTGTGCTCCTGACACAACTGCGACTCATTCAGGCACCATCAGGTGTGACTGGCAGTCCTTGCTCCAAGGGAGGCTGCCCATGGCTACAAAGGAAGAGGATACTGTCAGTGATGTGTGTTGACATGGCGAAGAAAAGGGAACCTGAAATGGGAGAAAAAAGAGGGAAGAACTCAGAGTTCTCATCAGCTCTGGCAATATGAAAAGCCAGTTTCTTTCTACTATGCTGGTCTTTTTTTAAAATGGGCAACAAGCATGTTGAGGCAGAGCTGTATTTCTGACTTTTGACAGTGAAAGGCCTTTTTACACACCTTGGTTACCTGCAGACCACATAAAACACCTGCAGCTTCTAACTGGCTGCTCACACAACAAAGTGAATGGGTACTTTAAACATCCTTGTGACCATGATTAAAGAACCATCTTTTTTTCAGACCCATATACTGAATCCTTGACATTCAGAACTACCTGACAAAGAATTGCCACCTGTCAGGAATCGTGCAACAGAAACATGGTCTGGGACTATTTACCTCAGGCTCTCCCTGGTTTCCAGCTTTGAAGATATTCAGTCAGCTGGAAGGAAAGACAGTCTAGAATCTTGTTATTCCTGCTCAGAGCTGTCAATCCACACTAACAATGAAAGACTTCCTGTACTTTGTTGAACATAGCAGTAAATCAGTACCATCTGCACAGAACACAGCAGCACCATCTGCATTATAAATGTCTCACTGAAGTACATTATTGCATTATGCCAATTCAATAGCAAGAAATTGCCAGAAACTCTGCTGTACATCCAAGTGCATGTTAATTTTTAGCTTCTCCTACTTTCCACTGTACCAAAACCATTTTCCTGTACATATGGGTATATAAAAAAGTGACATGCAATTATGAGAAAAGTGTGTTTTATACCTAAATCCACATAGCAAACTTATCTTAACAATATCTCTAAGGTGCAGAATTTAACCACAACTTAAACTGTAATGTGTTTATTCACAATAGTATTTCTGAGATAAAGCAGTGTTATCCCCACTTTACTGATGAAATTTGAAGAGCAGGACAGAATGACTTGCCCAAACCTGCACAATAGCAGTTCTGAGACAAAGCAGAAATTTGAACCAACCAAATTCTAGACTAGCTTCTCTTTCATCTTTCTGAGATAAGCTCCTACTAGAAAACATTAAATACCATTTTCACAAATATTATATGATAAACAAGAAGACATAAACGACTAAATTATTTTAAATGGAAATTCAAAAGCATGAAAAATAAAAAATAAGAACAAAAAAGAATCTGAAGGCTACCATGAAAGTAAAAGACAAGTTTCAAAGAAATAATTTTTACAAATATTTATGCTCTTTTTGATAGACATGAGTCTTGGGGAGCAGGGCATGACAGAAATACAGCATAAATGTGATTTTTCCCCAAAACACACTTCCTTCAACAACTGGATCTTATTTCACTTATATTCCCACTTGACTTGTACATATTTATATATAGTTTCCTGCATAGAACCTAGAAAAGGAATGGATGCTTGTCATATTGACTGACACTCGACTTTGGTAATGCTCCTGCATCTATCCAGCTGATTACTGAATGCTTAACTATTCACAGCAGGTTTGTGCATACCACTATCGAAAACATCGATATTTTAATGTGTAATCTGCAATTAATTACATGAACCACTGGATATGCCACTTACACTAATTAAACTTCAATAGGCACTATTTTGCAATACATGGCTAGCTCACATGCAACACACTTTCTTAAACATGGCGCTTCACTGAAGAATATTGCCAGGGTTGGTGAAGTGTTTCATCAGCAGCACTGGATGCAATTTACAGCAAAGGGAATAGCGCATGTTAATGGATGAATACCTGGGATTGTACTCAGGTTGTACTTGGTCAGTTACTTTCTTGATCTAGGGCTAGCCAGTTATGCATGATCAGACAAATACAAAATTCATTTGGGCCATCTGGACTTAGATGGCAGAGTTATTTTGTGTACTGTGGCTTACAAAAGTATAGGAATCCACAGTCATCTGTCATAAGCTCTTGTAAGATCATCTTAGACTTCTCTGAAACACTGTTGTGATCCTACTTTGAGACTAAACTTTCACTTTTTGATGTGTCATTTTTCTTTATTAAGAACATTCAGGGACAAATTTTCCAAAAGTGTTTAGGCACCTAGTGATGCAAATAGGTAGCTTGTGTTATTTTTCAAAATCACTTAGGCAGGTTAGACAGCTAAATCCCTCTGAAATTAGTGAGAGTTAGGCATCTGACTTAGGCACTTAGAAAAATTTAGCCACTGCTTATTTGCATTTTCAGGCTTCTAATAATTTCTGAACATCTGTGTGATAAGTTTTGATTTATTTAGGCTGGTTCCCAGTACATTACTTTCTCTCACCTGACTGAAAGCGTATACCTCATTAAGCAAGTTGCAGATTTTTCTTGCAGACCATGTTAAGAAGACATACAAGTGAAAGAGATGACAAGGGTTTTCTCTATAATTTGTTTTTTTCTTTATTTTAAATAGGTAAGGAGACATCGTGGAATAGTGGATAATGTAAAAGGACAGTTTTATTCTAAAATCTACTCATTAACTCAACGAGCTTTTTAATAACATTTAATTTTGTTTAGCACAAAATAGAGTAAGTGTTTAAAAGCTGGCAAAATACAAAGTACTTGGTGTATAACTTGATCAGATTATTTTGTTTACCTTAAAACAAAAAGAAAATCAACCCCCAAAATGATTTCTCCACAGCTAGATGGAGAAATAGTCAAATTTTAGTCAAATTACAATTAAATTTGAGAAGCACATAATAAAGACTTCATTTTATTGTAAAGTATTTTTCTTTGCAGATCTTTGGTTTATGGTTTTTCATTGAATGAGGAACTTCAGATTATGAAATATTTCACCACTACAATTTTGCGAGAGGGAGATGTATATGATTTAACCATGAAATTATTCATATTCATATTTCTCTAAACTAGAAAATAACAAAATATTTTGGCTTGCTTCATTTTAACATGATGTTCTGTGGAAAAGGGATTAATCAGAGTATGTCACTACAATAGGTCCTTTACACCAGCTTAATAGTTTAATAGCTTTTGAATCCACTACCAAATCTCCACAATATCTGATTTAAAACAGATGAGATCTCAAAGAGAAGTTCTTATAAGAGCCATGAAAACTGACAGCTGACGCACAGGAGCCGCAGACTCATAATTGTTGTCACTAATGGTACTATGGGTGAGTTCTACAACTCCCTGCATTCCCTTTGATGCACAGGCAATGGAGGACTGGGAGGGCTTGATGGCACTGATGAAGGTGGCTCTCAGGAAACAGTGGGGGGCACACAGAGGTACTGGGAGGCAGCCAAGGTGGGAAAAAGGTAAAAAAAGCAAATACATTGGAAACCAGCTTTCAACAGTGTGATCAAACACCCGTAGAACACAATTTTAATATGATTTTCTTGAGAGACTATTTTTGGTTTCAGGTATATGTTTTTAGTCTGTGTTAATTCTGATTTAAATTTTCATTTTCAATCAAAAATACCTTCAAGCATTTTAAAAATACCCTAAAGAATATCTGGGATTTTTTTTTCCAAACTGTTATTTTGCCTCTTTTACAACAGGATTTTTTCCAGTATACAGTTCTTTTCATTAGAAAAAAGGAAATGAAAGAATTGGCTGCCTCTGATGATTCATAATTGTACATTTTGTGGCTTCAATGACAGGATTTTTTTTCTTTTTTAACAGGCATTAATTTATCAAAGGAACACAAGTCTAAAGCTGTCTTTCTACATATATATGGTGCAGTTATCTCAAGGTACAAATTTAATCATTTCCCATCTTGTGTTTACATAAAGGGAACAGTGAGGTCCAAATGTAAGACGTTATATATCGTAAAATAATAATCTCTCTAATGTGTGGGTGCTGAAGTTGATTACTGACTTAAAGCTTGTAGAATAAATGTACTAGGAGAGGAGAAGAAGCAAGGAAAGATACATTGAATACATCAGATTTAATCAGGCAAATGCATCCCTCCAGGCTACTTAGCCTGACCTAAGCTTTCCATTGGGAAACCTGAGTTCAGAACAGTATTTCTGCAATGTAATTTCAGGTGCAACAAAGCCACATTATAAAAAAAGCTTAGAAGCTATTTCTCTTGCTGTGATTTGCATGGTTAGAGAAACAAAAGGCAGGCAACACTGTCCACCCCAAATCTATGGTATTTCTCTATTTTATTCTCTCTGTTCAAAAGGACATAATTCCATTTGCCCACAGCTGTACAGTGGTGGTCTCAAGACCGATCCTTAATTGAGCCATGTCTTTGACAAGGACAGAAAAAAATGTCTGAAAAATTATTTTCTAGGTTTTCTGGTTTTCCACTGAAAGAGTTTAGCTTGCTCAAGTCAAACAAAGTATTTGGGTTGAAGACAAGTTTCTATATGATTTATAAAACTGCTAACAAACAAAAATCAGACAATTCTTCTTTGACCATGAAATTATTCTACAAGGTGGTTGGCTATAACTGCTGCTGCAAAAAATAATTGGCCATTCTTATGTCCCTAGGAGGGATTACTGCAACTGGAAAATGGCGGCCTGAAAAGGAGTATTAGAATGCTTGTGCTTCCAGATGTAAGAGGTTTACACACCCAGCTATCCAAGTGTTCCACAAACATACAACCTTAATTCTGAACTTGTGTTTTTCTAGGCGATGACAAAGTGCTACATTGACAGTTGGAGCAAAAAAAAGACAATTAATATAGGAACATCATCTGGTTGAGGTCTTCTTCCCAGTTATGCATGTAAGTGCAACTGAGATGGAGGCATTTAAGGGGGTACCTAGGTACATTGCCATGAATACCAGCTTGTCAAAGAAATACCAACTCGATTCTGTTAGCCACTGACACCAAAGACAGGAGAGACACAAGTCTGCCTAGAGGCCCATAGTAACTGCTCTCTTCCTCTCTTTTTCCATGTGAGCTCTGATCACCTGGGTAGTGGAGATTTAAGAGGAATCTTGCAGGGTGCAGTGCAGCATCAAGCCTTAACCGTTCCAGTTGGTTTTTTTTTAAAATATTTTGCAGTGCTGGGTATCTCATGAACTTTATCACATTATTGACTACTTTGACAGGAAACACATTAAACAACCTTAGCTCTCAATTAACAATATATTTTATGCGGGGCTTATATTAATTTTTTATTAAATTTTGTTTAAGCACAGTTCTCTAAATATCTTAACATTGCATTAAGGAAGGGGATGACATAATAAATACACATACCAATCAGCAAAAAATAAAAACAGCCTCCAATACCTGTTGGGGTTTTTTAAAGTATCTTGAAAAGAGTAATAATGCATCATTTCATCTATAAACACCAATATCTCTAAGAACTCCTTTAAATTCTTTCTGTGTGGATAATGCAATCATATCAGTCAGTGCCACATCATGCTCCCAGCAGCCCTGGGTTTGTCAAACAATATGTAAAACAGGCTTTTTAATGTCCTTTTAAACCTGCTTTATATTTTACTTCCCAACCTCCTTTTCCCCCACCCAGATTCAATTTATAACAGACCACCCTCAAAGAGATCCTATTTGACTAGCCAAGGTTCTTTCCCAGCCCCAAACCCAGATTTTATTAAGGAGAACACACTGCTCACACAACCCCACATTCAGCTCTTAACATAAATAATTTAACCACAAGCTGACTTGGTTGGCTGTGCTTACAGAATTGAAAGCCGTCCCACCGAGCTTATCATGGATGGGAACTCCAGAGAGGGTAAGGACAGCGCAGATTGAGCTTGCAGTGAGGCTGCCCGAGGAGCTCCATCCTGAGTTTTCTTCGCTGAGTCTCTGCATGTCTAATGCAGAGGAGTGACAGCACCTCATCAGTACAATTTCTATTGCTTTCTGCTGGCAATCACAGTGCTGTTATGTCTCAGTTTCTGCCATGAAAGATAATTTCATTTCCCCAAGGAGCAGAGCTCAAGTGGTTCTTGAAGACAAGTTGGAACATTCTTTGTTTAGACCTTGTTTATCATCCACATTAACTTCTTTCTGCACAGCACCATTTTCATGGTAATTATTTGTGCTGCATTCCACCAACTCACTGCAACTCACTTTCATAGCAACTGTAAGTGAGCCAGAATAGTTTACTGGCAGACTAATTATTTTTTTTACATAATCAGTATACTATAGACAGCAGGACTGCATATTCTCCTTTCAGATGTAAGTTTCACACAAAACTGAAAAGTTCTTTTTGGTGTTCAGCATATATAAATGTTCTAGCATTAGGTGTTTCTTTTTATATTTCTGGATGTATATCCTGAGAAGGTATTTGACTTTCTTGCTTAGAGAAGTTTCCCAGGACAAACCCTTTGCACAGGGATCTCACTTCACTAATACAAGGAACAAACCCTGATCAACATTATCATTCAGATATCATTAATCAATACATGCAAGCATGTCCATGTGTACATTTATAGTTATTTATGTACACACACAGATATGTGCAAATCCAAAAAGGTGTCCCCGAACATTTTGGTGTCAAACCCCACACAAACTACTGTAATCAGTAGGCAGGACAAATAACAGAAGACATGCAGAATTTACAAACAGGGCTTGGGAAAGGATATTCAGTGCAATGAAAGGTTGGCTTGGAGTCAGAAGTTCATGGGGTTTTCTCTTGAAAACTTTGGACTGCAAAACCTCAAGACAAACTGTTCTTCCAGTTCATATCTGACAAACACAGATAAGAAGCCCTCACCTTATGACACAGACGTTGACAGGCCGAATTCACCTCAAAGTAAAAGACACCAAGGTATTACAATGAAAGATATAAAAAAACCCCATAGTGACAGGAACTGGAGCTGCGTGATGAGAAGATTCTGACAGTTCTTTTCAGTGGTGAAGATTTTTTTAGAGGTTCAGGAATCCATAAGTTCGGATGCTTGTCTGGACCTCCTTACTTGTGAAAAAATACAGGATTTCCATCATCACATCAAAGACAACACAAAAGGCGAGAGGTAAGAGAGCTGTAGTGAAGATGATAATCTGATGGTATTTTGATATTCTGCTATTTATTCACAGAAAACCCCAGAAAGAGAGGCTGACAGCTTGTTAAGGAAGCAGAACTAAGCAAAGACAAATTGCATTCCCTGTTGAGATTGATGAAGATTCTAAATTCAATACAAGGTTTTGGTGGAAAAATTAATTTGGTACTTATTTTCTACCATCTGTTTCAGATATTCCAAGTGTGTACTAGCAACCTATCACTGACATGTGAAGGATTTGAAGCTGTAGAAGTAAACAGTATGGAAGATAATTCCTGCCTTAAGGAAAGACAATCCTTCTCAAACATACCACATTCCAGACCTCAACCATGAATTAAATACAGGATATGTTTGTCAAAAAGCATACCAACTAAAACTGTATAGTTTCAAAGTTCAACTACAATTCTAATACTATTTGATTACACTTGATATATAAAAGCAAAATATTTGAAAATAAAGGGATTGGAAGAAGGGGAAACAAGTACAAAGCATGCCTAGCATGCTGTAGAAAAAAAAAATCCGCATTCTGAGCCCATTTTACCATCATGTTCAAAATTGCTCTTTTCATTGAGGTTAACAGAATTTGGGTAAATGCAGAATTCATCCCAGTAACAACTTCTTCAAAAGATTAGAGAGCAGCACAACATTCTCCACACTAGTGTGGCTTGGTATCACACAAAATGATCTCTCCTAGCCCTGTTCTGTGCTGCACAGCAGGCACAAGAGCTTCACTCCAGCAAGGGTGAAGAAGGGGGAAGGGCTGGACAGATTCTTGTCCTCCTGACTGCTGGTGCTACTCTTTATCCCCAGTATTTTACATACATCCCCTCTCATCGCTCAGAAAAAAAAAAAAAAAAACCAAAAAAAAAAAAAAAAAACCAAAAAAAAAAAAAAAAAACCAAAAAAAAAAAAAAAAAACCAAAAAAAAAAAAAAAAAAAGACTGTTACTGGTTTTGGATTCATTGGGTGTCTATCTCCCTGGAGCTACCAGGTAATTTGGGTGTTGACTGCTGCTCTGGGTGCACAGAGAACTGGCTGTCTGGGAAGAGATAGGGTAGGGAGACAAGACCCTGAGAAAGACTTTTCCCAAAAATTTCACTGACCTTCGTCCAAAACATTAAATAGTATTACAAGTGGCATCTCTGTATCATGAAAGATTTAGCTGGCAAAGCCTTATCATCACATTCACTATCACCAATTCTCATGCAAGTTAGACATCCAGTCTGATGAAATACAAAAGCTGTCCAATTTATAAAGGAGTAACTTTATAATTTCAGAAGACAAATTACAGACTGCATCTGAGACTACCTGGTGGGAACTGTTTGGGGAAAGATCTTGATTGGCTAAAGGTTTTGCAGATAACTGAGGTTTTGTGAAGTGGCTTGATTTAGTGCCTAGAAAAAGAAAATGAACTCTGACTACCACATGTGTGGACAGATTTCCTACTCACAGTTGGGTCTGCTTCTCAAGAAAATGCTACTTAATGTGAGTCACCAATTTAAGAGCTGCTGTGGGGCTTTTTTCTTTTTTTTTAAAGAGGTCTCAGCTCTATGAGAGAGAATAGGACCATCCATTTTTTTGTGTTTATTCCAGTGATCAGTACCAAAATGCAGACAGAACTTTCCAAGGAGTGTAAATAGGCCATAATCCCATGGATTTACAAATGAATGTAATTAATCTGCCAGCAAACCTAAAGTTAACTGCTCAGCACATACTTAACAAGCATCTAAAGGAAACCAGATATCCTTTAAACCTGACAGCAATAGTCACAAGTGCCACATCTTGTAAGGGTGGATTATAGATCACAAAAGTGAATCGAAAACTGACTTTGTTAGAATTAGGGAGAAAAATTAAAGTGGGAATATTATGATCTTGATGACAAAAGGAAGGCAGTTCAAAAATACTTCAGATTTTACTTTACTGTCCTACTATCTTTCTGGCATCTTCAATTTTATTTGTTTTGTTTATCTTTCTTCAGTATGACTTACCTGTTTCTTAATACAGCACTTCTACAAGGAGAAAGAAACAATCACCCAAAGTGTCACCACTATCTGATGTTTTTTGTGAAAGGCTTCTAAAAGGATGCAATTGAAGACAGGAATTTTAAATCTAAGGAAAGTTTTCTGCTATATTTAATATAATTTGATTCATGCCACACACAGCATGCTTGATTGAAATATCAGGTGTTTTTATCCCTTCAGCTGAGGGGTGTCTTGTCTGTTATAGGACTACTTTTGTCCTTCAATTTTACAAGTTCCAAATACAGCTTTATAGATCACATTCGCTAATGCATTCACTCATTTAGGACTTTGCCAAATTGCATTGTTTCAATGCAGAGGTTACTTAGCTTAGCTATATCTTAGAAGTTAAGGTTCCATTGTCACATTTTTCTTCCTCACCTTCAAATAGTTCTGTTTATTCCCAACTCAGCAGCCAAGCTATTGATTAAGTTGGCTTAGGTCAGCCCACCCTGCATTTCCAGCCTCAATCCTTACATTGTTTTCCAATAGCTTGCTTTATTGATTTCATGTTCTTGGTTTTGACTTTAGGATCTTGCTTTTAAGCTTTAACCCTGTCCTGTGTTCTTTGCTCAAGTTTTACTTTACGGTTGCCTCAAACTGTCCAAAGAAATTGCAGTCAAATGTAAAGATGTGTCTGCTAGGCTAAAAGGGAAGAAACTAAATCAGGCATCAGTAAAAAGGCACAAAGGGCCCATCACACACTAGTTTCACAATATATATTTTTCAATCTAAGTGCATGTTATGCAATATCAAAGGCAATCTTCAAAACAACAACTTGTACCATTTCTTCTGCTCTACTTAAACCCTAGGGAATCACTGATCCCCTCTGCATAGCTCACTTGGTGACCTTTGGTATCTAAAATCTTGAAATGTTGTCTATTTATATGGGTAAATTAAAGACAGAAGTCCAATTTTTCACCATCTCCCATTTTGTTGAATTACATTTGTGCTGAGAAAACTGTAAAATCTCATTATTCCTATTGGGTAGAATTTTTACTCACTTTGTCCTGTGGGGAATCAGGCATACAAATCAGACTAGAGCTGATTCTGTGAGACCCCTACCTGTGAATCTGAAGGCAGAGTGGGACTTTTACAACATGAGTGGTTCCAATATATGAATCTGCATTTTGCAAAGAATCCAGTGGTAGTTATTTTTGCAGTTCTGTACTATGCTTCTGCAGCTGAAATGAGCATTCTATCAGCACATTTAGTTTGTTCTATTTATTTTACTGAAAAAGCACGAGAGATTTGTGTGTGAATAGTTCTAAATATATATATTTTCATGGAGCTAAAATATTGTTTGGGTTGGTCAGTAAAAGCTTTCAAGAAATGTATGCTTATGGAAGTGTTTATTTCTGCAAAAATAAATATTCCATTATTTGTGTTGCTGACAGTCAGCTTTGTTGTAGTTCCAGATAAAAAAGGGAGTATGTTGATTAGAGAAAATACAGCTATGTTCCATCTTCCTCCCCTGCTTCAGTAAGAGAAGATCATTTGCATATTAATTCTAGAACTGAACAGCTGCATTCCCTAGAAAGCACCATTCATTGCAGCACTGAGCCCCTGAAACCAGGCAGGAGGAAAAAAAAAAGAAAAAGGAAAAAATAAAAGAAAGAAGCCGGCATAAAGCTTAAGGTAGAGACACTGATTTTGCAATTCTTTATTTCCAAAAGGAGTACTTTTCATTTTAAGGACTGCACATAGACATTTCCATATGGCCTATCACAAGAGTATTCCAACCATCTGATGAGCAAAAGGAATACTATTATTTCCATTTCACAAGGCGGCAAACAGAGGCATAATGGGATTATTCTCTAGACTTAGAAAACTATTTACCTATAAATTTAAGTCTCTATTCTATGTAAGAGCTAGGTGATTTGCCCAGGATTACATATGAGCCATGGCACTATCAGATACAATTTCCATCTCTAGTTCCCACTTCCATGTCTTATCCTTCACCATACCAATTAATGCTTTTGTCTCCCTCTACTCTTTTGCTATGTTACAGACTGGCAGAACTTTTCTTGATGAGGGTCTACTAAAATAATAACACTTCATATTGGAAAACACCAAATTACTCAACTGAAGGTCCAATCCTAGAAACATTTTCACTACCAATATCAGTATGTCCAAGCAGATGAACAGGGACCACTTTTATAAGCAATGAAGCTGTAAAGTTTCACAGTATATTCATCTAGTTTAGGAAGCTCTCCTTCTTCCTAGTTACTTTGGTCGCTGACTTGTATTCCTACATGTACAAATGCTCCCAGGCCAAGTGGCAAATTCAATTAATGCAATTACACAGGCTATAAATAACTCTCCCAAACACTGTTTTTTTAAATTCAGCTTGCTTGAATTCAGTCATTGATGTTCTGCTTAATATCTACTAGCACTGCAAGCGATTACAACAAAACGCTTAATCACAATGTTTCAAAGGAATGCCATTTACCAACGGTTTAGGGAGAAAAAGAAGCATTATTTGGCTTATTAAATATCATTAATGCCCCCACCTTGAAGTGAAGGACTTGGGAGACAACTGTTGTCCACAAGTAACTAAATGTCTCTGGCAGGTTACGCTGCCAGGTTCACAGCCACCAACCATATTTGCCTAGGCTCCCACCCTGCCATGGAGAGCTCTGTGTGCTTCACAGCCTGCAATGCATGGTAGAATGCCATCTTTTCTGCAGCTCACTGAGTCCAATGCACAGTATCTGATGATTTGCTTTCTTCAAAAATGTGTGCTACGTGCTAGCAATAAAAACTAGGAACTTGCTCAGCTGCCTTCTGGAACTTCCAACAGTGTTTTTATACAGACTTTTGCTTATTTCTCCTCCCCCATATGTTTTTCTTCTTCTAAATTAGAACTTAATGGAACTTTTGAAAGATAGAATCCTAAGTTAAAGGCAAAGTAACGTTTTTGAAGCTTATTCAGCTGCAGCTATGAGATCACACAGTAAACTACCAGGAACCGAAATCATGCAGAGGAGAAATGTCAACTCTTAACAGAAAACACATTTGAAAGAATTGTGGTTAAAAAGAAAAAGAGAGAAAAGTAAATACAGAAAGAGCTCTAGCATTTCCAGAAATGCTACCACCTTTATGTTAGCCTTCTAAAGGACTAAGATGAGCTCCTGTCCCGCAACAGATTACATGATTTTTAAAGAAAATCTACTTTATCTTTGCTTTTTTTCCTTTCCTCCCATTTTCTAACGAGTTCCTGCTCAACTGGCAATTAGCAAGAACACTAACAGTGTATCATACTGTGTTCAGGAAAGCAAACCCGGTCATAGAAGAGAAAAATCATACCTTCTGCAGAGTTCTTTCACGAATGATTTTCGTATTTGCTGGTTTTCACAATACAGCATTCCATCTCCTGGAGCATTTTATTGTGAGTAGGAAAGGTTGTTGTAGATCTTCTGTCTTGTTAACCAAAACGACCAGGAGTCAGTGGTCCTAAACTCAGAGCAGTCAACAGCCATGGTGCCATTTCCACAGCTCAGTTCTTCAGCATTACCCCTGGAGAGTTAAAAAGAGCTGTAATGATTGTGACTGCCACATACTCTACATTTCTACAAAGCTCTTTCATGAACTTTCTGCACAAAAAAATCATTTCAACAACTCCAGCCCAAGTATGACAAGTGCGGGAACTTTCATCAAAATGCCTCAACTCTGTAGTCTAAGCCCAGCTTGGAGAATTTCAGCATCAAGTACACTCTAAATACACAGAATTTTAATGTCTGGAGCAACTTGAATTTTCATCAAACACAAGGCTCAAGTGACATCTGACTGAGCAGTTCAAGAGGGCTTCTTTTAACTAGAATACAAAAACCGTGTGTTACCAGAAATCTGGCTAGAAATAATCATTTACTGCTACATTTAAATGAAAGATTTTCCTTGCCAAAAGTACCCTTTTCACAGTCACACTACCAGCCTAGGTCTAATTAACAGCATTATTTCACTATTTCTGAATATATTGTATAGCTCGTAGAAAGGTAAACTAATACTCTCAAAGAAAAACAGACTGCTTATTTTAAATCTGTTATAAGGACAAAATAATTTTATGTATAGTCCAATTTCTATGACTATATTAATAAGAGAAATTTTTTAAAACCCTAATATTTTAAATCTTGACGTATTCTTCACGGCTATTAGTTTCTAAAAGTATTAATTTTACTTAGAAAGTCAAGGGGTCATGGACAAGCCCCCAAATATTATTTTAATTTATTTTGGGGGTTTGCTATGTTTGGATTTTTGAGGGGGATTGTTTATTTTGTTATTGCTCTCAGGAAAAAAGTATGCCAACTGTTTCATGGTTTCACATCTTAGCTTCCTGCCACCTTGCAGGTATACTCTACTCCTAAAAGACAAGATCAAAATTTTATGCTTTTACATATTTCATGCTTTTATACCTTTTCTTTTCTGGGTAATTCATGTTTAATATATGTTGCAGGTGGTTGAAAGGGAAGTATATAGTTTGGCACAGACCTACCACACACTTTTCTCTTGCTGAAGACAAGCATTCTGTGTTTGTGTCCTTAGCTTAGCTGAATGGTAGATTTATATTGATGTCAGAGAATGAGCAATTAAGACAGTTATCCTTATCAGCAACCTTATCTGAAAGATATTAGAGAAGACCAATCACATAAAGCAGGGCTAAATTCCTGCCAGGCTTTTGAACTGAAGCCATTGAGCAAACTGGCTTTATGCACAGAGAACTAACTACAATCTAAACACCACTTTGCTTCTAGAAAGCAATATTTTACTGCTTTGTCCCTGCTAATCCAGATGTCCCGTGTTTACCTGGACACCTGTTTTGGCAGAGACAGAGGGAAAGGCTTGAACACCACCTCCTTCTCTGCTCTATTGCCCACTCTCACACGCAGGACAGCGTCACAAACAGTCCTTGTGCTCAAACAAGTTAAGCACACATCCACAGTTTCCCCATTAAGATGGCTGTCCGTGGAGCAGCGCGGCTCTGGGAGCAGTACAAGTGCCAGGAGGCAGCCAGGGTCAGCTCCACGTCAGTGCTGCTCTGACACAGCACCTGCTGACTGCAGGGTAAACATGCATCTCCTTTGCAAAAAACTGCACACACACACTTGGGGTTCTTTGTTTTTCAGGCTTCAATGTCAGCGTTTACCCTCCTAAAGCTTTGGGAAAAGGGCATAAAAAAACCAAACAAACCCAAAGAATCAGGAGATTGTCATATTTACACGTACACACATACTAGATGATGCTAAGGAAAGAAGAGCCGTGGTAAAGTTTTCAATATCAGAGTGAAGATGTTTTAAGGAGCTAAAAAGTTGGGAAAGATGCAGAATTCTCAGCATCCACATGAAGATGCCTGATCTGTTCATAACCATTGGGACAAAAAACTGCAGAAATTCTCAATTTGCACCATAAGATGCAAAGTGATGGACTTCACTACTCTTGAGAGACTCTTTATCCTAATTTTTAAACCAACTAATCAGAAGTTACATTTCTCATCTCTCTTCAAACACATTTTTCTGACAATCAACACAATTATTAATAAACATCCATTCCAAAATACAACAATAATATGTAGAAGACTACAGGAATATGGAAAGAAATTACTTCCCCTCAAATCTAGGAATTTGCTTATCCCATGGCTGTGTAACAGCAGACAGGCAGTGGAGAAAAAGCTTAAAGGTGTCTGTGTGTGTTTCTGCATGTTCACCCATGTTCAGTACCGACACAGATGAACTCATTTTATGTGAAAGGCAGGTGTAAATCTTAGGAAAAAATATTTCTCATTCTGTCTTGTAAGCATCTGCCTATGGATCGATCCTCTCCTCCCTTTCCCTTGCTTTTGATAAGACTGACTTTCTTTTTTTCCCCATGCTTTTATCCCACAGTTACATGACAATGTGTAAGAAATTAGGAAAAAAAATTAAAATAATCCACAAATGTCAGAGGAACTATGGAACCCAGATGCAAACATTGGGTAAGATACAAAAGCAGCTCAGATATGCTGTGAAAATCTGTTACAAGAACAGTGACACTTCTACTAAATTACTATAATAGATGTAAAATGACATAACTTTAGATTTACCAAATTATCAAGGATTAAATATGATCTCATAAAAAGAAAAACATGTAAAAGACTATCTGTTGAAAATCCTGAGTTATGTTTTCTACCTCTTCAGACAGAGCATCTGTGATGGCATGGCAGACAGTCAGCTCTAGCATATATTCTCAGCATACACCTCTGCCACTTCACATTCTCACCACTCACCCTCCATGAATTTTCTTTTTTTCTCTCCTCTCTCATGCTTCCTTACAGTCACATAACCCATAATTTTATTTTTAACTTTTATGTTCTACTCACTTAATAGTTTTAATTGGTTTTCTCCCTATTCTTTATGTCATCATGAGATATTTCCTAGTATGTAAAGTTGAAACAAGTGAGGTGTTTTAACAAATGAACTGATTGAATGACTGAAGGTTATTTTCAAAAAGAAACCCATCAAATTTTAATATATTTGTTTTGTGTAAGATTTCAGTATAATTAAGACTTCACTGGACACAGAGGCTTCCAAGAAGCTGTTTTTGAAAGTTCTGTTTATCTGAACACAAAAGCATGAGAAAATGTTTTACATAGTTAGAAGTCTGTTTTTAACAAAACTCCTTAACTGAAAAATTACCTTCCGTGCATAAAAGAATTTTTTTAATTACTCTATTTCACAGCAATCTTGCCAAATTTTGCCCCCAGTATAAACTTCATTTAGGGACTTATTCCTACTTTATCTTAGCTGTCCTGCACTCATTACAGAACCCTAATACTGGACTCATGAGATGAAGGCCTTCCCAGCATGCTTTGGTAGAAAAATCCCAACTGCATCAAAGTTCAGGGATTTATACTTGTTAGCACTAAAGGAAACATGAGTCTGACTTCCCTCCAGATGGCAAGCTCGCAATCCTGTCTATTTGATCAAAGAATCCTTTCTTTCATGCTGAAGTAGATGCAGGTTATAGGTATTCACGGAGCAGGGTGCATGTATTTGCTTAAACAATTTCTCTGAACAGTCAGGATTTACAGGGTTAGCTTGTCAGGTGCCTCACTTGTGTGTTTGTTTAACCAAGCTTCAGGGTACCTGAGCTGCACTGAGGGGGAAGTGCTGGGGAAATAAGTGCCTGGTTCCTGTGCAGATCAAACATGTCCCAGGCTGACTTTATCCACCTCATTTCTGGGCTATTTGGTTCAAGTTAGTGTTCTAAAGACTCATTTACTTAATATGAAATTGATAGCAAGTAATATAATCTTTTTTATCACAGTTTTCATACCAGACAGAAATAACTGTGGTACACACACATTAAACAAATCATTCTGTTACAGAAGGCTGAAGGAAGATGTGTAAAGCAAAAACTACAGACAATCATACAAAGATAATAATCACATTATGTTATATAAAGATTATAAAGTCCTGGTACTACTCATTGCATTTGTGCCACTGTCAGCAAGTCAAGGTTGTGGTTGTGAGGGCCAAACTCAACTGAAACATAAAAAACCAAAACTTACAAATTTACTGCAAACTCAAAGAGGTCTTGAGCTTGGATCCTGGTATGATAAACAGATTTTGAAGTGCCATAAGGATATAAAGGACTTTAGAGCATAGACACACTCAAGCCAAATGCTACTAATAAAAAAAAAAAAATCTTTGGAATCCCATGATTAGAAGAATAGTTGGATTTGAATTTATGCAAATAATTTAGCTTTCTCAGTGTTAGAAAAGTAATCAGCCACAGCAGTAGAATTCTGACTTAGTGATTTATCTTCTGACTGAGTCGCAAAGTGCAAAGGAGATTATATGCTAGGGCACTGCAGATAGGTATTTCTCAGTGTCCATTCACTTGTAAACACTGGATATTTCCGTAAAAGTGACATGTTTTGATCCTTCTAACTGATTCATTACAGCCTCATGTCAATCAGGGTTAAGGGGAAAAAAAAAACCAAACTGTAGCATTTATAGCTACCACCCCCCAGTCTATTTTACAAAGATAGGAACATTTTCTTGAAAGCAAAAATTTTCACAGGCTACTCCTATATGCCCATATAAAACTATAAAATCAACATGCTGTGTCTTCCCCCAAAGTCACAACCTTCAAAAAAAACCCTATGCTTCTATTTTTCACAAATTCTTATTTACTGGAAATAAAAAGTCAAATCAAACTTGGAACTGAGTAAATTACCTGGTTTCTGTGTACAAGATGTAAAACTGCAAGAAGAATTCCACAGGTGAATGAATATTCTTCCCTGTTACACCACAGAGATACATTTACATGTATGAAACTTCATATGTAACTCAGATTTTGTTACTCAGTGAATAGTAACCCTACAGCCCTTGCGAAAACATGTTCAGATTTCCTCACTAGATTACATATGCTTTACATCACTGCAAGTCTCACAGAATGCTTTTTAAGCATATGAGAATATTTTCATGCTAAATTACAGTCTCATTTAAAGTGAAAGGATTATAACACAAAACATGGTGCAGATGCTACATAAAATCACTGAGATGTATCTCAAGACAAGAATACTTTTTCTCTCGGTTTTTTTTTCTCCTTAAGAAAAGTATGAGAAGATCTCAAGCTGCTTCTGGGGAGCCTGATTCCTCAAGAATACATTATCTGTCAGTGCACTCAGGTCCAGCTGCTGGGATAAATGAAAGCTGTCTACTGCTATGCTCAATCATCCTTGTGCTATTCCTTCTTCTCATTTTTCCTAACATATTTTTTCCATTTCAGATAGACAGAATCTAAAGGTAACAGTTTTTTTCATTGAACTCAGTCCAGATGTTTGTGGAAAAACAAAATAAAAATACAGTCAAACTTTCAGAGCTGAATGAAGCAAGCAGCAGTAGAAGTTAGATGTGGATATTTCCCAGACATCCCATGCTATTCCTGCCTACTCTGCTACTCACCCTCTCCTTCTGCCCTGGGGAGCTGTACAGAGCCTGGAGTGCTGGCCTTGCCAGTCCACTCAGAGTTTGAATTCAGCATCTCTTTTGCAAGAGAGATTTTGCAAGTGCAAAATAGTGTACTGTTTTCACTAAAAGAGGCAACCTGTGGTAAACACTTTTATGATCATTTGATCCACTAACCCACGATTAGCTGATTTCCAATACAATAGGTGAATAAGGCAATATAATAACGAGCTTAAAATAGTGAAATACAGAAGACCTCAACATGTCTGAATGTCATTGCAAGTATATGTCTGTATTTCTACACTAGCCAAGACTTAATTCAAGAATTCTTTATCAGTCACATAGTGTAGAAAATTTAGAGATATTAAAGTTTAGAAACACTTCTATTACACAGAAGGGATATTAGTACCTTGTGAGAACTCAAATCCAGCCTGAAAGAAGAGACAGATCTAACTCATTTAATTCTTTCTGCCCTAACAAAGCAAGAAGCTGTGATCTCAAATGAGGTAAACTGGACTCCCATCCTCTGAATTAAATCTCAGGAAGCAAATCTGAGGTATCTTACCACAGTTGTCACTGACAAGGCAGAGAGAAAGCCTGTAGGCCTGGTTGTACTACTGCTATCAACTGCAAAATATCAGCAATTTTAAATATCTGAAATGCATGGTGTTTGTACTTTAGTACTTCATATACTACTCCTCTGTAACCATTTTAAAGTAAGTTTTTTCTCTTTATTTACTTCATCTGTAATCTGAAAGAAACAGCGTTCCTTGCTGTTGTAAGAAAATGAAAAATAAAGAACTATTTTTTAAAAAATTCTTCCATCCTTAAACTTTGCTTCACATAAAACTTTGTATTTATGTTCCTTCAGGAGGCACTGACCTAGCCTGCACATAAAATGAGTGAACAGAATTCCCTCATGGCTGTTGACTAAATGGCAAAACACGTACTTCCATGCACATTTGTGTTTCCCTGCAAGCTCATGGTCTGGGGTCCAGCACAACTTAGATTTCTGCTACAATATTATAACACAAATGACATTTTTTACAGAACTTCTGAATAGAGTGATCATGAATAAAACTTACACTTTCCCTTCTGTCCCAAAATACATTCGATTGCATTCAAATTTGAAAAGATCGGAGGCACAAGACGTGCGATGCCATCACCACATACCAGAACGACATTTCCCGCCTTTTTTCCTGCCGTGATTCCCCTCAGAGTAACTTGTGGAGAGATACCTGCTTTGTTATTGCCATGTGGCAAAAGACAACACGATGGCGGCCGTCACTGTGGCTCAGGATTCGGGAGCAAGCTCAAAACAGAACTATTTAATGAAAATCTCGGGCCCCTCTTCACCCGGGCGGCCCGTGGCCCGGCCGTGACGCACAGCCGGTGACCAGGGCCGCAGGGAACGCGGCCGCCCCAGCCCCACCCGCAGCAGTGCCAGGGGCTCCTCCCAGAGCCACCTGGGCCCTAAGTGAGGAGCTGCTACACACAGGATATTCAGAACTGCTCATTTCTGCTGGATGCTGTGGCAATTATCTGCAGGCTGGGCTGTACTATTACATTTCTGAAGGAACGTGTGGGGCTACAGCACTGCAGCATCACTTTCCATTACATTTCAGGAAAACTTTTCCTTCTTATTAATGATTGATGTTCAAACTTCTTACATTCCTTATTTTTTGATTCTTCTGTTGAAGAGCACGAAGCTGGCCTTGCCATCATTTCTGAAATAGCCTTTCATACCTGCAACATGGTCTGAAATCCCATGCAGGTGAGGGGGTGCTGTGGGCCAGCGCGGCCTCTGGGCCGGCACAGCTTCAAAGCAAAGAACCAAACACTGCCTTTCTCTGCCCCAGAGAAGAGCCAGGGTGGGAAAGACAAAAGTCACAAAACTGGTTCAGAAACCTCTCAAACTACACATCTACTGGTTATATAGATCCCTTTACAAGAATACATAAACAGCAAAAGTCGAGAATGACTGAGGATGGAAAAGAAAGGCATGTTATCTGTTACCTCTGCCACAAAGAAAAGGCACCACCAGGTCTTTGGCAATGGATTTCAGTGCTTTAAAAACACTAAAATAATGTAGCTTAGAAAATACAATGAGAAGAGCATAGCAACAGACTGTTCCTTTGCCTGAAAAGAGAAGAAAGGAAAGAAAGAGGCCCCTTTCGGGCTGGAAAGAGAATATCACTACAACAAGTTTTAGCTTGCATCTAGCACATGCAACACTTACATGGAAGAAGGAAATTCCAGCTTGAAAAGCCAATTAACTTCTCTTCCTATAAATTAAATTGATCTAACCCAAACCAGATTATTTGGTTTGATACTGAAAATTTTAACATGTTGACTTTGAAGTCTGGCCTCTAACAAGTTTCTAATATGCCAGCTCATGCTGTCCATCTGGATCATTTTCTAATGGTCCAAATCTATAGGATATTTTTGCTTGTTTTAAACTGTATTGTATTTTCATGCTTTAAACTGCCAGATAGCTAGATCAAGTTACAGATGTCACACAGTGGAAAATCCACCTCTTACAGATGACAGTCATAATAAAAATACTTCTTCACACATACTGAGGAATAAATAGAAACACAAATAAACCACAGTTCAAGGGAATTTAAGTCTTTTAGACCCCGTCTGATAAGAAGTATTTGTGTAACATCAAAGAAATAGTTTTTGTTAGGTCAGTCTTTTGTATGATTCACAGCACATACACAAAAAAAGAGGTAAACTATCCATCTCTAAGACTTTTTTCTATTTTACTAATACTGTGACTTGTCCTGCATAGTGTAGCATTCAAAGCAAATAGTGTCACCAATGGTGCTTAATTTATTTTTATGCTACTCATTATCTCATCCAATCTACCTGAGACCAGAATGTTGGGGCTTTTTTTCATGCACATTTGTGAACAGCTCAAAAGAGCAAGTCACTTATTCCCTCGCTAGTAAACGGTAGTTAACTGCTAATAGTACTAATACAGAAGACACAGAAAAGCTGTAGAAGAGAAGGTAGCCATTTCTTCTGTTCTGTTTGGGACAGGCCATGTTTCAGGTCACTTTAGCCAGTATAAGTTTAGATTAAATATGATAAAAATTCATAATCCTAAATATTGCTGAGTTCTCAGATATTTCAATATGAACCAAGCTTTGCATTGCCATTATGAATCATAGAATGCTTCAGTTGGAAGGGACCCACATAAGGATCATTGAGTACAACTGGAAATCTGGAAAACTTCAGTTTGTATCACAGTGCTTCACAGACCACCAAAAAAAACCCCAAAACATAGGGCACAGAGCATTTTAAAGTGGAATAAGAGAACATGAACATTTTGTCACGTTCACTGCTTTTTAGAACCAC
Source organism: Pardalotus punctatus (assembly GCA_013400915.1). Taxonomy (NCBI): domain Eukaryota; kingdom Metazoa; phylum Chordata; class Aves; order Passeriformes; family Pardalotidae; genus Pardalotus; species Pardalotus punctatus. The sequence goes on from VZTX01020281.1 coordinate 361,284, forward strand.
TTTTTCTGTTCCACCAAATCCATCAAATATTACCTTTGCAAAAACCATAGCTGATGTTATTGTCTTACACCCCTGAAACAGAAAATGTCTCAGCAAGTCATAAAGCCTTACTGTGAAGAGCAAACAAAAACTATGGTTCATTTCTATAATTTCCCCATCTATCTTAAAATTTATTGCAAGTTCTCTGTTTTCAGTGATGAGACACACACCTCCAACAGCTCACTGCTGTAAAGCAAGGCTTCTGTTCAAGCAACTGCTTAGATAATCCATGTTCAGAAATTAGGTCGGATTGAAAACATGAAGACAAGCAAGACATGCAAGATAATGGCCCTATAGCACCTCCTTCTCCCTTTCCAGTACTGCTACCACTTTTCACACTTACTACTCTTTAATACTCTCCCTCAAAAACAGGAAGTAAACTGAAGATGGAGGGATTCTGCTGCAAAACAGGGACAAGACCTGTGAGAGGACATTACCAGATGCAAAAGAGAGGACAAGGAGAGATGTACAGAGTTCTGTGGAAGGAAACTTGTTTCAAAATTCCCTTTTCTTACTGAGATATTTATGGGTCTGGCACTACAAGTTCAACTCCCTGTCTTACCCACACAAACATTGTACTTGCACAGTAGCTCTGTAACAGCAGCTTCAGTATAAAAGCAAGAAGTTATGGGAATGAAAGTACATAATACATTAATTTTCAATTGAAGAAGTGAACATCAGCTTCTGCTTCTCCTTTGTGACAGAATAAAAATACATACCCAAGCTCCAGCTTCTGACCATCTTTCTAGTTAACATGAGAAAAAGAATAGTAAAGTCATAAAATCCATTAAACCCTTTTAAGCTGACCTCCTTTATCACATTAAACTTGAAAGCCGAATGTCATGGAGTCATTTTAAAAGAAAAATCAGAGGTTTGTATTCCTTCATTCAAATGGATACCAAAAAAACAACATTGCTGATTCTAAACAACAGCTAAAGTGAAAATTTAAAAAATACCTGCCATTACTTGTCCAAAATCAAAAGCAGCTATAGGATTTCTGTATTGAGGAAAGGAAAAAAAAAAACACAAAAACAAACAAACAAAAAAAACCAAAAAAAAAACCCCACCAAGAAAACAAACAAACAAAAAAAACCAACCAAAAACCCCCAGATGTTAGAGCAAACAAAATATCCTGGGTTTAGGAAATGAGACACAGCAGGGATCACAGTATTTTAATTGGTCACTACTTCTTTTCTGTTTTTTTTTCATTTAAATAATACATTCTGATGTTTGCAATCCCCCTCCCTTTGCTTTGGTGTACACACAGACGTCATAATTGTGTCTTCTTAATCAGTACCTTGAAATAAATTTACAGAGGGACATTATAGCAGCAACAACTCAGCTGCTAACACCAGAGTCCTCAAGAGCATTTAGAAGGAACAGTTTGGACTTACCAACTTATTATTTTTGCCAAAAGGAGTCTAGCACCAGCAGTTTTCCCTAATCAAGTTTTCCTTTTCTCAAGTGAAAAAGTACATGAAAAGCAAGGAGACTGGAGAGAAATGCAGTCTGAGTGGAAGACATGCAAGAAGTGACTAGAGACTAATCAAATGGTACAATTGTACTTATTTCAGTGATTTTCTGCACAGTCTAGTCCTTTCCTCCCTTCTGATGCAGCATTAAAGCAGTTTCCCCATATCACTTTCTTCTTTGCACATAGCTTAGTACCCCCTATAACAAGTTGAATAAAATAAGATCTCTGAGTTACTGTGCTAGGTAATTTTTTTTCTATTAGAGAAGCATCATCTTCTGGTGGTACATATATGCCCACCACAGGAGTACACAGAATACGAAAGCAAGCAGTAAACTCTGACAGAATAGAAATGGAAAAAAAACTACAGAAAAACATTCCCAGAAGAATACAACTATTTTTTTTTTCCCTTCGATTAACCTAAGGAGAGCTACTTAAGCATCAGAAGTAAGAATAATGATTGAACTTACTGGAATACCTACGTACTAAAGAAACATTTACTTCTGTCAACAGAAGACTACAACCAATTAGATTTGCAAAAACAGGTTTGAATTCCAGCTCTTTCCCCCTTGAATAAGTCCAGTAGACTTGTTGGTATATAGCCTCTTGAGATATATAGGTACATGGAACAAACTAACTTTCCTGACACGTAATTAAATAAACTGAAATAAACCACAGCTTTAAACTCTTAATAAAATAAATCCCAAACTAAAATCTTTTTTCAGGGTTCCATTCTTTCTTTGTATCATCATCTGAGGGGCTTTCTCCACTGAGCATCTGGGAGCCATCATGTCAAGCTCCGGATATTAAATGTACATGAAGTTCTCTGCAGGCCTAATGAGTTACAACAGAGGTCACATTCTACACTGCCCAAATGTAATTTGAACAATTCCTCACAACAAGAATTGTGACACACCTGTGTATAAACACTTCTGACAGTAAAAATGACAGTAAATTATGCTATTTCTCGTCTTTTCTACAGCAGAAAGATCCAGAATAGCAATGGAGTTTCCCTTATCACTGCTAGTATCTGTGACTTTTTCACGTTTACTGCTCCGAGTAAATTTTTCTGAGAAAGTTTCATATATTTTCATAGTAAAAACCATATGATCTGATATGTGAAATATATTTTGAGAGCTTGGAAACAATCCAACTGCTTCCAAGTTGTACTCTTAAGACTTGAGATAACAATAGGTTTCTCTAAAACAGTGTCTTGCTTTTCAAGTAACTTTTTTTTCTTTGCTATAAAAGTGAAACTAAGATCACCCCTCATATTTCAGGGAAAAGAAGAAAACATATTCAAATATTGTTAGATGAAATAAAACATTTCACATATGGATAAATGCTAGCTTTCTAGCATGGCAGGAAGACAAGCTGAACAGGATCATTTCTGCCAAAACTATTAGCAAATTGCCTTACAGTGATTGGCTTGGCTGCAAGTCTTAGGTTTTATGGGTTTGGGCTTTTTTTTCCCTCCTCTGCTTTGTTTTGATTTTGAATTTCTTTGAGGATAGAGATATTGGGCAGGGGGAGGATCAGGGAGTTACATTAATCCACACATAGCTTGTAAGTTAAGTCATTTCTTCTGGATATTTTGCTACTTAAGTACATCTGGCTTTGTTTAATGTCAGTTTTTTAACTGAACCACATTTTTGCTGTAGTAATCTACAATACAGTAATGAAAAGCTTGAAGGAAGCAGAGGCTAAACAAAATTCATCCATTTCTGCCCATTTAATACTGCTGCCACAGCCACTGACAGTGTAAAAATGTTTTTGTCCCTTACTACTGGCAAGCCAGAAATATATTATAAACATGCATGCACGTGTGTACACACACATTTTCACAACACCTATCTCTTTCTGGTTTTCAGCAAGTGCATTTTTTTTTTTGTTGTTGTTTTGTCTCTTTAGAGAATTTTTCTGCATTCTCCACTATGTGACATCATTTGCCATTATGTATATCCCCTGCTGGAAAGCAGCCAGCACAGATTGCTCTGAACCCCCTTTCTCCATCTCACCACAAACTCAGTTTCAAGCCCCCCCATTGAAACACTTAATCCTTCTGCTATTGTGAACTCCACATTAGGGAGAAATTGAAGCCATGACAACAGCTTGATTCCTGAAGACTCTGGGCCACTTCGGAGGCGTCCCCACTGCCCAGGCCAAACAGTTCAATGTACTCAGCTTCTCCTCTCCATGGGACATTGGATTGGACGCCCTTCATTTAACCAGAGAATTTCAAAGTGTCTGAAATTTGGGTTCACCTCTGCTAAACGCATGGATGTTCAGCAGTTCCTCTGAAGTTTTCCAAAGCTTCTCAAAGTTGCATCTACCTTTGCAATTTAGGTAAGAGAAATTGGTATTTATGCCATGGTAAATTCTGGAGTGTGAAGATTGTGCAGAAGTGTCTATTTGCAGCATTTAATTTCTTCTGCTTTGTCAATTTTCAAACAGTTAAAATTCTAGAAATTTAATCATATTTAAAGAGAACAAAAGCAATCCACAAAATTCAGGCAAACAGCAGCTTAAAAATAATGATAATAAAAAGAAAAGTGGCAAAAACATAACTAGGAAGCCTGCCACCTCATGTTCTAATTTCAATGGCAGTATAAATATAGTCCAGAACAGTGCACATTAACAGATGACGGGAAATTCTTGGATAAACAACACGCAATTCAACCTGCAGAATTTACCAACATGTGGTTTCACTACGACACCTGGCCTTTCTGAAAGGTTCACCGATGTACAAATCCTGAGTAGCAACATAGGGTAAAAAATTTAAAATATGGCAAAATACACACCATGAACAGAGATCAATTTTTTTTCTAATAAAAGCAGTCTTTGTCTAACCCATTGAATATTTTGAATATTTAGGATAGTAGATATCTGACTTCCCCTTTTACCCCTGCTGGCTAGAATAAAGCACTAAGTGGACAAGAGGTTATTTTTTTGTGAGATCTTTCATGGCTATAGATCAGTTAAAGTCAGAAGAGACTTTCATTTAGAATCATGGGGTCAACAACTCGAAGCTTCTGCACCTAAATATATTTGAGCTACCCAACTAACACCACAACATACAGAGCCCTGTCAGTCAGCATGGACTTTCTTTTTAAAAGCCATGAAAAAACAAACACTCCTTCCGTGGCAGAGATAGGCAGAAAGCTGTGTATCCCAGGACTAACGACTTAGCATTTAAAACCAAGAAGTGGAAAGGCAGTTCCTTTTTCAGAGCCTGACTCCCAGCAGCACGAGAGTGAGGCGTGCACAGTGTGTTCTGCAAACTCCGCTGACTGCCTGGATTGTTTGTTCTCCCTGCATAAGCAGCGCTAAAACGAACACTCGGGAAGCACAAGGTACAGGGAGTTGGTCAGGGAGAGAGCAAAATCAGGATATGTAAACAAACTAATGAGATCAGTGCAAACAGCCATAGCACACTGTGTTTCAAGAAGCTCGTAACCTATCTGGTAAATTCAGGCTGCCCTTACAACATCCCTGGTCTCCTCCTTCTCACTGGGGCCTCTGGCTCCTGAGCAGCACAAGTAGATGAAATATTTTGGCTACAAAAACCCTCCTCAATAAATCCCCTAAGTTAAAAAACATTAAAAGTTGTCTGTCAAACTGTATGATTGCAAGTGCATCCTGAACTTTTTCAATGCTTAGCAAACAAAAATTAAAGACAATTTTTTATTTGTAGGTGTGAAAAAGAAGATGTTCCTTGGCATTATATCTCCTTTCCCCAAAACTAGGATGCAGATGATAAGGGGTTTTATTGATAATGTTTCATTGCATACTCTCTGGTCTCCACTGACTTCACGTGATATTTTATGAAGACCAGAGGACTGGAAAAAACTTCTGACTACAGAAGGAGTGGCCTATCACTGTAGAAAAGGTCTTAGGAAAAAAAAAAAAAAAAAAATGAAAAAAAAAAAAAAAAAAACAGAAAAACCAACAAAACCAAACCCCACAAAACCCACCAGATCCCTAGCAATGAGTGCTGTAGTTGTTCATAAACTTGTGCCATTTTCCCAGGGGTGTCCATCTAAAAGGAGAAAGATCACACTGTAAAACTGATTTTTTTCCTCTGTATTTCACCAGTGGCCCATATGACACAATGAAGCAATAAACAGAGCCCGTGGGACCAACAGCAGCCACAAAAGGGTTTCTGTCACTCTTTCCTGAGTAAGGGACAGGACTAAGCCCATTCCACCCATCATTTCAACTTCTCCAGAGACACAAGGACACAGAAATGAAAGGTGCAATGACATCTACTGTTTCCAGTTAAAAGTGATTTTCTTTTCCCAAGAACAGGCACATCTACAGGCACAGAACAGTAACATTTCAGTTTACTGTGGGGAAATTGAGGTTTACTTACATTCATGTACATAATTATTAGAAGAAATTTTTTTTCAGATTTTTTTCATGTGGTATACCATCATGCTACCCATGGAAAAGCATTTCCATATACAATCCTTAGCTAATTTTGAATTTTAGTCTAAATTCTACCCCATATACAGATACACTCACTATTCACTCATACTACACACACACACAAAAAAAAATTAACTACTGCATCTGAAACACCAGTCAGAAATTTATTTTAAAATACTAACATTTAAAACCTGCCTGATTTTTTAGTCTGTGGACTCAGTTCTGTCTGAAACCAACTTCTTCACAAAAAGAACTCTCCCTGCATTTCCTTCTTTATTTTTAATTCATAAAAATTGTGTCTAAGTTGTCAGTTTTAAGTGACCTGAACTTATTTACATGCACACAGCAGAGAAGAGAGGGTTTATAATAGCTCAATACAGGCAGCCCCATGAAGCAAGCCAAGCATTCCTGCTGGTCTTACATATAATCAATGAGCCTGCAGTGCATTCACTGATGAATTGGACAATGAGACTGAGGGTCTGAGTCATATTCAATCAACTCCATTTCCAGCAGCCTGTCAGGGATGATGGCAGATCTATTTTGCAATGCTGTACACATCAACCCATTTGGGAGAATGTGTTTTTATATGTGTGTGTGTGTGTATAAATGCGTGTACATACATAAAATAAGTGTGTTGGTGTATATATAAACATAAATTGATGGATTTGTTCAGGAGCACATTTCAATGCAGCTCCTTGGTTGCCTTTTCTTAGCAACTGCGTGCCCACCCAGAAGCTTTTTTCCAGCAACAAGAAAATTAAAGTACAGAGAAGCATATTCATAAAGCTGTGGCTGTTCAAACTGAAGATAAAAACATTACAAGAAGATGGTAGATGCTCAGCTAAAGAGATGTGTCTCAGGGGCAGACCTCTAAATGGTCTATTAGATAGGATGAGATAGTAAATCTAATTTGCCAAAACACAGGCGCGCTCATCAACGTTTCATGCTGTCAATATTCCATGCTAGCTTGCAGCCTTGATGGAGCTCACATAGTAATGAGCCTGAGAGCTTGGGAAGGATTTGGCTGTTCTGTAGCCAGTCACCCTTTGTCTCACCAGTGAATTAGAGCTCCAGAATGTGCTCCACACACTGGCTGAGCAAACAGCCCTTCAGGTGGCAGAGCTACGGCAACTGACCACTGATGTAAAATGCAGGAACAGTTCCAAGAAACACATGCTTCCTAGATTTTCTGTGCTGGAAGAAAAAAGGAGGAAAGTAAATTTTTTTTTTTTTTTTTTTTTTTTTACCTTTCAAAGCTCCAAATATGGTTTCATTTGGAAAATGGATGGTGCCTTGGAAGGAAGTAGGTTGCATCTAAGAAACAAGAATTAAGAAAAGTAGTGCTGAGGTTTTTATTTTTTAACATGGGGGTTTTCCTCTCTTCCTTAATGTTTCTTAAACTAAAGTTTTAATTTCTTAAACTTAAGCCTTCACCAGATTCAGGCCCCAGATCTTTCTGGAGGTCTGCTTATCAGTCTTCAGGATTCTGATTTCACACTGTTTAAGGCAGCATCCACTTCAGCAGAATCTTCTGAGAAGATTCACACATGTAAACAAATTATTCTAGCAGAACAAAAACACACGCGAAACAGAAGAATAAATTAATAGAGTACATAGGGTACTGGAGTGACATGTGCTACACTGACCAGCCCTATCTTTTGCTTCTGCAGGATATTTTTCCAATTCCTTTTGGGAACCATAAGCATGTGCTTTTGCGGGCCAGATGAACAGCACACTGATGCCAAGGTTAGAGGAAAAGTCTTTCAGGAGCACAGTCTCACTTCTTCAATTCTACCTGCTCCGATGCACAACAAATTCCCTAGTGATCTTATATAACCCATTAATCCAGCAATTAACTAACCCAAGGCCAAAAAAGTAGGTACTACAGGCAATGGAGGAGAGTGGCCAGAAGCAGACATATGTAGTCATAAACTCTCATAACCAGTCATTCGTTTTTTATAGCCTGCTGTCCATAACCCTGTCTTATCTCATTTCCTGAGGCAACTCTGGAGAATGAGGGTATCTGGATGATACTATTCTAGTCTTCTGATTATCAGAATAGGATTCCTTTTCTTACTGTTATTTGACCCAGATGCAAGTAATGGGCACGGTCCAAAGTGAGGGATTTTTCTTTATCCCACACGGGAATAAAGAGCCCTGAAAAACACCCTTTTGGGAAGAAGGTGCAAAATAAAAAAGTCTTTACCTAAACAAATCCAAGGACTGGCCATTCCGATGCCAGCTATCCAGGAAGTGGAGTCATATTGAACCTCCCACACTCAACAAAGAGAAGTTCATGCTGTAGGAGACACTCAACTGACAGCATCTGTAGGGTTACCGTGGGATTTTCCTGTGAGGAGCACCACTCACCAAGGTTCGGGGTAGGGTTGTTTTGAGGGTTTTTTCACCTTCTGCATAACATCAGGTGTAACTTACATGCCTATTGCAGACAAGAACTTCTAAATTTGTTGCCACTCAACAGAAACCAGGCTTGGAGCAGAGGTGGTCCAATGGCTTATGACAACAAAGGTCCAACCCTTATCAGTAAAAGAAAGGGATGCAAGTTATGGCGTGTTTAGACAAAACTGAGGACCATATACTATGACATTTTACATTAACTGTCCAAAGTGCTTGCAATAGCTACTGCAAATGGCTGATTTTAGTCTACTGCTACAGAGAGCTATAACATCATTAAAAATGCATAATCCTGGTGAAACATGCACAGAGAGTTGTATTAGCTTTTATGGATGTGTTGAGTACCTGACATTGCTTGACAATTAACTTGAATTTTTAAAAAAATACATTCTGGTGTCAACATACTCCTGGAAGATTTGTGCTTTTTGTATCAAGACATGATTTTTTCCAGTAAAGACGGCAATCAACTTGATATAAAATCTCAAAGAAAGCAGAAGCAATAAACTTACGGTGTGAAGTAAAAAACACCTGTGTATCACACTTACTGAAAGGAATAAAAAAGCATTTTCCCTCTACCTCTGACACTTTTGCAGAACTGAGTCAGCACAGAGTCTGTACAAAACCCTGTTAAATGTTCTTTAAGGAAGAACCTTATATGCTCCAGCAGGATGCTGTGATCAGAAAGATGGCTATTTCAGCAATGACCTGCTCAACACACTTGAAACAAGCAGCTCACCTATCTGTATTCTCCTAATTACATTTTAACCACACAAAATGCTTTCACTTTACATTTTTTAGGCTAGCACAGATTTTTTAGATTCCACTGGAGTAGATCAAGAGCTTATTAATGTATCAGAAAACTTAGATTCTGCATGCTGAAAAATATGCCAGAACAACATAATATGTTATGAACAAAACAGTATTTCTAAAGATGAAATCATAACCTTAAGTAGAAGGTGGGTTTTGCTCTATTCTGTCTTATACTGAAATCAACAGGAGTTTTAACAATCTTGAATTTTGCTGGTATTACCAAAACCAATAGTATTTTATAAAAACAGTATGCTTTTTAATGCCTTCTTATATCCAAATAGAGCACACAATATCTTCTCTCTGGGAAATCAGCAAAGGAGCCCTTGAATACAAAAACACTTCCTTTACTTCAGTTAGGGACAGCTAGCAACAAAGTGGATACAGATTTTCCTAGGAGATATCTGAAGAGTGAGGAGAGAATGGTTCATATTTACAGTATTTCAAAGCAATGAAGCAAGATGCATGAGCCACGGAAGGACAATTAAATAAGGAGGTAGCTAACAAACATTGCTGGGTGAGCCACAAAGAAAAAAATTTAGGTCAGACAAACTATATAAAGGTGGTAACAAGGAACTGTTTAGAAGCTACCTGAGGCAGTGAATAAGGTATGCATTTCAACTTGAAAGGTTTCTCTTCAAACAAAACTTTAGGATATGTGCAATAAACATGAGGTTCTAATGTTGAAATTCATTCGAAGGGCATTTAAAAACATCTGATGTTCATATTTCAGTTTTCAGCAAGGCCCCAAAGCTTTGATCCTGCGCTTTTATCTTTACCTGTTCTTCACTGAGTTGGTAAGAGCACTCATTTTTCTAGTGTACATTCTCAGCCTTGTTTCTTTCACTGAGTAGCTGACTCCTGCACTTGGATTGAACCATTTCTTATTACTGGCCTTGATAAGGTTTGTGGTTTGTTCTTTTCTGGCACACAGCAGTGGCTCTTGTGTGTGTTCATTGTTATGCAGGCTACCCAAGCCCATATATCCACCACCCTGCTTTTTTATCCCCATTTTGAATTGTGTCACAGTTCAGTTAACATAGGTACTACAAATTTGTTTCAGAATCATTAAAAAATTCACCAAGCCAAATTACCCCCAATATATAACCACTGAAACCAAGGTAGAAATAATTGAAATTGTATATAACTAGCCCAGAATTCCCAGTGTTCCTACATAACTGGGATATGGTTTATTCATTTCATGATCTACGTATCTAATTAGATTGTCTAGTTCTATACCTGTAGCTAGTTGGGGAATTGCTGGTTATGTAGGCAAACACAAAAATCTGCCATCATTTCCATTATATCTAGAATGCTATATTCCGTGATTTACAATGAATGATGCCTCAAAACTAAAACCTGCCTCATGAATTTTCATTTCAGGGCATTTCCCTTTTCACTTCTTCCCCCTCCTTAATTACACCTAAGGAAACAGATAAATTTGATTTTTTCAATAGAACAATTGTAAAATTAGTCAACTGAATACTTCAGATTCTAGGGGTAAGAACTTATAATTCTTTTGAGTTCTTTGTTCATTTTTACAAGTGGGGTTTTTTTCCTGTTTGCATTTAAGATGTAATACTTTGTTGTAAAATCTAACATATTTTTAGTACTGTACCACATCAAGATTTTTTTTTTTTTACATACAGAATCTAAGTTGGCTTCATATTTCAACCGTTTTCTAGAAGGCATTTGTTATCATTTGCTCACCCCAATGAGCAACAGAAATACTGCAAAGTTATAATACTATAAACCAGTACAGTATAAACCAGTATATTTGCAGTTTCCAAATATTAAAATTTCTTTACTGATTTTTCACACAATTAGATTCCACAGAATACACCTTGTTTGTTTAAGTCCAGAAACTGCAGCTACCACCTTTGTAAGAAGACAATCCTGGACTAATTTTAGTGATCTTACAACAGACTTGGTGCTAAAACATGTTTGGATAGCTCTGCTACAGGAGGCAAAATGAGGCATTCCATCCCTGTGAGAACTAGGGACATGGTAACCAACAGCTGTGGCACCATGAACATCAGCTGCAGAATGGGAAAACCTGGGTGCTGTGAACATTACAGTCCCAGAACTGACATCCAGGGATGATGAAGGAAATGCAATGGATTTCACAGCTATGTACTCAAACACATTAATATTTTTCCACTTCAGTAAATGCAGACTTGCTGTCTATACCCACCAAAGTGTTGTGGTTTGGTTTGGTTTGATTTGCAAATAACTCCCCTATTTCACATGACACCATGAAAGAACAAAGAGTCATCACGTGTCCCCAAATGACAGGGCAGAAATCTCCATAAAACCTAAATATTGCCCTCCCTTGATAAATGGGATCTTTGGATAGCAGTCTACAGTTAGCATTGTCAGTAGTCTATTTCTACATTTTTCCAGTATCCTTTTTCATATGACAGGAAGTCACAGGAAGGAAAGGTCCTAAAAAGAGATGCAGAAGATACTATTAAAATCTCCGGCAGGCAAGTCTGAGGTCCAATGGAAAAAGAAATGTAAAAGATTTTGTTGAAAGATATGTAACTAATCATGTTTGTCACTACAGCAAAAACAGAGATCCTCCACCAAGAACAGAAATGACTCCCCAGTCACCAGAGGAGAAAGCACACAAGGGTTTAATGGTGTCAAGCAGCTATGGAGCCTGTCACACAAGAAACTGATTTGATAGTTAATGATAGACATTTGATTTAACTACTCCATCTACTGGCAAATAATTCTGGCTAGTGTGTAGAGATACAGGAGGTGCTTATATAAAGCTTTGTCTTCAAAAAAGACTCAAAGACATATTTTCCTCTTCTTAGAAAAAGTAGCAAATGATTTATCATTGGTGTAATTCCTTTCCAGTTTCCATACACTGGGGTTTATATTAATATGATGTCCCAAATGGCACAGTTCCAAGCTGAGTTTTACTTGAAGGGTGTGAAGATTTCTTTTCTTTTCCAGTATAGCTCATAAACACATGAGATTTATATGAGCTGTATCATGATATACTTACCTTTTATTTGTAGCCCATCCAGTTGATTCTTACTTTGATTGCCTGGGAACACATTAAATCCTATAGCAGATTACACAAAGCTCCACCTAAACACTCATCATCATAGCCGGTGTGTTAAGCCACAGTGACTTCACAAAGTACAGATATTCATTTCTTCTCTCTTTCAGGCAGTACAGAGTAGCAGAGGTGTGCAGGAGCATGTATCAAACACCAGAGATCTGCAAGACCCAATCTGAACACAGGAACTGGAAACGTGACTGCCTGAATTTCCTCAAATAACAGTCTCCTAATACTTCATCTTCTGCAAGATGCGACATCATCTCTGAAATCTCATCGTTCCTACCCTGAACATCAGGACACTGATAATTTTACATGTGTTATATTTTAACATAATGACTATTATATAATGTCAATAAGCCTACAATGTCACATGCTATTAGTAAAATTATGTATTTAGTCTTTTCTGTCTTTACTTTCTAAGAGTCCTTCATGTTCCTAATGTTTATGTTTTCTAATGTGAATTCAACCCAACAAAACAGGCAATCTCCTTCACCCCTACGGAGGAATAAAATTTGCGAACCAAACCCTCTTCTACACCTCTGGCTAGCGTTGCAGGAAAACGTTGCCTGGTACAGACACCACAAACATCCTGTCATGCTCCTTCAAAAGGTCCAGGAAAGGTTTGCCAGAGCTAGGGGAGCAGGTTTTGGGAGGAGAAGGGAGGTGACAGATGAAGCACTCTATAGGTCATTGGTTGTGAAGTTAAAACCAATAAGCCACCCCAAGATAACTGCTGGAAATGTGGAACAGCAGGCAATAATGGGCACCATCTGCACTCTTTCTTATAGATTTGGTCCATGAAATCAAAATTTCTAGTCACAACAATTTTAATCTTTATCTTATTCACTGTCCAACAATTTTTCCTAATGCTATTTATTGTGGATAAATACATCTTTGATAAGACAATTGCAATTTGGAACCTACTCACTGCTACCTCCAAGGAAGCAAAGGTGATAGGTTAAGACCATGAAGCACCAACTCAGTTATGTATTTTATTTCACAGCTATGCTCAACATAAATGAAAAATATTGGTATAATAAGATTCAAATAGTACTAAGGACAGGAACCACAATCTGATTCCCAAAATCCTTCCAATTTAAGCAAATCTGATGGCTTTTATGAACCCTGTTGGACAAAGAATAACTATAACAATGATCAATCCATGTACTTCAGATAGCTGTGTCCATTATTGTTTCATCAGGGTTTATAAATTTGCAGTTTAACACATTCTGTGTGATGATTCTGGAGGGTTTGAGCTGTGTGTCAAATCTCCAGTTTTACTTTACACCTATCAGGGTCAAAAGAAACTCTGGGGTATGTTTGGTTGCAATAATAACTACTGGTTTGTTTTGTATCATGAAAGCCTTCACTCTATAAATTGGGAATTTTGTCAGAAAAAAAAGTATTTTTTTTTAGAAAAGTCAAAAAAGTTCTTGCAAACTTTGCTGAATATTGCCACAGGGGGAAAGAAAGGTGTAAACTAAAACACCAAACACACTTCCCTTTTCCACAGCTTTGAGGTACAGACAGGGAAGGTGGTGACATTCTCTCCTTCTCCTGCCCTCACAGTGGGCACAGCAGGGAGCTGTATGTTTACGTGGAAGCTTCAGCCCTGCTCCTGTCTCTGCTTAGAGCATTACACTCATGTGCCAAGTGCAGTGTTTAAACAAAATACTGGTTTGTTCCTTTAGCAAAAGCTATTCCAAGGATAAGTGAAAAGCACTGATTTTCAGTGATGATTTAAAGAGCAGCGAATGTTTTCAACATTTACTCTTCTGGGGAAGATTTTCACACTGGAATATTGGCAGCTCAGACTCTGACCTCAGGAACATCTCTCATGGTTTCAGAAGGGATCTCTGAACTTTTTGTGTTTAAACAACTGAGACAGAAGTCTTGTCCACATTTCAGGTGTTTCCCACTGGTTTAAGAAGACGACTGAAAGCCTGTTCCATTGAAATCAACAGTAAATGTTTTAACAGGGATGGGACAGGGGTTTTGCTGAATTTCACTAAGTTGTTCCTACCATCTGCAGGCTCAGTGGTTATAAACATTAACTTCAAAAAGAGTACATTCAGATCCCCTAAGTTTAGTACAAAGGAGAAAGACACCTAAGTGACTCTGGCATGCAAAAAATATCACCTGTTCTTCTCATACAGGAGTACACTATAGACAACCTTTTTCTCTAACTTTTGCAAAATACCAATCAACTACATGCTTCATCTCTCTGGTAATACATCAAATTTTAAGTGAAATTACAAAAACTGCTTGACCAAAGCACTAGCATTGTTAAATGAATCAGATGAGAGTTCATGGATCTACATTTTTTCCTAAATATATTCAGGCAAAATCTCTAAGCAACCTGAAGCTGGACTCCAACACGGATTCATTTGAATGGAGAACGCACACAGTCTGAACTGGTTTCCCTGTAAGGTGCCAGATTATGTCCCTGAGCTCCGAGTGTGAGCACAATTAATTATTTGAGCACTCTCCCTTAGAGATTTCATGATTCTTTGTTCAGATTCAACAGATTTTCAGTAGTCTTCGCTTACTGTGGTGGTCTCTGAAAGAAATACTATTTAAAATTACATCATTTTACCTCACCAAATGCCTCCAGGCAGTGGAAGCAATTGTCAACAAATACCATTGTTAATTAATTGGTAGAGGTGGAAGAAGAGCAACAAGGGTCTTGTTGAGATTTATATCAGACACAGGAGTACATCTCCTCTTCAACCTTTATTTGTTTCGTCAATATATAAGTGTCTAAAATGTGTAAGTGTACAGCTTCCACCTAGGGAAAAAACTGTATAGTGTAATATATCAACACAGCACCTTTAGGAATTTTTAAATTTTAGCAGGAAATCCTTACAGGTTCCTGACAATCCCCTGCACTTGTTCATTATCTGTTTCAAATTAGCCTGTTGAACAGCACACAGAGCTTGAGCTCCAAAAAAGGAGCTTTATATGTCAAGAGCAACAGTTAAATCCAAACTGTGCCATCCACACTGTGCATAATTATATCATGAATTACTATTAACTATTAACACGCAACTGTCGGCTATTAACCTAACCATATTGCGAGAAAATTATCATATATGGAAGAAATTAACCTTCTTAAATCACTCCAGTGAATAGTAGAGGGGTTCTACTGTCTCCTTACTCTTTTGCCATAGTACAGTTGGAGCAACACAATATCCTTGGTACTTTTGGCAAATGTGCCTTGGGGTCAGTCCCTTGTTCCTACCTGTGTCAGCCTAAATGTGGCAAGTGCAGAAAAAAAGACTGCAAAAAAGAAGGAAAACTTTCTGTGTGCATTCATAGGCCACTAACTACAGTTATATAATTTATTATGCATCCTCTTATTAACAGACAATTTAATTTTGAAAAACATATTTTAAAAAAGGTGTTTTCGCCTATTTTATTACCATAGATACAGTAAAAGAAATACGAGAGGTATACTTCCATTTGGTACACATTTATCTGGCTATTACTCACACTCAGAGGCAGACAACCCTTCAATATTCCAATTCCATTAAGAGTTAAGACCAAATGCAGAATTTTTAAAGGAAATAAAATAATTTCACAATGAAGAAAACACTCGATATCTCAGATATGTTTGATGCCTTGGTTTTTTGACCTTTTTTGTATGAGTTTAAGCATGCACAGAACACTACAGTAGGTGCTATGAATTTCAGCTAGTGCAAAACTACTTTTGGAGGCCAGAAAGAGCTGTTTCAATTAGATATTCTGCTCTCTAACATCACACAAGATATAGCTTTCTATAGTAGTTCTATATCGAGATCAAACTTAAAATTGGACAGCATTTATTTCAGAAAAACAGTCAAGCTTTAAAGAATTCAGTAACACGTGGTAAAGGGAAAGAAACCAAAACCACAACCAGAGGCACAAAATCAAAGGAGAGCTATTACAGACCTCAGAACATGCAGCTCATTCCAGTACCCCCAAGGCAGCATTTACTTCACCTGAGCAGCTTGGGGCTTATGCTTCTCTAGTTGGTTCTTCAATTCCCTGTGGGATCTTAATTCCCCAGTCTCCACTCCTTAGGTTAGGAGATACATTGATGGGTTCTGAGCAAACAGCTGAACGTGACCTATACCAATGGCATCACACACAAATTCTTTGGTGTGGATATAAAAAGAACACGTCCTTAACTTAAAGTGTTAAGGGATTTGGAGCCAAGTCTTTTGGTTTTAATTATTCAGACATCCTTAAAGTATTTAAATTGATGACATTTCTTATGAAAGACTGAAGGTAGACTGAACAGAATGGTGCATTTTTTTCCCCCTTCACTTTTCACAAGACTCTGGTAAGTTATTTATTGTTGCAACTTAAGAGTAACTACAATTTAAAAATTAGAATGTGTCTGGACAAACAATTATGAATGTCTCATAACGCAGTTCAAAGCCATTAGGATCTGAAACACCATCATTCCACACCTAATTCCTGAAATAATTCTATGATACTGGAAACATACTTTACCATAAAAACTTATTTCCAAACCAAGTTGTCATCTTACATTGTGAATTATTCAAATGTGTTTTGATATGCTTCATGGTATTTTGCACTTATGTTAGTCACAGACAGTAGGCAACCCTTGGTGGAGGGAAAACCAAGGCAGAGTTCAAAAGGCCTCGTGCCATTGCTGGCCCATGGAAGGATCTCAAATATGCCTCATTACCGTACCTCATTTCCCCACTGGCGATAGCAATGCTTCATAAAGCAGAGCTTTCCAAGCAGAGAGGAGAAGAAAAAACAGCAGCTGTTTTACCTTAAATATGGAAATTTTTCTTCCTGCCACTCAAGTAAACTCCAAATACACCTCCCCCTTTTCTCAGATAAAGGTTTTATCTAGGAGTTGCATCACTCAAACACTGAGATTTGTCTTTTTTTTTTCTTCAGAGCAGCCCCAGACAAGCAGGAACATTACAACTTTCAAAGGGAATGTTTGTATTTTAAGCTCAGCTATATGCTACAGTCTTTCTAGGTCAGGTCACTTTGAACAGGGGGTGCGTATGGAGGGGGGAACAACAAACATTTTTTAACTGTCAGTTGGAACTGAAAGAAACAGCATGAAAAGAGGCAGCTTAGCTATTGGTTTTGAAGCGATGGCATTTGTCTGTGAGTGCATAGCCTACGAAAGGCGACAGGTTCTAAAATAATGGTACTGTAGCAGGCACTGAAATGTAAAACATATGTCACACTTTTCCCTGCTTGCAGAGAGTTTTAAAATATTTATAATGCTGCACCTTTCCCTGAAAGCTTTCTGCAGCATTCCTGGGTTCACGGGTAGGTGAATCATCTCCCTAGAACTGCAAAGCTTATGCAGATTTGTTCCTCTGCATAAAAAGAAAGGAACAAATTTTAGGGTGCAAAGGCACAGCTAAGCAACCGCCCCCAAAGAGCTGTTTTGTCAATATGCATTCATCCTGACGCAATGTTTGCTTCCTCAACAGCATTTCTTGTTTTAAACTACTGTCTCGTTCACATCACAAGCTGAGGCACTAATATTATTACTTCCTTATGTGAGAACTCCACAAATTTGTCAGGAAAGCAAGATCTAGGGCTTTAAATTAGGTAAAAAGGAACACAGAGCATTTGTGCATTGTCTGTGCATCCATAGGCAAGGACAAAAAGCTAGGTGATATGCTTTGTTTCTTCTTTAATGTTCTGTAGTGTGCATTTGATTATCACTGGAGAGGAAATTATTTTTAAGAGCAAAACTAAAAGGGACATAATCTACTTTTTCATCTAAGGAATTAGAGGGTCTTAAGAACCATCTGCTCACAAGAGATTTGAACTGTGGACAAACACATCTCTCTAACCCCAAGCTGCAAAAAACTAAAGGGTTGGCCTCTATTCACCAAGGATGTAGAAAGGTTCAGATTTCGAAATTGAAAAGCTTTTTAGCAGCTGACATAACAATATTTCAGTATTCAAACAACCTGGAAATCAGTGAAACAGGCAGGTAGGATGTATGCGCAGAGTTACAGAGGAATACATGAAAAAGTTCCTTTTGGATCAAAATGAAGCACACCCAGTCAAACATGCATCCTGCTAAAAACCTGTCTGCAATCAACATATTGGAGACACATCGAGTCCAACTTTTGGGGAAAAAAAAAGGCTGAAAGTACATTCTAGCCCCCGTCATTTGCACAGTGATTTGGAAGACGTATGGATCTCACTAAGAATAAAGCACAAAACAGTATTTCTGTGATTCCTTGTTCTGCTTTGGCTTCTCTTACTAGCAAGGGCACTACCAAAAATTGTACAGGTTTCTTCAGAGCGGCACTAAAGCACCTCTAGATGTTACTGCATACAGTTAAAACTGTGGTATTGGAAGTGCGATCAGATTTATGACTGAGACGAAATTCACAATTAATTTAAAATGAATTGTAGCTGAGTATATCACAGCAGGTGGCATAGCACCTCCCTGATAGGTCAGAGAATGCAGCTGAAGAGAAGGCAGCTTTGTGCTGCCACATTAGACCTGGATGTCACTCATTCTTGCAAAGTGAGGTGATAGCACTTCAGTTCCCAGCCAGCCTCCGCAGTCCTCCCCTCACTTCCTTCCTGCCTGCAATCAGAGGAAGCAATAGTACTTCCATGCTCTGAGACACCAGACAGTCCAAGAATGAGAGAATGACACAAAAGTGTGGCACAGCATCTGGAACAGGGAATATTTTACTAATAGGAAAAAGCTCTAGGAAACTCTGGGTAAAAACTGGTTTGGACTATACACATTAGACTCAGATAAATGACCAGTATTAACACAGATATTAAAAATATAATGTACATTCCTGTCTGAAAGCCACTGGAATGGTGTCCTGAGCAATTCCTCTTTAATTTTGTGTTGCAGCTACTGCCAAGGGGGTTGACTCCCGTTGGAGGTTGAGGGGTGTGGAATTTTTCCGCATTCCTGGCACTAGGTTACTAATGACTGGATACTTAAGGACTATTAACTCCTTTGGTAAGAGAAAAAGAGCTAGCTGGGCGTGGGGAGTGGGGGGAGATGTGGTCATCAGATACGGCACTGGACCACAGGCAATGGCGGAGGCAGCAGTGAGGAACTGCTGATCTCAGCTGCGGGAAGATCTTGGATCGGTGCCGCTTTTCCTTTCCTTGGTGAGTGAGCTTTTCGTTTGGGAAGCAGGGCACGTTCCTGGGGGGCACATCTCTGCTGTGCTAGCAGCTTCTGCGGAAGGGGGCCAGCAGCTGCTGCCGCCCCGCGCTTTTCCCTGCCAGAGCGGATTGAGGAGTCCCTGCCACCTTCTGCCGGCAAGCCCGGCTGGGCTCGTCTCTGCCGCCCCTGCTCCCTGCCCTGAGCTCCTGCAGCACAGCACGGCTGCTGCGCGCCCGCCATTGCCCTGCCCGCCCCGCTCCGGAACTGCACCGAACGGGAAAAGCGCTTGGCAGCCCAGAGACTTCTGTCACCGCATCTTCTGGTTTTTGTTTGTTTGTTTGTCATTGCTACTGTTGTTGTTGATTGTTTGCCTTGCTATAGACACTAGCAAAAAAAAACCCTGTTATTCCTTTTCCCCGTATCTTTGCCTGAAAGCCCTTGATTCCAAAGTTATAATAATTGGGAGGGAAGGGGGTTCACATTTGTGAGTCCTAAGGGAGGTTTTGACCTTCCTTAGCAGACACCTGTCTTCAAACCAAGACAACTCCTCAGGTTTCATGAGCAAAGGTAGGATTACATACATGTAAGGAAAATTGCATACAAAACGTAATAATTTCCAAAATAAAACGCACAGCAAGGAAGTAAATTATGAACTGAGCGTCTGGGCGGAGGCTTCTATGTATGATGAACAAAAAAAAATTAAGTCACTCCCTTGGTTGAGCAAATTGTGAGCACCAGACCACTTATTAGGTACAGTTTTGTTCCTCACACATTTGCAGGTGTTAGGCTGTAAAAAAGGATAATGGCTTCCTCTTAAAATCTTCTTGATTTGAAAAAAGGAAAAGAATAGCATCACTGCTGTGCTCCCCCACACAAGCGGAAATAGGTGGGGAAGGAAGTCGCACAAATGTAAAAAAACACTTCAAGCTTATTCAATGCATGAGCATAATTCAATACTGTTCTAGCCTGTGAATTTCTAGTGTATACAAATTTGAGGCCAAGAACTGAGATTTCAACATTGCATATACTTCTGTGCAAAATTCTGACTGTTGAGGCAGGTAAGGAAACTTGAGCATCAAGGATATATGAAAACACCTGACAGCAGGCATTTAAACATGTAAAAATATTCACTGAATTTTTTTTCATCTGTTCATATTTTACTTCTGCAATTACATAGAAATTAGAAAATTGATTCCAATAATATCCATATATCCTACTGAATCCAATGTTAAGCCTCTTCACAATTTCCAGAAAAAATAATTCCTCATAATAATTCTGATCTTTTAATCAGAAATCATTTCTATGTACCAGGTTTTCTTGGGCCCCAACAGTAGCAAAGTTACTGAAATATCACCAGAAAAGCATATTCAGAGAAGAGCTGGGACACATTAAGCAAAATATTTCTCACAGTCAAGATTCCAAATTATTTTTAGCCCACTGCAAGTCACTTAAGTTTGTACTAAACTCAGCCAAGCATCTAAAATGCTATGTATCAGAACCAAGCCCATGGAAATCTGCTCTTATGTGATGGTAATCATCATCTGAGAGCAATAGACACTCCATACTCAGACACAGGCTATTAGCAGCCTCTAGTTTTCTAATTTAAAAAAAAAAAAAACAACAAAAAAACCACCAAAAAAACAAAAAACCCAACACTTTTCCCTGTTTTTTCATCTCAGTATGTTCCCCACTTTTTTATGTTCTTCACACAGCCTTTGTATGAGCACCCACTTCCTTTTTCTAAATTATCCTTTGCTTCATCTAAAAATCAAGTACCTGAAGATCTTTTTAAGTATCTGGTTCTGTAATAACATTTACTAAACCATTTCCTTCTCTCCACAGTGAATTACTTCTGGTGCATGGTAGCAATTTGGACAGCAGGCTATGCAGACAAATTTTTGTAGATAATTAGCTGAGAGGATATTCAGCAGAAGTGGGTCATACTGTACTTGTTCACAGATGGTTCAATAGAATGGATTTCAGCACATCCACTTCTCTAAATGTATAACATTTTAAAAGAGGAGAGAAATAAATAATTTTTGAGGTTTAGGAAGTGCTAAAGAATATATCCTTTTAGTGTAGACAGATAATAGGTAGACAAAAGATGTGACATGTGCAGTGAACACACTACATTGTGAATTAGCAGACAAAGCAAGTTGCTTTGAGAAGGAAGTCACTCACCAAGCAAGAGACAGAGCAATCACTGCACACACAGACTGCTGTCTCACAACTGTCAGAGAAGTACGACCAAAACTGTCATTGATCTATCCACACACACTGGAGCTACAAAGGTTACTGACTGATCTGGCAGCATCATGTTTAGGCAGCACACTCATGGGGCACAGGCTGCACTCTGGCTTGAAAGGAAGCCGGTGCTTCCAGTGCCATTTCCTCCTGCAGCAGGACTGCATCACCAAAAAACCTCCATTTCAAGTCCAACAAAAAGTCACTACAGATTCATTATAAATTCAAAAGCAGAGCTTCTCATTTTCCTAGGATAGCTCCACACATGGATAAAACATTCCACAGAGCCCGGCGACAAACAGAACAAAGACATCAGGAGAGAAGATACAAATAATCGAGCTACTAAATCCTTCAGGAGTTATTGCCAGTCTTTAAAACTACCAGTGGAAATTCAAGAACTTCACAACACTTTGGAGTCCAATCTCATAAGTAACTTGTTATGTTTCTCCACAAATGAGATTATATCAGTGGCACTAAAAGATGGAGAAATCTTTCTGTGGCATTTGTTGTAGAAACACAGTAAACCTATTTTCTTCTAGCAACAAGCAGCTGACATAAAATTATCACTCACTGAACAAGATTTACTTCCAGACCATGAGACACCTCCATAAAATGTAGCCTAACTGTGCCCTCGGAGTATTAGAGTGGTCACTGATGTTCATTCTGCAGTTTTCCCGTTTCAGAGCTAAGACTGCTTTAAAAACTGTTTGCAGACCAGATACTGTAGATGGAAATTAATGATATCACATTTTCCAAAACAGGCAACTGACCAGATACCCTGTCATAAAGGAAACATAAGAACTCAAATGTTAGTGCCAGGTATTAAATCACTTTTTGCCCTAAAAGATACACCTGTAACAGTAGTTTGTTACAAAGAAAGGAAGGTTGGAAAAATTTAATTGCTTTATATTTATGTACACAAACACAACAGGATTCTCTTGCTTGATGATGGCTCTCAAGATTTTGATGTACTTATCAAAAAGTACCCCCCAAAAAAGTGTATATGTAGAAAATGCTGAATATAATTTGTCTGTAGTATCACTTACAGAGTATCACACAAGTAGTGAACACATTCACAGACATTAGATTTTGTCCAATATAAATTTAAAACATGGTCCAACTATTCAAGTAAAAAATCAACAAATAATTTAGCTGAGTCGTGAAGTCCTTGAAATCCTTGATCATTATGTTTAGTTATTTTTTCACTATACCTTTCCTGGTTAAAGAGCATTTTTACATGGTAGCTACCTTTACATCCCATACAGCGTTTTTTCCCAGACAATATCCTGTCAGATTAACTTTCTGTAGTAGGACAATATATTCTTCTCAGGTACACGCAGCGTCAAAAGTTAGTGTGTAAGGTGGGACTGAGCACTTCCATAATGAAGAAATTACAACTTCACTGTTTGACATTTCACTGTTCTTACAGTGAAACATAAAACAATTTACCCTTTCCAACATAACTGTTATAAGACAAAAGATTGAAACTCATGGGGAGGGAGAAGAGAGGATGTGTGCCTTCCAGATCAGCAATTTCAGTTCCAGGAAAATAAGACTGAGCCTTAGAGCTGCACACAGAGTGAAACACTTAAAAATCTATAAACCAGTGATTTAACAAACCACTAACTAAAAGGAGGCATCTGATTATATAAAATTACTAAGCAGATGCCAAGAATGCTGTTATGGTTTCCAGTCATTTACTGCCTAAACTTTACTCCAGAATCTCTCCTAAGCATCTCCAAAATCTAGCCAGCATGGAGGCTGGGAAAAAGTCAGGTGAAGTGGGGGGACATGACATGGCACCCAACAAAATCAGAAAAAGCCACCACACGCAACTTATTGTCTCTTTCCAGTATTTTCCACTCTTACATTTCAAGAAACAAGATATTTTAGCAATTTAAAGAACCAGCACCTAAATCAGAAATTACTGGTTTCAAGAAGGTAGGAATTAATTCCATTTAATTTGTCACTTAAGTTTAAAAAGGGAAGGCAGCAAATTAACAAAACAGTAGCAGGCTTACAATCCCTTGAAGCGTTTGACTATTAAACTTACTAATAACGCTTAAAATTCACCAGTCACTCATTTATACAAATGTTAGCAGAACACGGATAAGAATCTAAGTTTTAAATAAAATCAGCTTTCAGTGAAACATCAATCCGTAATCACCTATAATTGTTTCAAATATTACACTCTAAATTGTTTTAGAGATGGCTAAGATGCAATAAGGCTGACAGTTTGCAAAACAAATGATCAGTGTATGCATTAGGCCTGCAAGTTGTGACTTGCTGTATAAAATATACATGAAAGCAGGAAGAATTTAATCATTCACCATTGCATAATTCACAGCATTTTTCTGCCTTTTGTGTCATGGTGTGTATCCTGTATAAGACCTTGCATAATTACATACATAGTACAACATGATCAAGTTGCTATTCTGAATTATAGGTTGGTGCACTGTGTATATGTACTTGATAAATGGAAACAGCCATAGTAAGTCAAATCAGTATAAAGAATATCTGAGGGTGAATACAGTATGTTACACTTCATGGAGGGGTAACTGTCTGCAGTCATGTTCTCATTCCCTTAGGAAAAAGAGGTCCTTCATGGACTGCTCTGTCCCAAGTAGTCATTTGGGCATAATTTTCAAAAGGCATTAACCAAAACTTTGCTGAATTGGGCTAATCCACTTGGGTGAACATAAAAAAAAAAATATAATAGAATGTTGTGTATTTTCTTCCAGAAAACATCTAGCTGATTCTCCTAACAATGTCCCTGGACAGTCATTCAGGGTTTAGTGATTGTATTCCATCTTGCATCAAACCATTAGCAATAAAGGCACGTGCTATTTGCAGTTTAATTCTGACTCGTCTCACTTCTACCTTTTGCAATCCTTCACACTTCATCTGTCCCTCATCATCACAAAGGGGAAGAGAAGTGTCATCCTTTCAGTTCTATTCCTTTATGCACACTGAATGGAACATATTGTGAAGTTAAAGAGAACAAACAGAGGACCTGATAAAATGATTTGTGGCTTGCATGATATATAGAATCAACTCTCCATTGCTTAAAAGTAATCAAGTCAAGAAGTGGGAAATTTTACTTAAAAGCATTTCATGGTCTTACAAGCAGTAACATCTGATAGACAAGGAAGAGATTCAATCCAAGCTGGCCAGGATTATTAAGAGCTCAGAAGCCTCAGCTCTCTCATGGGTCAGAAAGAAAATTCCTTTATATTATGTAATGCTTTAAAGCAGTGCAAGAATTATGCCAAGGGAAAGGAAAGGAGGGAGGAAGATTATCTCAGTTTGTGTTCACAGACAAATAGGAAGGGACTGCAGTTATTCCAAAGGGGCTCTGTAAAAGTATGTGGAAGTCTTCTATTTTTTCACAGCCAGTCCTCACTCCCCTGTGTCCATTATACACGGAGTGCACAGGTTACAAAACCCACCAGTGCTCAGAGAACACAGAGTGCTCACTGCTGCTGAGGCTCCATGAAGATGCCATTCAGTGGGAATGCACACACAACTGCACACCTGCTTTCTTATCTAATGCTTCCCTGTCGTGTCAATGTCAGCTACCTGGAGTCAATTCCTCACAAATAACCTATTCTCCTGTTGCTTAATGCAAAGCCAACAGAAATGCAAACACTTGATTTCCCACTGTTCTCAGCTGCTGTTCTGGGGAGCAGTATGAGTATACCAGCTCACTTCCCAAAGGGTAAGAACTCCCATTGCCAGATTTTTCTAAGGCTTTAGGGATCCACTGAAGCAAAGGAAGATGGAAAAGGAGGAGAAATACGAGGAAAGATGATTAATGGGATGATATATTTCCTTACAGTTTTAGGCCTTTCAAGAACAGTAAAGAGTATCATGTCTTGAACTGACCCACTATATGAAAGGCCATTATATTTCATCTAGTCATCCCCTGCTACTCATGCTTTGTTAGCTTATCTTCCAATTTTGATACAAGAATCCATCAATTCTCACGGTATTCTATTCAAAGGGATAATCACATTATCTGAATGATAGATAAGCATGGATCTCTACAGTCAATATATACAAGGCAGCTCAAACACAGACCTCTCTCTCTGCATTAGCCATTATTTCTGCCATGCCTTGAACACAGCCCACTACAGGGTGCCTCTGTATTCTGTTAACTGCCCATTACAGCCAGGCACCTATCCAGAGGCACGGAGGAAGAATTGTTAATTGCTGAATGAGACACCAAAAAATAAATGCCACCTGCTACCCACCATGTCTGCTGAAAAGCCTACAGTGATAGCACTCTGCTTTGGGAATTCCTAATTTCTCTTCCTGATGCTCACATAGTAGCTACTTCAGGAATGGTCTGCTACACTCAGTGTAGATTTGCTGTATAAAGACACTGAATGCAACTTCGTTTAAAATTAACTCATTGATGCTTGTAATTGAATTTCAAGGCCACAATTTAAATACATGAAATAACAAGCAAAACTATTGTAGATGGATGACTTGGTAAAACCCCAACACTTAAAATTAATGAAAATGTCTGCAAAAAGCTTGCCTTCACACATAGGGATGATTCACACTGAAGACAGGTGTAAATGGATATATATAACATGTGCATTTACTAAATGAATCAATTCATCTTGCTTCTCTAGGTTTGCAGCAAGATGCTTTTTTACCTCGGAGTAGTCGGGTTTCCACAGAATTTATGGGATATGCTGCTTCCATCTCCAATTTCCTCAGTGGAACCACACACTTACAGGTGCACAGCAGACACTACTCAGCATCTTCAGCCAGCATCAAAGATGCTACTGCTCTTACTCTGCAGTTTCCCCCAGACTTCTTGGTGCAAGGTGGAAACATTAAATGGAAATCAGGAAAACAATAAAATCCAGCAAGTTAAAATTTAGCGCAGTTTTAGCACACGCTTAAGAGTACTATTGATTTGAGAAGAACTGTTGACAAAATTATTCTGAAAAATACAAACAGCTTCACTATTTAATCCATCATCTCTTTAACTAATAATTACTTTGTTGTTTCATGGTACAAAAATATAACTGTTTATTTGAGCAAGGTCTTGGAAAGACAAAAGCTGCTGAGGATTGTTTATTAATTATGAAACCCGCTCGAATCACTGCACATCTACTTCAGTCATACTCAGAGGCCCCAGCTGACTGCTGCACTGAATTTACTGCAATGGAATATCTGACCTGAAAATTGCTTTTTAACTATGAAAATGCATTTATGTTTCAAAAGGAAAACATGGGGGTTTTTGTTTGGGTTGGTGGTTTTTTGTGTTTAAAAAACCCAAAGGAAAACAGGAAGTCCAAGAGACAGATTTGATTATAGTCAGGAAGACCGAATACATGGTCTTTGATTATCATGAAAACAACTCCACAGGCCTGTGATGACTTTGTCTTAAAAGTAGTAGTTTAAACCAGCAGCAACCAAAAGACACTGGTACATTAAAATGCATAGACAGTAATCTGATTTTAGCTAAGTAAACAAGGTACCTAGGGTTGGATTGGTTTTTTGGGGGTTTTTGGTTCGGTTTTTTTTGTTTGTTTGTTTCAAGAAAGTATTTACTGTGTGCAAAGAATGAATTTAATCTTAATTAACACATACAGAATTGAATTTGTCATTGGATCTTTTCTTAAACATTTTATACCAATAATGAAAAAGGCAAATGCACACCTTTTATAAGCACTGCCCTTACAGAATAGAGTTCAAACAGAAGAGAGAAAGGAATTGCAGGAAAGACATTTCAATTTCTTTCAAAAGCACGGGAAATAAATGAGAAAAACCTGGATGCTCAAATATTCCAGCAACTAAAAGATGCAGTGATTAGGATTTTTTTCTCTAACTCACAGCTGTGGAGGAGCTTGGCAGAACTATGTTGAAATAATAAAAAATACCTTCGACTAAAAAGAAGTCTATGCCCAAGCAGTGCTTGCAAAAAGATTTCTAATACCACTTAGGTTTATTCAAAGTGATTGGTGAACACTTACGCCATTATTCTTTCCATATCCCCAGGATTGAAAACACTCAGAGAAAACTGCAGCATCACATAGTAGGAATACAAGAGGAGACTGAACTCAGAGCTGTCTAGACTCACCCATCAAGTAGGAAATACGTAAAAACCGTGCAAAGTCTATTTAGCTTTCTGAGCAGTTTCATGGCCTGGGATTGTTATTGCAACACCAAGTTTAGTTCTGCGGGTCCAGAATGAAATTGTTGCAAACAGCGTGATATGACAGCCTTCAAATCTTCCATGCTACTCTGTCTCTTGGTCAGACTCAAAGTCCAACAAAATTGAGCAGGCATCTGCAGCTGCTCTCATCCCAAGTCTTCAACCTTCTAATTGTATGTGGCTGATATTCTGAATTTTTTGTGCCACAACAACAACTAGAAATTTTAAAATTGGCAAGAAGAATTTCAGACATCCTGTTCATTGCAAAGACAAGCTTATAACTATCCAAAGTGAACTCAAATGGGGAACATCTGATCATCATTCTTCTCCCTGTACACACTTTCCCCCCCCAACATACAGCACATGGAAAAAAAATAGGGAAATTGGATCCCCACTTGAGGTGTTTTTCTTAGCACTAGTAAAGGTAGAATTGCTGCAACAAGCTCCAAAAAAAACCCCTCACTAATTAATGCAAATATATTTCAATCAATAAAAACATCATCTGACTAATTTCTGCAATTTTTCTTCTTTCTTTCATCTCTAACCTTTTCTAGTGTTTAATGTCTCCTGCTTCAATCCATTTGTTCCACCAGGAACCACAGTAAAAGCTTGGATAACTAAAAAGTCAAGGAACAAGTCTTCGCACTCCTCAGGGACAGCTTAGGGCAGAAGGTACACAGAAGCCCGGCTGCCATGTCAGCTAACAGGCTAAACCCTCAGTTTTGTAAGTGAGAAAACACAGTGCCTGCACAACTGAGAAGCAGCTTTAGAACGACAGCTGCATGCACACACACACAATTCACTGTTCAGAAGCCCTGAGTGGAGTTGCAAAGGCAAAAACTTCAGGATCCCGTTTCATGATACCAGTTCAGCTTACTTAAGAACAGTCTGCAAAAGCTTTACCATCACTTTTCTGAAGAAAAAAAAGTGCTGCTAAACCTAAAGGACAGGAACAGCTACAGGAGAACAGTGATTTGTCTCAATCACTTATTTTTTCATCCATGTGTAGAGAGCATGGGTACAATTACCCACAAGAACCAAAAACAATACCAACTGTTACTGAACCCAATGAGCAACTGCTCAAAAGGCACAAAGAAAGTTACCTTGGGCAAACTGCCTTATGTCTTGCACCTCCTTGGGCTACAGCTAGAGACAACCAAAGCTCATATATGGGAATTACTGGGAGTTACTGCTGGATACAGCTACATGGCAGAAGATGGAAGGCCAACATAATTTGGCTAGAAATGAAACCTCTAACATTCATTTTGGAAGTATCATTGAGCATTTTTCATCTCCCTTAACAAACTGAAGGACAGCCCTGCAGCAGGGTGTGATGGCCCCTGACGGCCCCTGGCTTCACAGGTAGCATGCCAGCACACATGGAGCTGGAAACTCAGGATTTAAGGACCTACAACCAAACCGTAGAGGACAAGAAAAGAAACTACTGCTACTTGAAAGGATCCTCATAGCAGACCCAAGACAAGAGCAGTGGTGCTTCCTACAGGAGATTCAGGGATTTCTCAGAATCCATGCAATGTGCAGTATGCTGCCAAACTCCAAGCATACAAAGAAAACTCTACATTAAATAACTACACAAAAGTTTGGCAACACAGCACACATGGCAAATTGTATGGGCCTGTATACCAGCAGGTCAGTTTTAAATATATGCAAAGAATCCAAATGTTAGAAAATAAAATCTATTTTCATCTACTACATACATGCAGCAGGACCTCCCTGAAGTTCGTTATATGGTGCAATATATATGAAATGTACATTTCATCACCCAGGTTGTTTTTCTCAAATATTTTAGGTTTTGTCTGAATAGCAATAGTCCTGATGTGGAAACTTATGCTAAAAAAACCATAGATCTGTACATCCAGACCCACCATTTTTAGTATTGCTTTAGCACGTATTAAAAGTTTGAAAGGTTGAAAAACTCAGGAGAACTGGACTAATGAGGGATTCATTCAAACTGTGCAGTGGCCACAGCCAGTTTTCCATGTACAGAGTGTGAGCCCTGAAAAGCAATAACATTAAGTGCCTCACAATATTGAGCAAGACCTGTCCAGAATTCACCCAGACCTGCCCTGCCTAAGTCACAAGCTTTGGCTATGGACCTGAACGCGAGGTGGATGGATATGTGCATAAGGTATCAGCCTAAGACACAAAGTGCTCTTACTCCCTGTAACTTTGCTACCCAGTTGGTCAGAAATACCTAATTTATTTACATATAACACAAAACATACTGTCAAATCACAACACTGTAAATTATTCTTTTCACCAAATCCTTTCTTTAAAGGCATAAGGACAGTTATAAATCTCTTCTGCTGATATTACTAATTAAATTATGTCCATCTTACTATGTGGGCTTGGATTTGCTTTCTTATCTTTTTTTACGAGATCGGTTTTATCTTTGGCTTAAAACTTATGGAAATACATTTATCTGGGTATTCTTTAAAGCAGCTCTAAAATTGCATGGTTAGTTACAAACAGGTATTAAAATGGTAAGAAAAGGCACGTGGTTACACCAATTTCAGTTAATCTATGCTGACGTAGACAAGCTACGACTAACTGTACATGTATATATACACACCAAAAATTCAATTTTCAGAAGTGTAATATTGGCCAACACTTAGAATATTAAAGCTACAGTGATGAAGGATTCTAGTATCTGGAATGAAAAGTGGCATTACTGTAAATCTATTTTGTAATTTAAACTTAACAATAAAAGTTACAAGACCACACACTCCTTTGCTCTGCCTTTTGGGAAATCACTGGTTTATATTACCATACTGGGCACTTACTTCATACTTGTGATCTCAGTTAAACAAGAGGCAGACACCACACAGTGTTAAATACAATGGCACGCATATTATTTTTTAATTGTCTTCTTAGGGATAACAGTTCAATCTCTCTTGACTGTTACTGTACTTCCTGAGCCAAGCAGCATTCCAGAATTTAGAAAGACTTTCCAGATTAAAGAAAACAAAACACTCTTGCATGCCTGGGAGAATACATAGTCCAGGGAGAAGGAAGAGAAAGGGAAGTCATCTACAATTTAGAACAGATTTATTTACCAAAGGGAAAATAGATGTGAGACTTTCAGTTCTAATCCACTTTGCATATCCAAAATCTATTTGAAACATGGCCTGATGTGCTATCAATGAGCCCATTTTCCCCTCTGCCTTGCTCCTCCCCATGAAGCCACCATTGTCATGCTGTGCACTCTGTGGGTCTCCTCAGCCCTCCTGCCCTGCCTGGAAATGCTGCTTCTGCTCAAAAACATTCAAAGCTGCTCTTCTGTACCCATTCACCTCTCAGAAAATGCACCTTGCTAGTGAGCTGGGTGGGCAGAACCAAGACACTTTGAGCAGGAACTAGTGCCTTCCTTTATTTAGAGAAAATAACATTAAACAGGCAAACCCTGCAATGAAATAGCAAGTTTTGCTGCCAGTTTGGTGTCAGAGGGTGGAAGTCAGGATGCCTGACTCAAAAAGGTGAAAAGAAACAAACCCTATGTAGATTACAAGTGTGCACACACACATTGAAAAAAAAAACAAAAAACAAAAAACAAAACGAAATTTGGACAGTTGCAAAAACAGCACCACATGACTCAGTCCTGCGTTGTTAACACTGAGCCGTGGAGAAGGCTCATGCTGGACTTCATTCCCATCATTTGCTTGCCTTTCTGGACATCACCAGCAACTGAAAGGATTATAATTATGATGCAAAATATCACACACTTTACCTAAACACTGTACATATGTAGCTTTATTTATCTTCACCCTCCTGTTATACATGCCCAATTAGTTACAGCAGGCATGCCAGTACAACAGGAATGTTTCCTCTGCAGTTTTGTTTGCTAAATAACCTTTCTGACAGTTTCTTGGCAAGAACTGCAGCAGAGAGGTTAACATATGTTAAGAATACATACAACAGGCATTCCTAGTTAGAATGCAAGTAAATAGGAAACATCACAGCAGTAGCATTTCCCATGCCCACCATCCAAGGGAGTTTGCTTCAGAAGTTCAAGTCAGATTTCAGCAGCAGAGTTTGCCACTACCAAAAGGGATCTTTGTCCACAGATTTATATTACAGAAGTTTGCTCATTAGTGATCCTAATCCATAATCAGCCTCTTATTTCAGAGACAGTGGTCTGAAAGGTAAAATTAGAGGTTGGGAGAAGTAAAAATTAACTCTACTTAGAGCACAGGACTAAAAGAAAAAATCCTTTTTTTCCATAAGATATAGAATTGCACAACCCATAAAGGTCTTAATTTCTTTAAGGTATATAAAAGATACCATTTGCTTCTAAATTGCTCCTCTGTTAGCACCAGGAATAGCAATGTTTAAGATTTTCCTCCTGTTCTTGTCACAACCATGTTCTTTCTTTTTCCACCCTGGAAAATGCTCAGGTTGTCCTTCTCCCCCTGGCAGGGCAGTACACGAGTGTCACTGTGTACTGTCACCACTGAGGAAAAGGGTGAAAGGCTCCAGAATAGAAGTGTTGGAGGTTTCTTAGAGGTTGGAAAAGTTTGTCCTCTGAGAGCTGCCTGGAAAAAAGACAGCTAGATGAAAGTTGCGGGGAAAGGAGCCCTCAGTCTCATGTGCAGTGTTCAGAATCATCTCTTTATTCTTGTCATTATAAAACTGTTGGAACTACTGTAACCTTCCCCACAGTGTTATACAGAGAAACCCTGACAGTCCATTCATTACCAGCATCATGCAATCTACATTAACTCTCTGAAAATCCCCTTTCTCTTGGGTGCTGCAGCACAAACCCTCTCTTTCCAGCTCCTTACCTGTATCCCAAATCCCTACGGACTCGTATTTCAATATCAATATTTGCTCTGCCCTTCCATTCCACTCATACCACAAATGTGCACTTTATCACCCCAGGTGCAGCAGACCTTGAGGTGATTGGGGTCCCAGGTTCAGTTCTTTCAGATGGGACTCCAGAGGTGAGACCCAATGTATTTCTCTCAGAAAATTACAGCTGTAAGTGATCCCACTTAAGCCAAAATGAAAATAAAAATTAGAAACCATATATATTTCAAGTCTACTACTCTGCATTCTTGGAATATTTACATGTCATAATTTGTCACCCAACTGCACTACACACTGTGTCACAAAAAAGAAAAAAAAAGAAATTATTACTGTCAGTATAGCAGAGTGAAATTTTTGTAAGTATAACAGAAAAAAACAAACAAAACAACAAAACAACAAAACAACAAAAACCAACAACCACCACCAACAACAAAAACCACCACCAACAACAACAGCAAAAGCTAACTTTAGGAAGGATTTGAAGGAGATAAGAAGATATTGGAAGAAAACTATAAGAAGCCTACCAGAAAACAAGTGAGTAAAGGCAGCCGTAAGAGGCCAGTCTTAAAAATCTCAAGAGCACGAGAGAATGGCAGGTAAAACAAGGATTGAATGTGAAGGGTCGTGGAAACCAAGACAAGCACCCTTTTTTTGATACAGACATTTTCCCTATGCTGTCATTCTTGCATTCCAGGTCTCATAAACCCTGGAATTTTCCCTTTAGCAACAAAGTTAATTTAATCCTAAGAGTGTTTACTGGTCCTAAGCAAGACATGTAGATGGATAGTGCCCAAGATGCAGGGTTTTCCTGGACCAGTCCAACACCCTGTTCACAGGGTGTTTGGCTTTTTCTATGCAGTTTATTATTTAAGTTGGAGCTTACATCTAGTGAACATGTCAGTAATTCATAATGAAAAATGACCACAGAGAATTTTTAAGGCTGAAAAAGAGAGATAGAATCTGAATGTAGCCACACAAGCATGTTACAGATTAATATTTGCGAGAACCATGTGTAAAAATACACACAGGATGCTTCACCAGAAAAATCCACAATGTTAATTAACAGATTATATAAAGGAATGTTCCTTAATGATTACAGACTTGTGCTTTATTCTGTATTTCATATTGGAGGTGTAGTCTAGACAAATTGATTTCTTGTCATCACCCAGGCAAGCATAGAAAAGAAATAGATCTCTCGAGAAAGTTCTGGGCCAAGTTTGGATCTTCCTGGGCTACTCTGGAAAATCTAGTGTCTTTTGTGAAAACATCAGGAAATGCGCAGAAAATGAATCATGACAGAGATCTGCTCTTAATGTTTTCCAGAGTTTTCAGTTTTATGATGGCATAACACTGGCATTTGGAATGAAAATTGGCTGTTTCCACAGCCTTTCTCCATGATTCAACTGCTAACTTCCTCAAGGAAAAAAAAAACGAAAAAAAAAAACAAAACAAAACAACAAACCCCGACCAGAACATTCTAAAAATCCCACCAAGAAAAATTCTTCCTTCTCAGCCGCTGTGTTTGAGGCTACAGATACATGTAAAAGTTATGCTGGCATAAAGCAGCCCCCATCACTATTAAGAATGCTGTTGTTCACCCCATTATGCATTCCAACCTATATTTTGCTGCAAGTGCAGCAGTCAACCTGTAAAACTGGATTGGAGCTAAAGCTGCTGGAAAAGGGAAGGAGCAGAGATGATTTCTGTATTGCTGTCATTCCCTGTACTGCCTCACACCCAAAGCCTGCTCACTCAGCCTGTTTAGACATCACAGAGGTGGGCGGGAATGACAGGAGTCAAGAAGCTTTCTTCTCACAATAAATTTGCTTAGACTTTTGGAGCTTTTGGTGATGTGGGTAGTGTAGCAGAAGCCGCATAAACCTCAACAGCACCCAAAATCACCAGGTTAAACACAGATGCTATTTCCTAAGAGATATCTGACCTTGCTACCTAAGAGCTGATTCAGTTATGAATACAGATAACTTGATTTTTTATGACCTGGTTCTAAGAGTGTTACACAGCAGGTCACACAGTAATAGCCCCCACAGGGCTGCTTCTTTACCTGTGCAGCTCCAGTGAGCTCCTCTTGTCCCCCTTGCTCAGTCTCCTTCCTTTATTCTTGTATTCATTTCCAATCTCTCTCTCTGCTTCCCTTATACAGTTAATAATTTGGTTTTGCCCTCTTTCTGGAGGCTAAAATTGTTCATTTTTGTTTGTTCTTTCCTCAGTACCTGTTAGCTTGCTTGCCCATCCATGTAAGTTCCTTCTAATACTTATCTTACCTTCCCTTAAGCTCTCAGATGCACTTGTGTTTGTTGCTCCCCATTTCCCTGATCTTCT
The DNA here is from genome assembly GCA_013400915.1 of Pardalotus punctatus. Taxonomy (NCBI): domain Eukaryota; kingdom Metazoa; phylum Chordata; class Aves; order Passeriformes; family Pardalotidae; genus Pardalotus; species Pardalotus punctatus. The sequence continues at coordinate 396,244 of VZTX01020281.1, forward strand.
GCTCCAGCTTTCCTATACAAACCTGTCCCTTGCTGCTTTTTTCACTAACTACCACATAAACAAACAGAATGTTCCATGGTGTTTTCCTGGAAATATTATATCATCTATTCTCAGTATGGAGGGCTGATGCCAAAAAATGAAACAGTTCTACCAGAATGGACAAAAAACATTTTGCTGATAAATTCAGACACTAGAAGAGACGAACACCCAAGTGACTACAATCTCCTTTGGGGTATTTGTAGGGAGAAATGAGAACTCCCCCCCGCCCCAAGCCTCCTCTTCTCCACACTGGATCACCACAATTCCCTCAGCCAGTGCTCAGGGAACATGTTTCCTACATGCCTTCACCAGCTTTATTGCTCTTATATACCTGATTTGTCTCTTTCTCATTTTAGGAGATGGAGGGAGAACCCTTAACATTCAAGCCAGGCTTTTTAGAGAATGCAGGAGGAGGGTTCAACTACCAGAGTATTTGTTGGACAGAATTCTGAACTAGTCAGGTAACTTCATACTTAATTCCTACACTAATCTAATCAAATATAATTACTAAGAATTATAAATTAATAAGAGAAGAAGCAACAGTATTTTAGGAGTATTAACATCTACTAAGTGAAACTTGATAGAATACATACTTCTATAATAAAATGTTAAGCTATATAATCCCTCGGGGAATACATGTAGAAGTGCTTTTGGGCTCCAAGAACCAGATCCTTTCAATATACCTGTGCAATACCATTTCAGGTTACACAGGGAAATGTACTAATGCACAGTAGGATGTGTAAATTTATCCTAAATTGTGATCCAGATATGAGCCCATTTTCACAAATTTTAGGGAAGAAAAGTCCTGAGGAGTACCAAAGATTTCCTCTCCCTTGAGTCTAATTGAAGGAAAATAGCTGAACCTGGGTATTGATTCATTTAGACAGGACAGCTGGCCTCATTACTTTAAACAAACTAAGAAGCAAGAAGGGAGAAAGAGAGAACGCCATCTCTCTCTCTCTGGAGCCTCTTACGGTCTACAAGCCAGCACATGCAGCTCTGGGAGGCAAGAGTTTGTACTTCACTAGGACAAAGTTTGGTGCAACAAATTTTAAAATCCGTTCACTTTATCAGCAGATGTATATGGACTGTGGATCTGAACTTTATTTTTTAATACAGCCTGTAAATACAACTAGAATGCCAGAGGTTCTTTCAGTTGGATTCCTGGTAAATACTTCCCTCAAGCTGCACTGACCTCAAGGTCTTTTGCAGGCCTTTCTTAAAAAAGAAAATAAATTAAATTATTCTCCCAGATGGTGAGCCCAGCAACTCAGACGCTAATCCCCCAAGCTCACATCAGCCCATTCACAACACATCAAAGCACAGATCTTTTTTCACTCCCTAGAAAACATTCAAGCAAGTGGAAGAGCTAATACATGCTTTTTAAAAAAAATTGTCAATCAAAATGTAAAACATTAAAAGAGACATTTGAAGAGTTGCAGAAAACAGCCTGTTTCTTACATAGCTAACAACTGAGGAGACAAAAAACACCCCAAATTCTGAAGCTACTGCAAACTACTTCTGTTGTTAAAATACTACTGTAATATAGAGCACAAGCAGTGAGAATCATATGGAATTTCTGTACACACACTGCTATAAAATTCCAAATCACAAACATTTTGCAAGCTGTTTTTCTAGTAACTTTCCTGAAGTTTCTGGTGGACAGCAACTAAAGGTTAACCAGGCCTGCAAGGAGGCTCTGGGCAGAAAGTGCATTCTGCAGCTGACATCAGGACTAATAGTGAACCCATCAACAAGGTTGTTACAGCTAACTGGTTTTCATTTAGAAATGTGGTTTTGCTTCCCTTTCTCTCAGTGCCCTTTAGCAAGTCGGAAGTCAGGCTGTTCGTTTTATTGCTGTGTGCTACAAAGAACACTTATGTTACGGTGAACATACAAAGCATGGCTCCTTACTGAATATTTATTGTTATTGACAAGGGACATTTTGTCACACTAGGGGTGTTTAAATAGCCTTGCTAGAAAAAGAGATATGAAGAGTTTTATAGGGAAGCAAATACAGCTCCTCTGAACTTAGGCAAAGAGTAACAGATTTGCCAAACTCCAATACTCAGCAGCTTCAACCCAATACTTACATTTCACTGCAGTTCTACTGTAGAGCAAGGCTCAGGCAAAGAATTAAACACCAGCTTATGAAATATCTTATTTAGCTATAGTAAGCTGTCTTCATTTCCTAAAAAATTTATTAAGCACTGAAAACAGAATCATGAGAACAGTATGCATCTTGTTTTCTAAATACAACTAAGAACTAATGGCAACAACAATTAAAAACTCTTTGTTGAATTCTTTTTTATCGACACAGAAAAATTATGGCCATCAGACATTACTAATGCAGGAACAAAACTATTTAATATAAGTAACTACAATCATTAAGGATAGTGAGTTTTTTTGAACTAATTAAGTTCCATCTTATTAATGGAGATAAGGCCTAAATGGAAGGACAACTTCTCATTTTGAGCACCAGTTAGAGTGTAGGGAAGCAGAGCAATCAATAGGAACTCTTACCAGTGACACTGCTTCATACAATCTGCTACAGATATGTTGATGTGAAGGCAGACATTAAGGACAAAATGTGTAGAGAGGGAAATTTGTTGCATCCTTTGAAGAGAGCTCTTGCTGGGTCCTCCAGCAAAGAGGAAGGGGTTTGCCCTGGCAGGATACTTGGAGGAAGAAGATTAAGAGTGAGGATAAGAAGAGCTGTAAGTAAAAGGAACCATGAAATTAAATGGCCTAAAATGACAGGTAAGAGCTGAAGGTTCCATTCTCACTCAATGCAAGAGTATCGGCACAGGGAATGCTCTATCTGTTCACTAAAAAGGCAGCACAGTACTGAGATCATTCTGCAGTTACTCCCTCACCAGAGAAATATTTTCTCGCTGCCCATATTTTTTTGCTTCAATATTGATTGTTTTAGTGTTGCCAAAGTCAGAGGTGAAAGTAAAAAGTGCCTCAAAGGGAAAGCTTCTCAAATGGAAGAGCTCAGTTATTTAATAATCTCTTCATTGATCTGGCTCAAATTAGGCTGTGACTCCAAAAGCATAAGGATTCTGGCAAGCCAGACTTAGGGACCGGGCAAAAAAGGAGATCATCCAGTGTGCCCCAGACAGCAGAAGTAAAACAGAGAGCCAGGGCTGCTGGGGATTCCAGCTTCACAGGATCATCCAGAAAACAAAAAAAAAAGCACACGAGTTAGAAACAGAAACAAATCCATATGCTGCCTAAGGGAGGAGTGCTAAGCAAACACACAGCAATACCTTAACATCTTTTTCTCTCCTCACAGCCCAAGATTCACCCCACTAGAAAACGCTACTATGCTAGTCAAGGTCTGGACTATTCTTGTAATTAATTTTAAAAGCCTTTTAAATAAAATTCTCTAACAAATGCCATTGCTTCAAAATTATTTTCTAAGACTTTTGATGGTTTTATTGTTAGCAAAAGAGGATAACACTTTTCCATCTCAAGAATCCTCACAGTTTCAAGAGTGGCAGGAAGAGAAGCAGCTTTCCTCTCAAATGCTTTCTGGAGGCTGGATTGTCACACAGCATCCAGTGCCTGTATAAACACTGCTGCCCAAGCAGGGTGCATTCCAGCATTAGTTCATAGCAAAGCAGAGTCCACAGATGCTGTTGACAGACTCTGCCCTTCACTGACTGCAACAGGGAACAAGGAACCTGCCCTCCAACATTCAGGGAAAACAAATATCTCTGGCTTCCAAACTACTTCTCAGCCTGAATTCTTCGGGTTCATACATCCTGACCCCACTTCACTGCTGAGCTCTCTAACCTGCTTTGAACCTTCGCTGATCCTCATTCCACCTCAGTAAAACCAATCCAAAGGAAATGCCTTAAGGGGTGCCTACCATCAGCACAACATGCCAGTTGTATCACCTGTAAAATGCTTTGTTCCACCACACCCTGATTTATACTGAAATTTGAATTGCTTTGATGTGCAACTGTGAATCCACTACAAGGATCAAGCAAAAAAGTATTCACAGAGGTGGGGATTTGCAGACTGTTTTCTTTTCTTTGTTCCACAGTGTACGAACAAACAGAAATACATCCCTGATATAACTAGGCCAGTAGTCTACTCTGTAACACTAAAATAGGTGTTAAAACCAAAGACTATCAACTGTTTGGGCTTTTATTTAGGGATAGGCAATTTAAATTCATATAAGACAGGCAGTAAAAAAGTCCTAAATCTCCAGAGAGAGGCAAGACCACACCACAACAAGACTGAAGCAACAGAACAAAGTCTCTTCACTCGGGCAGCACAGCTCCCTGGGTCTGCATCGATGGAATTAGAGCTCCATCTCAAGACTCAACAAAGCCTCCTCCAAGGCATTATATTATATATACATTGAAATTTGATGCTTATTAAAGCATAATTCAAGATGTTCACTGCTATTACTTGAGACCCGCACCTATCACCCCCAAATCAGTCAGCATGTTAACTGCCCTTAGGTGTCATAAGAAATCAAATAAATGGCTCGGTGAGACAATTTCTATACATATTCACTTCACATTTAATGGATGTTCTTGCTGAGTGCAACTGGAACCTCTTCCACTAGGTCAGGGGCACAGGAGGGGGAGAGAACAGAAATGGAGGTGGGGAGCCACATATTTGAGCATCATTTCCAAGCATCCTTTCCACCAACAGCCCTACCTTGGTAGTAACCAAAAGCTCTAACAAGCACAAAGGGATCTCCACCTTGAGTGGCAAGTCTACTATTTTGTCATTGATTCTCCTCACTGCCAAACAGCTAAGTGAAATGCCAGATTGACTTTTTTTTTTTTTGGGGGGGGGGGGGGGGGGATGATATTTGGATTTGAAGAAAATTACCTTTTTTCAGGTTGTAGTAACCAGGAAATAAGCAGCTGATCGTGCAGGTCAGAACCGACCAGTGCAATCAATTTCTATGCTACTCACCTTTTACAGAGATTTTAGTTCCCTCATTTTATTAGCTTTCTATCACTCAATGAAATAATTTTGATGGACAAAGGATTATAGTTTCATAATGCAAAAAGGCAGATTCAGAATCATGCCATTCTGTAAGCTCCAATGTCCCAGAAAAAAAACAATCACCGTATCCCACTTTTACAAAATTTAATTGAGTTTTCACAATAAGGTTTTGGTCATGGGGTGGATAGCTGGTTGCTGCTGTGAAAAGTTGCCAGAAGCTTCCCCCATGTCCTATGGAGCCAATACCAGCCAGCTCCAAGATGGAGCTGCTGATGGATCCAAGGCCAAGCCCGTGAGTGATGGTGGTAGTGCCTCCATGATAACGTATTGAAGAAGGCAGGAAAACCATGGTACAACTGGAACAACAGCCAGAGAGCAGAGAGAATATGTGAGACCCCAGGGTCAGTAGAGAAGGAGGGGTAGCAGGTGGTTCCCCTGCAGCCCATGGTGAGGCAGCTGTGCCCCTGCAGCCCACGAATGCCCACAGGAACAGAGATCCAGCTGAAGCCATGGAGGAGCCTCAAGCTGGAGCAAGCGGATGCCTGAAGAAGGCTGTGACCCTATGGCAAGCCCCTGCTGGAGCAGGATCCTGGCAGGACCTGTGGACCCACGGAGAGAGAGCCCACACTGGAGCAGATTTGCTGGCAGGACTTGTTGCCACATGGGGGACCCACACTGGAGCAGTTTGTGAAGAGCTATAGCCCATGGGAAGGACCCACACTGGAAAAGTTCATGGAGGACTGTCTCTCATGGGATGGACTCCACACCGGAGTGAGGGAAGAGTGGGAAGAGTCCCTCCCCTGAGGAGGAAGGAGCAGCAGAGACAATGTGTGATGCACCAACTGCACTCCCATTCCCTGTCCCGCTGCACTGCTGGAGAGGAGGCAGTACAGTAAATATGGTACAAAATTGAACCTGAGAAGAAGGGACAGGTGGGAAGGAAGGTGCTTTTAAGATTTGGGCCTTTTCACATTATCCTGCTCTGATTTGATTGGCAATAAATGAAACTAATTTCCCCAAGTAAAGTCTGCTTTGTCTGGCAACCAGTGAGTAATCACTCTCTGTCCTTATAACAACGCACAAACCTGTGATTATATTTTCTCTCCCCTGTTTAGCTAAGGAGGGGAGTGATACAGCAGCTTTGGTGGGCACCTGACATCCATTCAGGATCAACTCACCACAAAAATGGATTCTGCAACTTCTGTCTCCAAATTCCTCTTAAGAAATGTATAATTTAGTACCTTTACCGTGCTGGTTTCCCACATACACAACAAAATCCTGCAACGTATTTTACGACATTTTCAGCAATGTTGGAACAAAATTCCCTTTTCCATTTAAAGAACAAGTCTACTCAACAGAGAAATTATATTATAATAGCAGCTTACTATTCAAAAAACATCTTCAAGAGTAATTTTAAGCGCAAAAAAAGCTTACTTAATGGACAACAGTAGATTTCCATCCACCGTGCTTTTCTACTTCACATATTGCAAGAATAACATACCCAGGAACATGAGCTGAATTCCCTGATCAAATGCTTTGTTCTTTAAGTTCCAGCCATTTGCTAAGGGCAGAGCCCAGAGTGGAGAACTTCCCACAGATGCTACTGGAATCACAAAGATGATCTATTTGCCTACTCCCACCTCCTTTACTGGTGGCGACACTGAGGGAAACAAGAAGGATTCAGCACAATTTTCAGATTTAGATTAGCATCAGGTTTTTCAAAAAGTGTATTTGTTGAACTATTAGGGGATACAAGTGAAACAAAGCCATCATATTGTGCCCCTTCTACTATATTAAGACTTGTACTTGGCTTCAATAAGTTAGTATGCTAAATCAACAACTGGAGAAAGAAACACACACCCTCCCACAAAAAGAGCCCTACTGTTCCAGTCCTTCAAGTGTTTCTTTAAAAGAGGGAGGGAAAAAAAGACCTAAACCGCAGGAAGAGACGTGGATCAGTTTAAGAACTGATCAATATTTCAATATTTTGCAAGTCTGGCCTTTATATAGTTTTGTTTTTTTTAAATGTTAGTCAGCAACTATTGTCATTCTCAAGGTGCAAAAAACCTCTTAGATGTTAGACAAATACTCATTCATTTGCCCTATGACAACACCCTCAAAATTAGAAAGAGTAAAAGTGCCCAAAATATCATAAAAACTAGAACAATACATGCCAGCTTCGAGTTTCACAGCCTTATACTAATATGAGGTATCAGGTATTTAGACAACAAGAATTTCAACATAGTCACATGCCATGTGTAAGATGAGAGATCTCAACATGCCCTTACTGCAGAGGAGTTACCCCTTATAGGATTTTCTGTCCGCCTTACTAGAAGCCCCTGACACACATAATGCACATGAAAAGATATGCACAGGCACTTCCCACAGAATTCAGCCCTGCAAAGAGGATGATTTTGTGCAAGATTTAGGCTGACCAGTCTTGAAATCCTTGACATATAAATATTTTTCACCTTTCTAAAGAAAGTTTCCAGGTTAAAAAATAAGGTCTATGCTTGATACATTACTTACAGCAGTTCTTACCAAGTTACATGTGAAAGATAAACAAAACCACTAAAGGAGGCAAGGAATCCGCAAGTTTTCTATGCTTTTTACTGGAAGTGAACTGTCCAACCCAAGGTTTCTCATCTGCTCTAATTCACATGTAAAACAATAAATCCTTCACATCATGACTAGGCAAAGTAACTCTAAAAAATTACTACTTGATACTGTGCAAGTCAAAACTAAGAGATGATTTTCCTGTAGTGGAAACCAAGTATTTGTTGCAGATCAGTGCTACAAAACTGGAAGATATGTTTTCAAGATTATTGTTGATTATCACCATAAATATTTCAATACATCCTTTCTGGGAGAAAAAAAAAAAAAATATATATATA